>CM065593.1:69248523-69696641 GCA_033119425.1 Bufotes viridis
TGACTCACCCCTGTGCAGCCACATTAGGGGTGCACATACTCTTACCATCTGGTGGGGGGGGGGGGGGATAACATTTTTCTGGAGAACCCCTAGTTTATGAAACTGTCTATTTCTTGCCATGTGAGAAAGCGTATGCTGCTTGCTGTTTTTAGTTGTACGTGTGTGTGTGTGTGTGTATAAAATGTGTCTGACCGATGCTTGTGATGGTAATCGCTTTTATTTTCCGTTTTTAGGTTTGTTTCTCGTTTCTGAATAATGTCAAGAAGAAGGTGAGGCGCTTATACTTTTGGATAAAAAAATAAATAAAATTGGTTGTGCAATATTTCACGTTTTGAGCATTGCTGCCTCGTGCACATAGACAATCACAGGAGAGCAATGGGGGTGAATTTACTAAACATCAACAGCGGGAGAAAAGTTGCAAACTTTTGCGCCAGATTTGCTACTGTTAATTTTGCAACACCTTCCAAAAAAAACTTGAGCGGGTAGTTGGCGGTATGAATATGTGCCAGATATGAGTCAGTCTATCCTTTTTCTAGAATTTTTTTTTTAAGTGCCCTTTTGCCTCTGCGGCAGCCATTTTGTGGACTGGATGTATACCTAATTATAGCATTCATGAATATAGACTGAAGATGTGATTGTCGCTCTAACTTCAGTGCAAGCGCCAGTGATCGGCTTCACGTAGCAGCTGTTAGCTGGCGCTGTAGATTTCGCTGGGATTTCCCGCTCAGTTCTGTTCATTTGGTTGCTGCAGAGGCTTCAGTTGGTGAAATAATGCTAAATAAAAACGGAACCTGTGACCTAGGTCCGGCAAAACGTTAAAGCCATCATCTCCCTAAGGCTCCATTCACACGTCCATAAGTGTTTTGCGAATCCGCCAGCCATGTGCACATGGCCTGCACTATAATAGAAAAGGCCTATTCTTGCCCACTATTGTGAACAAGAATAGACATGGTGTGCTGTCCACATCCGAATTTTGCGGAACTGATGCGGACGTGTGAATGGACCACAGATATGCGGTATTGGGAATAAACAGGGCCTGACTTAAAGGGACACAGTAGGTAAAGTGGCTTCATTGTTAGTGCAGGACTCAAGGATGTACTTTAAATCCCGGTGTCATGCTTGGGCCTTGTACTTTAGGATGGGGCTACGTGGTTCTAGATAATTTAAGGAGATTTAGTTCAGTTTACAGGTTTAGATCTTGTGCACACGACTAGTTTCTTTCCGCATCCAATCTGCATTTTTTGCAGATTGGATGCGGACCTATTCATTTCAATGGGGCAGCAACAGATGCAGACGGCACGCCATGTGCTGTCCGAATCCGCACGTCCATTCTGGGGCCCCGCAAGAAGTCTATGACTATGTGCCAGATTCATACCAGGAATCTATGTCCATGTTGCGCCTTGCATGCATCCTTTTTCTGGGGCACAGACCTCTTAAAGATGTGCCTCTTCATCTGGCATATGGTATGCCCATGCGCCTTTTAAAAAAAAATAAAATATAATAATTAAAAGGGATGCCTTCTCACAGACTCGGGGATGCTCAACCTGCGTCCCTCCAGCTGTTGCAAAACTACATCTCCCAGCATGCTCTAATAGCTTTAGGCTGTCCAGGCATGCTGGGAGTTGTAGTTTTGCAACTGCTGGAGAGCTGCAGGTTGTGATCAGTCAGTCTAGAATGTGCACCCCCAAAGTAAAGGAGGAGCACACGCGCGTGAGGGTGCTTGGTTTACTTCTATGGGAGTTGCAAAAATAGCCTATTGAGTGCACTTGACTATTTTTGGAAGTCCTATAGAAGTAAATGGAAAGTGCACCATGCATGCACGGCCGCCTCACGGGAACTGCCTGGAATACTCAGCTCCCATAGCGGTCAATGGTGGGTGGCTGGACTTGAGTAGTGCTCTCTCCTTCACTTTGCAGGGCCTGATCTGGAGATAGGTGGGGCCCACACCTGTCTGGCTTGGGGCTCATTTGCACAAATATTTTTGTCTGCATCCGATCCACATTTTTTTGTGCTGTCCTTTCCGTGTTATCTGCAAAAAATATGGATCACGTCCTATTGTCCGCATTACGGGCCGGGCTCTCCATTCCGCAAAATGCTCACCGCTGGTCTGTGTCCTGCAGACCGGAAAAACGGTGAACGTTCGTGTGCATGAGCCCTTAGGCTGCGTTCACATCTCTATTTTGGAGATCTGGCACAAATTCCAGCAACCCAGCGCCGGACCTTATTGCAGTCAATGGGGATCCAGTGGTGAAGTAGAGGATCCGGCAGGCTGCTGTCTGCCAGAACAGCCTGCTGGATCTCCAAATGGAGATGTGAACGTAGCCTTAGATGTGGCATATCCTAGTGATGTGCTACTGCAGGCCGAGATGAAACGGCCCCATTAAGACTGCAGTAAGAAATCCCCACAATATTCAGTATGACAGAGCCATGATATAGTATGGTACATGAGGTATGGCAAGATTGTGTCCTATTGCCACGTAGTATCAGATGGGTGTGAAGCTGGCCATACAGTTTTTACTTTGCTCAGTGTTTTTGTCCTTTTAATCTGCAGTGGACGTCTACAAGCAAGAAATGGAAAAAGCGATGCAGATAACGAGTGTCCGTCTACAGTTGCTACAAGGAAAAGAAAAGCCGAGGTGAGGGTTCTTGAATGTCCTTCCACACATCTCTGGCAGTGGGTACCTGGACCCCGTGTTAACGTGGCCATAAACACAGGTTGGCATATCTGCCCGACATTAGTGTGCAGGCGGGTGTCCAGTCAGGGGAGGTCTGGGCATATTGGATTTGAACATTCCTAGAATTCTATATTACATCTGTGCGCTGAAATGATCAGGCCAATAGCTTGGCAATGGTGGTAAGGAGCCATAGTTTTACACTACCTGAACACTGGGCAGATCGTCTCTAACAACCATTCGTAGGAAACGCTCGGTCCTTAGGTAATTGAATCTTTCATGTGGTCACCTAAATTGTTTGCCGGTAATTAATTGTGGTGTCTAAACAGCCTCTGTATGGGGACGAGCGATGGCATTAGCGATCGCTCCTCCCCATGCTGTGGAGGTGATCGCTGCATTGGAAATGTAGAAGTCTCCTCCATTGGCGAGCAGGCTTCCTTTCCAACAATCTCCTGCTCATTTGAGAAGTGTAAGGGGGCATTAATAAAGTGCATGAGAAGTAACTCAAATCTAACTGTTGTGAAAGACTTGTCTGATTAAGTTTTCTTTATTTCAACACAGGAAGTAAAGCCTGCCCATGACAGTCAGTGGGACACGAAGAGACACAACTATGAGATCCAGGTAACTTTGCAATTGCCATTTTAAAACTCTATAAACGATAAATATAAAGCCTGCAGATGAAACGTCCCGGGCAGCAGCTGTCTGGGTGACATTTCCTGTGGACTGCGTCCATCGCTTGTGACGGTTCACCATGCTGAGTTGTGCACTTTGTTTTGTGCAGGCCTGCTGGTCACAGATAACAGCAGCTGGAGGGGCGACTCCTTGTATCCTCATCGAAACACCACAAAAGGAAGTCTCAGTCCTGCCCGACATATCAAAGTTTGCACGATACCGGTTCCAGAATCTCTTCATTAGTCCATCTCCGTTGCCAGACCTCAGGTAAGACAACTTCCTAACTTTCTGATAAACAATATAGAAGTAGTCCTCACACAGTTGATTTCGGGTGGTTTCAAAAATAAAAATAAATCAAGATTCAGTTTTATCATTAACTAAAATCAGAAGTTTATTCAAAAGGTAGGGGAAAATATATAGGAATAGGAAATATTTATTTGTCCACTCCTGGCTGTGACGCTCTCCACTGTAACTGGACCGTGGCACAGCCAGGGAGAAGGTGACGTCCCCTGAAACGCTGGCATCTCCCACCTGTACCCATGCTATTTATTAGGATACAGAGTGTGAAAACGGAAGGGGGGAGGGGGGTTCAGAAAAAAAGATAGCATCAGCAGAGCGGACCCTGCAAATAAAGGTACTTGATTAAAAGGGTTCTTCAGGCTCTCCTATATTAAAGACTTATCTTGAGGATAGGTCATCAAGATCAGATCGGCGGGGGTCCAACACCCACCACGTCCACTGTTCAGTTGTGTGGAGAGACCGCGCGCAGTGTGAGCGTGCCGTCTCTTCCTGCACACCGCTCATGTCTATGGCAAAGCAGTGGTGAGCAGAAAGAGATACGGCGTGCCGTCTCCTCATACAGCTGATAGGTGGGGTTGTCCTGAGAATAGTTCATCAATATAGGAGAGCCCCGAGAAAATATATATAATTACATTAAAAGGAAAAATATCTGGCAGCACTGAAAAGTATTTTAGGCGGGTGCTCTGCTCCTGGGTATATGCTCAAACCCAATATACAAAATCAAAAAGCAAGCGGCACCCCAAAATTGAAATAAATAAAAGGTTTTTAATCACCCATGTGGAATCGCAGGTTTGGCTCCAAACTGAGCCTTTTCAAGCTTGAAAAAGCTCAGTTTGGAGCCAAACGTCGCGATTCCACATGGGTGATTTAAAACCATTTATTTCAATTTTGGAGTGCCGCTTGCTTTTTGATTTTATATATATAAAAAATTTATAAATTATTACACCCAGGGTCCCATTTAAAATTTATGTAACATTTCTTCTAGTTGGGGAAGTCCGAAAGATGTGTGGCAGAAAATGTTGAGTAAAGAGTCCAAATACATTCACACCAGCCGTCTACTACAAAACCACTCCGCCCTTAATCCAGACATGCGCTCTATCCTGTTGGACTGGCTCATAGAGGTAAGTGTAACGCTTCATTACGTGAGATCTGAGGATCTCTCCTCACAATCTCCAGATTTGTTAATGTCTTGACTTTAATGTCTCTCTTCCGTTCAGGTGTCTGAAGTGTATAGTCTGCACAGGGAAACCTTCTACCTCGCTCAAGACTTCTTTGACAGATTTATGTTGACTCAAAACTCTGTTAACAAAAGTATGCTTCAACTGATAGGCGTCACCTCCCTGTTCATTGCATCGAAACTGGAGGTATGTGTGCTACCCTAAACTTTAACACGTGTGGTTTAGTATTTTTTTTTTTTGTTTTTTAAGGCATTATAATATGACATAAAATCTCTTTCTGCAGGAAATCTATCCTCCCAAACTTCATGAGTTTGCATACGTCACTGATGGGGCATGCAGTGAAGATGACCTTATTGAAATGGAATTAATAATGCTTAAGGTAAGGTCTTATCCCTGTTCATTGCCAGGCACTGGTGCGTTGTGTTTGCGGGTTTTTCATCCATTAAATTTTTTATTTTTTTTTTAAGGCTTTGAAATGGGAACTAAGTCCAGTGACTGCAGTTTCTTGGTTAAATCTCTTCCTTCAAGTCTCCTCTCTCAAGGACTCCCCCAAGCTGCTATTACCTCAGTATTCCCAGGAACAGTTTATTCAGATAGCTCAAGTAAGTACAGTTCTCTAGGATCCCACTGATGCCTAAAAGGGGCCACAGTTGTCTCGGCATCCTTGGCACACTTCAGTGTGACTATATAACATGGCTTATAATGAAAGCAATGTTCATGACATGGAAAAGCCCTCTAGTAGTAATCTCTGGATGGGTTTCTGCTTCACGAAGGGCTCGTGCAGATGACCGTATTATCTTTGTGTCCATTATTTTTTGCGGATCCATTCACTTCAATGGGGCTGCAAAAAACAGAAATCGCTGTGCCACAAATAAGAGAAGTCCTATTTTCCGCATAACTGACAAGGATAGAACTGTTCTATTAGGGGCCATTATGCTGGTAGTCATGTTTTGTGGCCTGAAAAACAGCCAATGGTCGTGTGCATGAGCCCTGAGAACAGGAGCAGGGTTGGTGGGGTGTTATCCTAATTGGTTTTTTTTTTTTTTCAATTTCTTTCAAATTAGCTGAAACTAATTTTTATTTTAATTTATCAGCTTTTAGACTTGTGTATTCTACACCTTACCTCACTGGATTTCCAGTACAGGATTCTGGCAGCTGCAGCATT
This sequence comes from Bufotes viridis, assembly GCA_033119425.1. NCBI lineage: Eukaryota > Metazoa > Chordata > Amphibia > Anura > Bufonidae > Bufotes > Bufotes viridis. The sequence continues at coordinate 69,254,511 of CM065593.1, forward strand.
ATACCACTATACTTCAATGGAAGTAGTCACCAAAGCTACAGGTAAGGGGAAAGCTGTAACATCTCTTAATAAAACAAGTATTGTACAGGAAATGGGAAGTTAGAGAAATGGCAAGGGCGGGGAAAGTTAAATGAAAGGACAGAGCGGGAGCTGACTTATCTAATGCAGGGGTTGGCAACCTTTGGCACTTCAGCTGTTGTAAAACTACAACTCGCAGCAAGCACTTTTGCTCAGCAGCTCTCAGAAACCCCTTAGAAAAGAATGGAGCATGCTGGGAGTTGTTGTTTCACAAAAGCTGGAGGCTGCTGGGCATGACTGGCCGGGGCATAGCTGTTGAATGTGTTGCAGGGTATGAATACTTTAATTTAGCAACTGGCTCACTGGGGTGTGTTGAGGGGTTTGACAATTGTTTGTCACGGACAGGATTGCATTTATATGAAGCATGTTAAAAGTAGATATTCGTATAAGAATTTTATTTTTTGTCACTTCGGCCAGGTTCACGTGGGTGCTGGGGGAGCAGGGGGTACATTTTGGTGGGTTTCCATGACTCAGTTTTTACATTTTCTAATCACCAGGTCTGGAGTGGGAGAACATTTCAGAATGTGTTCACTGGGTGGCACCTTTTTTCCGCGTGGTACAAAGAAACCCTCCTTTAAAGCTAAAGAATTTCAAGAAGGTTCCAGAAGAAGATCGCCACAATATCCAGACTCACATGAACTACCTTGACATGCTGGTAAGTGTACAGCCACCGCATGTGTTCACTAGAATTCCCTTTTGTATATTCTTGAGGATTTTATAAATGCTCAGTTCTTGCTAATCTATATTAACTCTCCATCTAACGCGTTTAATTCTTCCTACAGGCTGATGTCAAAGTAAAACCGGAACCTTTCCTATCAGAACAATCCCCAGTGTCTGTCGGTGGTATCTTAACTCCTCCCAAGAGTACAGAGAAGACTCCTGTATAACATTGGCAGAATTCTCTCTAAATGGACACTTTATTCATCGGGCCCTCATGGGAAGCTTTCGCTGGGTGCTCTGAAGCTGGAAGAAGTTATTGGTGGTCTTGCACTCTTGCCCAAGTGCTTTTGTATGTAGTTTACTAATTTATTGGCTCCTCACTACCATGATGGTATGGGAACGTGGATGTAAAATGTTTTTGCAGGCACTTTGCAATTTTAAGAAGGTTTAATATAGTAAAAATCTGTTCCCAGTGGGACCAGTGTGCTGCCAGCTTCCAGGACTTCTCTAAGTCAGTTGGCCTTAAGATTCAGTCAAAATGCTAATGAAAGTAACTTTTTGGGCTTAAAACACAATGTTCAGAGCCTTTCACTTCTGCATTTGGATCCCGAAAAATGAACTTGTGCCTATGGTTTAGGGGCACACCAGCAGGACTTCATCAACTGGGTTCTGGATGAAAGACTTATATTTTTTTTGTGTGAACTGCTAGGAAATAATTCCTAGGAAGTTGCCCGTTTTTAGTATTTATTTCTTAGATTGGGCAGTGAGACGGAAGCAATCTATGTGCTGTATACAGCAATCGGCGCTGAAAAATCTGAATATATCAATTGCTATATGCGCTTCTAATCGAAGTGGACTTTACTAATTCCCTCTAAAGATGGTGGTTAGTGTGGGAATACCCAGCATGGGGGGTGCTGGCATAGGATATTGACTGCAGGAAAAGCTGTCCCCGATTGTTACTGAAAGGATAATGAATGTACAAGCGTACAGCACCTTGTCCTCCACCATAAGGATATGTTCACACGTCTTTAAGTTTGGTTATAATGGCTGCAGTTAAGTCTTTTCCCTGTAACTGAATGGGGACTTGTTTCTGCAGCGGGTGCATGGAGTATTACAAACTTGATTCACTGCCCGGGACACTTGCAGAACTTTCTGCAACACGTGTGCTGTGAATATAACCTGAAATGGTCCGAACTTCTGAGCCAGTAGTGTGTGCGACACTACAGAATAAACAGTATTTTAAAAGCTGTTCATCTACTGTAACAGTTTGAATTGTAGTTGAAAACAAAATGCGTAAGTAGATGTGAGAACCTAATGCTCTGTGGTAGGTGCAGTTTATTTTATTTTTAAGTGTTCCTTTTTACAAGAATGGATGAGGGGATATAGAAAAGCTTGTTCCTGATAACCGTGTAAGAGTTTCAGGCGATCACCCGATAAAGCAAACTCTCATTCATTGGGTGATCGTGTCTTACAGTGCGCACTGAAACCCACAGGAGCTATTATCAAGGCTGGTGTTCCCATACGTCTGTCTTGATTTCCCCCTGCGCTGGAGTAATGCACCTAGTTTACCAAGAGGCAGATGCGTCTTACTAAATGAGTTGCATTTCTGTAACTGAAATGTGGCTGGTGCAGACCTAAGCTTGAACATGGTTTTTGGTGCAAATTATGGTAAATCTGGAGCCAAGCCCTGCCGCTTTAGAAAAGTGGTGAGAAGCGGAAAAAGTCGCAGATTATGGTATGTGCCATAATGTGCAGCTATTAAACGCTACAATAGTGGCGTAAACCTTTTAATAAATGTCCCCCGTTTGTTTCTGGGCAGCAGATTCTTCTTTACACAGCACCTGCTGCACAATGATTCTATGGGGGGACAACCTTTAGGGGCACCTGCTTGCATGATTGGCGGGGGTCCCAGCAGTAGGACCCTCGCTAGTCTAATAGTTACACTTGGCCTGCTTTGGTTTTCTTAGTATTTAAAGGGGTTGCCTCAAGATTGAAACTTAGTCCCTGCCCACACGATAGGTGCTGATTGCTGGGACCTCCAAAAATCATGAGGGGTCCAGCGTTTGGATGGCGCTGCCATTCTGCTCAGATTGTATGAGACTGAAGAAAAGCAGAGTGCAGCATGCATGCTCATATGCTGCTCCAGTCAGAGGTCCTGATTCGGTTACTAGCAGTAAAACCCACCCCTCGCCTGTCTTGTGCATAGGCAAGTTTCAATCTTGTACATACAATCCCAGCTTTAAAGGGATTGTTCCAAAACTTTGCTGGACTTGGGCAATAGCACATTTTCTTTTAACTGGTGGGGGCTTCCATCACTGCTTGTGGGTTACGGAAAGCCTCCGGCCTGTTCATTGGCTGAAGCTTGTAGTGGGACCATGAACATTACACTCAAATGTTCTGAAATGGACTGGGTGCTGGTATTCTAAATACCTTTTTAACCTCTACGTAAATCAGTATGTGGCGTGACGCTGCTAGGGGCTTATGTCATACTGTCACATCCGTGGAACGTGGCTCTATAGCATTCCACACCGCTGTCTTCTGGCAATAAAGAACGTGTACACTTGTAAATAAGTTATGAATTGTATATTTTTCATCTCAAATGTTTTGTACAAAATGTGTAGATATGTATAAAATAAACAGTTGCTATTTACAGCCTCAGAAGTACAGCTTTCCCATTGCTTGAAGGAAAGTCTTCTTTCGCCGCTGTGCGGCCAGCTGTAACACCTCCTCGGGGTTACTGGAGTTGAGCTCAGGTTGTCCTATAGCTTTTATCTATGCGGAGAGATAACACAATATATAATTACTGTATGAAGAAATCCTGTTCCATTACATCTGAAAGCCTCCCACTACCTGTATGTAACTTACAGCTTATAAAGTACAACAATATATGAAATCAAATGTATAAGTGAACAAGATTTTAACATCCTTATTCACTTTGTTGGACCTACATATATACAACATGCCTTTCCTGTTGCAGAAATGCCGTGGCTCTTCATTCATTGCATTGTCCAGTTCCGCAGCTCAATGCGATTCCAGCCTGAAGCCAGTCCTGAGCACGGGCAGCTGAACTAGCATGATTATCGCACCCGATGCCTGTGTGTGTATATAGTGTAAAAAAGAACTGCACTCCAACAAAAAAAAAATCTATCAATTCCTTCCTTTATTCACCCATATGGTGCAAGCTTAAGAAAGGCTCTAGCATAGAGCCGAAACATTGCACCATATGGGTGAATAAAGGAAGTGAGTGCAGTTCTTTTTTTTCTGCTTTATATTTTGGGGTAAGACTCCATTCCCTATGAATGCTGCACCTACGCTCTATGATTTGTCAGTGCTGCCATTTTTCTGCTTATATATATATAATTATATATACAGACACACTTGCCTGAGTATGAATTTGTGGTGTATGGGTGAGGGGGAAAAAAAAAGTTTCTACCAGAACCTTATGGCAGGCAGCTTATCTTGTCAAGAACATACTGAAATCCAAAATGTCCTCCGCTCCCCTAATGCACATTACACGCAGAGTAAATAGACTCAAAGCCATCTTTAAAGCATCTGGAGAAGAATAACTTACCGCTATTTGTCTCTTATCCATCTCTCCTCTTTTATGATGCAAGTCTGGAGAACTGGTTAAAGAAAGCAAAAGTGGAGTAAAAAAGAAAATATGGGGGCAGACGAAATGCTGCACGCAAGAGGTAACACTGTGCAGAATTGTTACTGAACTAGCAACCCATCTGATCGTGACACTAACGCTGGGTTCACACTTGAGCATATTTTATACGCGCGTTTTAGGAAACAGGAAACACGCGTTGTACACACGTTTGTGTGATTGACCACTCTGGCGTCAATCACAATACGCACGACAAAACGCCCCAAAGAAGCTCCTGTACTTTGGGCGTAGGGTGTTTTACAGCGTGTTCGTACACGCTGTAAAACACTCATGTGTGAACCCAGGGTTAGGAGCTGTTCACACTGCAGAATTTTGGTGTGGACACTGCCGGTGGCTGTTTGGTGTCTGCCTCGCATTAGGTAACCCTGCAGGATGTGGGCTGTTGGTTTAAAGCCGTGACTGCCCAAAGAGACATGTCCCTTCTTGGCCTGGTGTGCAGATTCAATAGAGCAAACCTGCTTGCGGGTTTGTATAATCTAAAGTGAATAGCCGTGGTGTACGTGGCTGATTTTAACAGTGTCAAAACCTCATGCACATGGTATCACTAGTTTTCCCATAAGGGGCAATACCATTTATAGTGCAGTCACTGCATGCAGGAGCTGGATCTAAGGGCCCTATTACACAGAGCAGATGATTGTCAGGAGGAAAGCGTTTCCTACCGTCAATTGCCTGTTCGCTAGAGGGGGAGACTGCTGCTATTACATGCAGCAATCTCCTCCTCAGTATATGGACAAGTGATCGCTAATACAGCGCTCCTCCCTATCCTGTCTCATTGTTTGCTGACAGCAGAGCGCCTATTACATGGTGCGATCTGCCGGCAAACCAGGATTTTTTTCTTGTGTTTTAAAAGATCCTGATGAACAAGCATCATCGGGTAATCGGTGGCAGTATTACACTGCCAGATGATCGCTAATGAGAAATCATGCTCATTAGTCATCATCTTAACTAGAGATGAGCTGTATTATAGATTCTGTTAGCACGGACCATAACGCAATTCTGACGGAATGCATAACAGAATGTCTTTAGAGGCATTCAGTTATTCATTCAGACAGAGTAGAAGTCTATGGGCTGCAAAACGGATCCGTACAGTTTCCGTTATGCAGGAGAGGACTCCTCTGCATAACGGAAACGGGACGGATCCGTTTTGCAGCCCATAGACTTCTACTCTGTCTGAATGAATAACTGAATGCCTCTAAAGACATTCTGTTATGCATTCCGTCAGAATTGCGTTATGGTCCGTGGTAACGGAATCCATAATTAAATTCACCTTTTACCAACAAACGAAGTGTGAACGAATTTCAAAATGTGAAATTCGCTCATCTCTAATCTTAATAATAATCTGCCCGTGTAATAAGATCTTAAGTGAGGAGATGATGGGTGTATCTGATACTGTCCTCAATCTTTAATATACAGCTCCTGCATAGAACTCTCTTCTACCCTTGTATTCACATCTCCTTCCTGTGTGAATATTTTCTAGGCCTTGTACACATTGCATCCTGCCCCTGAATTAGAAAAGCAATTTGTTGCATCTCATTTTAGACACCTATAGGAAAGCAAAAAAAAAAAAAAAGCACTTCACCTCCTGGGGCACAGCTTAAAAAAAAAGTAATTATTCCTGGAAAACCCCTTTAAGAAGTGTGACAAAAAAAAGCAACCTATAGACCACCTATACCACATAAAGTTAGACAAAAGCATCAAGCTGTGCACCAAATTTACCATCTGACATGAGCTGTTGTGATAAATGAGGCAAAACTTTAGGCCCCTTTCAGATGAGCGAGTCTCACACTCCGGACTCGCAGCGCAGCTCCCGGCCTGACCTCCCAGCACTGCCAGGGTCACATAGCATTATATTGATTGATGATGCTATGTAACCCTTAGAGGTCTGAAATGTATTGGATAACGCTGACATAATGCTGTTATGTTAGTGTTATCCAATACATTCCAGAACTGTAAGGTTTACATAGCATCATAAATCAATAAAATGCTATATGACGCCAGCAGTGCTAGAAGTTCAGGACGGGTGCTGCCCTGTGAGTCCGGAAAGTCACACTTGCTCATCCTTAGTCCATCTATTTTAAAGGTGCCCCCCTACACCTTCAATAGCTGTCAGTCACTTGATTTGGTTCAACACTACCTCTCCTATCTCCCTTATACAAGCAGAGAAAGCCGCTGCCAGATGAGATGAGGGCTGTTCCTCAAAGGATTGGTGAAAAAAAAAATACATTCACCAGCTCCTTTTCTTCCCAGATCCCATGTTGGGAACTCCACGTACACATTGGATTGTCAGCCAACCCTACTGTTCTCGGTGGCCTTGGCTGATAATACACTAATATGCATGGCAGTCTGTCGTTTAGCCATCTACAGGGTTAGTAGATCTGCCCACTGTGTGAGCTACGTGCCCTCAGCCCGTATAGAGGATCAAGAAGACCACATCACAGGGGCCACACCGCTCAAACGTTGCAGATTCTCCACAGCAAAACTGCATGCAGAAAATCAGCAGAGTTTACAGTATCAACAACGTGGATGACAAACAGAGAGGATTTAAAATGCTCGGCAAGTCAATAAATGCTGCGGCTATCTGCCATGGATTTCACAGAGGATGCAATCCGAGTCAAATCCACAACAATTCAGCGATCATTGTTGATGTGGAATACTGGAAAATCCACTATGGACCCACCACGTGTGGCCATACCTAGGTCTGTTCTTTGCTATAAGCTATGCTGCTTGGTCAGCACACAGAGGTACAGTACTGACCAAAAGACTTTCCCTGCTGGGGTTCATTCCCATTTTTGTTAGTTAAAAAGACCAAAATGTAATGGATACTCCTCCAGGACTGTTCCCTTCAGACTCGTTCACATATGGACATGTTTGTGGTCAAGCAGTGGCCAGACAGGACTATGTTTTTCTTTGCTGTGATTTACACTACAGACACAATGGACGTCCCTTCCTCGTTCTTTATGTTGTAGTCCTGGTCCTGTGCTCCACACATAGAAATGCAGAGCACCGGGAATCTGATCATTAACATTTCGCTACAGTGCTGGACTCCAGCAGAGCTCATGTACAAAGCAGGGACAACACCTTCCTCAACCAGAACAAACTGCACCCGAAAAGTGTCTCCAGCGCTACCCAGAAAACCAGATTCTAGTTTTTTTTTTTTCTTTTTCAAGCAGGTTTCAAACTGAATGAAGTCATCAGATCGGTTGATGCCTAAATGGTATCTGAAACAGTTGCCCATAGCAAATAATCCTATTCGAGTTCAGGATCGGCCATCAAAATCTGATCATCGAGGTTCCCCCACTGGTCAGCTGTTCCAGGAGTAGCTCTGGTTCTGCAATCACACAGCTCCGTCCACTGCATAGTTACTGCAGCACTGCGCCAAATCACTTCAATGGGAGCAGCGCTGCAGTAATCAGCTCCGTCCACTAGACCAGTGTTCCTCAACTCCAGTCCTCAGGGCCCACCGGCCGGTCACGATTGGAGAATATCCCACAGAATGAATACCTGTAGTAAGTGCTAATGCACGGATACTAATTATATCACCTGCTCAATTCTAAGTAGCGTTGAGCGAACTTCTGTTTTCAAGTTCGTGTCCGCTAACAATACGGAAGACACACGGCAAAACAACATAAAGCAAAAACGGACACGAATCACGGAATAACGGAACCACGTTTTGCGGACCGCAAAAAAATACTGTCGTGTGCATGAGACCTAATACTAAGGAAATCCTGAAAATGTGACCGGCGGGTGAGCCCTGAAGACTGGACTTGAGGAACACTTAACTACACAATAGATGGAGCTACTTTAAAACAGCTGATGTCAGACCCCCCCTGCGCAGATATTTATGGCCTATCCTGATAGAAAATATTTGAACAAAAAAGACCTTTTAAAATATAGCTTTTAATATAACCTAGTAAAAAGATATACAAGGCCCCAGATAGCAATTTAATCTAAAAATAGGGGGTCAAAGCCCCAACAAGAATAAAAAGGAATGGACGGGATAGATGAAGGGGAAGTACGTCGGGACTATACCCCTAACAGCTCCTGTTTCCTTTAGTTTGTCATTCCCTGTGTTTCCCTGCCGACAGGACAGCGACTGCCCAACTTCGTCGAGGCTAAAAAGGTTCAGAAACAATAGTCAGGGAATTACAATGATAGTCACATAATATGATAGGTGAAAAAATAGGTGAAAGTAAATATCACATATAATTACAATCCAACGCGTTTCCAGGAGGAGCTCCTGCTAAACACATGCACGCCATACCCTATGGTTTTTGCGCCACTGCCTTGGCCATGAGGACGTAGTCAGGGCTGCCACACGCTCTGGACTATGTTTGTGGAACACTGACTCCCCCAATACGGTTTTTCACCTATCATATTATGTGACTATCATTGTAATTCCCTGACTATCTATTGTTTCTGAACCTTTTTACTCTAGACGAAGTTGGGCAGTCGCTGTCCTGTCGGTAGGGAAACACAGGGAATGACAAACTAAAGGAAACAGGAGCTGTTAGGGGTATAGTCCCGACGTACTTCCCCTTCATCTATCCTGTCCATTCCTTTTTCTTCTTGTTGGGGCTTTGACCCCCTATTTTTAGATTAAATTGCTATCTGGGGCCTTGTATATCTTTTTACTAGGTTATATTAAAAGCTATATTTTAAAAGGTATTTTTTGTTCAAATAATTTCATGTTTTTTTGATACCTTGCTTGTTGATCTTGATTAGGGATTTTTGATTGAGCCTAATTGGTGACATTGCCTATCCTGATAGATGTCAATAAAAAACACTGAATAAACCTTTTTGGGAAAGTTGCATGTGTACCCTTTTTTTCCCAAAATTTTCCCAAAAAGTTTCTTTTGGTAATTTTTATTTTTTTAAACTAAAATCCAGCTGTGACATGTTGGCTAATAGGAAGATACAATAAGCCCTACAAACACGGCATGTCTTGTGGCATTTTAAGACCCATGCATGGCGTATCTTTGTCCCCTTGGCATTCCCAACCCCCCCCCCCCAAGTGTGCAATTTTTTCCCTATTCTTCCCAACACCCTAAAAATATCTAGCATGGAAGCCCCCCTAACGTAACGTGTCACTTATATATATATTTATATATTTTTGTAAACTTATTTTCCAATCCTTTTTATGATGTAGTTTTTTTCATAGTATTCAGAGATGCTTTACAGTGGCCACATGCACCATAAAACAGTGTAGTCTGGAGATGACTGACAACTTTGGGAGAGTGTTGTGAGCATGCTCTGTGACCTGGGCAGAGGTCACCGTGCAAGACGGGGATGAGGCGAGCGCAGACCATCTAATTAGTGATTGGTGCGATTAGTGATCATCTAATTAGTGATTAGTGCGATTATCTATCTATCTCTCATAGGCGTTAGTTTTAAATGTAACCCTGTCTGTGATAGGGAGTCTGAAGGCAGTTTTGACCCCACTAAACTGCTGACAAGACTAGGTATAATTTGTGTGGAGCTTTTATTATCAGTAGTGTAAATAGATGGATTTTTATACTTACTGTAAAGTCCTTTTCTCTTCTGTTCATTGGGGACCCGGGCATGACCATGGGTATAGCTGCTGTCACTAGGAGGTGGACACTAGGTGTGTTAGTTCCTTCCACCAAGGCATAAGCCAAGATAGTGTGTGCAAGGGCAGAGGGAGACATAACTATGCAAGAACCCAAAACCGATCAATCCCCAAACTGGGAGGAAGTTCGACAAAGGAAAAATGGTAACCGGGTGGGAACGGTGTCTCTCAATGAACAGAAAAGAAAAGGATACTGTAAGTACAAAAAGGATCAAGCATGACAACATCCAACATGGCCGATACTTTCTTGCCCAGACATCAAGGCTATAACAAACTGATGGTCCCTGCACCGAGTGCCACACCTAAACAATGAGGCAGCAAATTATAAAGGAAGGGAGTTCTTCCTCTTCTGTATCTAGAAGATGGGATTTGATGGCGAACAAAGAGAAATATCATATAGAAGTCTCTGTAAATGAAATATCAGAAAAATTATTTCTTAGAGCAGGGATCAGAAACCTTCGGCACTTCAGTCGCTGTGAAACTACAGCTCCCAGCATGCACACATACTCAGCTATTCTTGTAACTCCTGCAAAAGTGAAAGGAAGATTCTGGGAGTTGTAGTTTCAGATCTGCTGCAGTGCCAGAGGTTGCCGATCCCCGTCTTACAGCTTACTTCTATGCCAAGGTTATCAGCACTTGAAGTCTCAGTATGCAATAGCTGAAGTCCCCCAGCCTCATGACAACACTTTGACAGTGGAGAAGATTTATCAATGTGCGTACAGATTTTGGAGCCCCCAACTTTTCCCATCACATTTGTATATGACAGAAAAAGTGTCATCATAGTTATGTCATCCACAGGGGCGGACTGGGAACCTAAAGTGGCCTCTATATTGCAAGCAGGTCGAAATTGACAGAGGGCAGGGCAACACAAGTAGGCAGAGTCAGTAATACCATAGTGTTTACCACAAATACCGCCCCAGTGCAGCACTAGAGACTGTCCCAGAAGCTGTCCCTCTGTGGTGGCCATCAATAGCTGCACGTTCTGTCCTCCTCCAGTTGTCTCTTCAGCCGCCGGCCAGGTATACGAGTTCCTGATGCTCCCAGTGTTATTCACAGCCGAGAGCATCGGATCAATATGTACCCAGCCAGCGGCGGTAAGGAGGGCTTGGGCAGCCACCTGGGCATCGCCCCACCAGGAAAGGGTCTACAGCGAGTCCACCCCTGGCCACCAGCAGCAATGTAACGCAAAGAAGGATACGTGTCAAATACTCCAGTAGGGTAACATCCCATATGTATTCGTAGTAGGAATCCATTGCATCGTGGCTGAAAAATCAGGATACAGAATATTACATATTTTCCAGATCATGTCATACAAGAAAAATAATAGAGACAAGATAATACAGGAGGTAAGGTTGTAAGAGAATCCTACCCATTTAGTGCCAGTACATTCCTTTGGGAAAGTGTACCTGTCATAGTGACACATCAAAGGTTTTGATAGTTAGGGGTCTCCAGACAAGGAACAAGAAACGCTCACACAGAACACCATCTCTCTCACTGCAGAAGACGGATTGGAGACAGACTCAGACTTTCTCTTGCGTCTTCAACAGGAGAAGACACAGCAATCAGTGTGTGCTTCTAGCTCGTCGTTTCAACAATCTTTGGAGGTCTCAGACATTAGACCCCCACCAACCAAATCCTTTGATACATCACTATGACATATCTAAGTTTGTTAGTAGTAGTGGAGACACACTTTAATGATTCAACAGAACTTCGGCCAATGGGAAGCATCCAACTTTTCCTGCTGCGTCAAGGATAAGGAAAATTATATTTGCGGCAGTAACATTTCTGACACCCTGGAGACACGCTACATGGAAACATGCCTTGGGGGAGGGAGGAGGAGATCTGAGACTGCTTTCATGTGATCCATGAAACATGGTCCAAGTGAGGGCAGCATTTCCCAGACTGATCGCTGCTCAGCTGACCTCTGATCACTGCATCATAGTGATTTATAGTCTGACGGCGGGTCTACTGTCCTGTACTTACAGAATCATTTCCGCACAGGGCAGTAGACCCACAATTGGGCTGGAACTCACGGCACAAATCCCTATGATGCAGAGTTCAGAATAGACAAGCAGTGGTTGGTCCGGGAAAAGCAGTTGTCACAGACTCTGTTACACAGACCACACACACGTGTGTGAAAGCAGTCTAATAGGAACGCCGACTCTGTTAGCTACATTGATGGATGTTGAATGAATTATTGTCATTGTATGTCGGTTATTAGGGTTGGTACTGTCTGGGTTTTCTATTAACTGTTCTTATAGTTTTAATTTCTGTGGTTGGTTCCTGGGTTATTCTAGTCTTGATTACTGGGGTAGATTTTTTCTTCATTTTGGCGTTGCCGTATTGTTGAATTATTTTAAAGAGGACCTGTCGCCGCTCCTGACATACCTGTTTAATAGCTACATGCATTCCCCATGCAATTCTGGAGCATCTATTCTTATGGCTCTATGTTGTACAATTTCTGTATTATTCTACCAGAAGTTATGAATGAATTGCTAGCAGCCTGCAGTAAGGGTACAGAGGGGTGGTAACCAGTTGGGGGTGTGTCCCAGCACAGTTTCACTCCATCCAGTCACTGCTGCCATGGTCAGACTTCACACCCCATTGTACCCTTACTGCAGACTTCTAGGAATAATGGCACAACATAGAGTCATAAGAATAGATGCTCCAGAATTGGTACTAGATGGGGAATGCAAGTATCTATTAAAACATGCATGTCAGGAGCGGTGACAGGTCCTCTTTAATGTGATTTTGCTAATTTCATCTCGTCTATATGTAGCCTATAGCTTTTACTTCATTATAAAGTACGGACATTGCAGGTCAATGAAGGAATTAAAGCATCTGTGTAATAGGAACTCAGGATTTATACAGAATCATAGGCAGTGTCTTACATGTCTCTGGCTTTGGAGGTGGAATGAAAAACAGAAAAAGAAGAAAAGTCTCTGCAGGCCGTAAAATATAAATGGACACTGTGTACTTTACCTATTTTGTTCTTGCAGGGCTTTAAACGCAGTTTTATAATCAACTTCTCTGAGGAACTGGCAAAGTATGGCCACCTATACAGAGAATAATATTACAATTCATACACAAGACCCACATGGATGCCGCAGGACACTGGATGCAGCTTATTCATACCTGTGTGTGGCAGTTCAACATGGAGCAGCATTTTATCATCCTCTTAATCACCTATGGATATAATAATAATTTGGAGAAATTAGAGGCTTTCCAGGAGAACTCAGGACAGATCCTCAATATCTGATCAGTGGAGGTCTGATTCTCGGCACCCCTGCCAATCAGTTTTTCAAAGAGGTGAAAGCCTCTTCCTAGGCCAGTGACATCACGTTCATCAATCAAATGGCCTGGGTGCAGCTCGGTCCCATCCAACTGAATGGGCCTGGGCTGCAACACCAAATACAGCCACTCTACAACGTACGGCACTGTACTTAGTATGATGTATGCTTGGAGAAGGCTGACCAACTCCAGTCAAATATTTAGGCCACCTTTGAGATGAGCGAGTGTCACGCTCTGGACTTACAGTGCAGCACCCGTCCTGAACTTCCAGCACTGCCAGGGTCGCATAGCATTATATCGATTTATGATGCTATGTAACCCTTAGAGATCTGGAATGTACTGGATAACACTGACATAATGCTGTCCATGTTATCCAAAACATTCCAGAACTGTAAGGGTTACATAACATCATAAATCAATATAATGCTATGCGACCCCGGCAGTGCTGGAAGTTCAAGACGGGAGATGTGCTACGAGTCTGGAGCGTGACACTCGCTCGTCTGAAACCAGCCTTAGGACCTATCCTAACGATTGGCTATCAATATACGACTCCTGGAAAACCCGTTTAATAGAAAGAAAATATTTCCTATTCACAAGCTCATATCTGGAAACACTGGACTAGACTGAGGCTGCCGAGACGCAGTGCGACATTGTTATTTTTTGATTTGCAGAGTATATAAAGCGCTTGGTTTGTGTATGTGCTCACCTGGTCTGTGTAGACATCTGGCGGAACTTGCTTCGTGAAGAAATCAGAGGACACGGCCCCTGCCTGCAGATAATAGTTCAGAGCAGCAGAATACTGATTGGTGGCTGTACCAAGAAAGAAAACACTTCTAGAATTGGTTGTGCCTCATTAACACTCCTCAGTTACGTCATATACAAGGCATGCTGCTGTTTTGTTTGCTCTTAAAAAACTCCTGCCGGTATTACATAAAGAAGCCATACCATAGCCTAAGCTAGAAAAGAAGCTGCTGCTGTGGCAGGCACCCACTGTAAACCATCAGTCCTTATTTTTGCATGTCTAATTACACTCACCGGTAATTTGATTTTCCAGAGTCCATGACAGCACCAGGAAAGAGGGTCGCCACGAAACCCACGGGTTTAAAAAGGATGAGCCTCTCCCTTCCTCAGTGGTTTTCAGAGACGAGAAGCCCTCCATAATCTAATCATCCACTATTCATGCTTGCTTGACTGAAGGCATACGCTCTCTTTATGATTAAGTATATTCTCTTTTTTTTTTTTTTTAAAATCTGCATACCCAAGAATGTGACCATACCCAAGAACAGTCACCAACACCGAAGCAGAAGAGTGGGAAAAATAGGAGGGCTGTCATGGACTCTGGAAAATCAAATTACCGGTGAGTGTAATTATCATTTTTCTCAATTGTCCATGACAGCACCAGGAGAGATTCCAGAGAGAGAATCAGGGTGGGACCACGGCCTGGAGAACCTTACAACCAAAGGACAAGTCAGAAGAAGAGGAAAGATCCGACCTATAGTGCTTATAGAAGGTCAATGGAGATGACCAAGTTGCGGCCTTGCAGATGTCTTGAATTGAAGCTTCTGCTCTCTCTGCCCACGAAGTCGCTACCGCTCTTGTTAAGTGAGCCGACCATCCTAGGGGGACTGGCTTCTGCAGGGAAACAAGATAAACAGATAGCCTGCCTTATCCACCTGGCTAAGGAACTCTTACTAGCTGATTTCCCTCTATTGGGGCCTGCAAACTGTACAAACAAGGAAGTTGCTTTCCTCCACCCTTTAGTAGCCTCTAAATAAGCCAACACACATCTCCTAACATCCAAATGATTGAGTTCGGCCTCCTTCAGATTTCTAGGGTTATCACAAAAGGAAGGGAGAATTACATAATGACCCTTGTGAAAATCCGAAACTACCTTGGGAAGAAATGCTGGATCGGGACGAAGGGTAATCCTATCCTCCTGAATGGACATATAAAGGATGGTTAATGTAAAGAGCTTGCATTTCACCCAATCTCCTGGCTGATGTGAAGGCCACTAAAAAGACACATTTTAATGTTAGGACCTTGATGGAAACTTCAGAGAGGGGTTCAAAGGGCGCTTTAACCAAAGCCTGAAGGACCAGACCAAGGTCCCAAGGAGGGAGCTTTGCGACCCTAGCCGGGGTGTTTCTACTAACAGCCTTACAAAATCTAGCAATTAGAGGATGTGCAGCCAAACTTGAATCAAACAGGACACTTCGGGACGAAATTTAAACTTTTAAAGTACTAAAGGCCAACCCTTTATCTAACCCCCTTTGGAGAAATTCTAAAATTCTTGGAATGTTAAGCTGACAGGAAGGGGAAAGAGGAACCCATAAAAACGTAAATTAAACTGACCGTACTCTAGCATATAAGCCTGTAGTCACTTTCTTCCTATTCTTTAATAAGGTAGAGACTACCGAACCCGATAGCCCCTTCCGGATCAGAAGAGGCCTTTCAAAAACCATGCCGTCAAGTGAAGGCCCCTGACTGGGCTATGTATTACTGGACCCTGAGACAAGAGATCCGGAATCTCCGGAAGCACCCATTGCTCCCTGACCGACAGTTGGCTTCACCAGGTGAACCATGCTCGACGGGGCCAAAAGGGGGCTATCAAAATCATAGAAGCTCTGTCCTCCCTTATTTTGTTGAACACTTTGGGAATTAACTGCAACGGAGGGAATGCATACAGAAGACCCCTGCCTCAGGGCTGGAGGAAGGCATCTACTGCTGTGGGAGAATCCCTTGGACAAAGGGAAAAGAACCTTCTCACCTTCCTGTTCCTTTTCGTGGCGAAGAGGTCTATATTTGGCAACCGCCACAGACTTACTATTTTGGCAAAGACCTCCTGATTCAAGGACCATTCCCTCTGCTCTAGCCTGTGTAGTCCGCTTTCCAATTGTCTACACCTCTGATATGTAGGGCTGACAGTGACAACACCTTCCCCTCCAACAAGGAGAAAATCTGACTCGCAATTCCTATCAACTCTTTGGATCTGGTTTCCCCCCTGATGAATCAAGTAGGCCACCACAGAACCATTGTCAGACAAAACCTTTAAATGTCGGTTCTGAAGCCAAGGCAGAATCTCCCGCAAAGCCTTCAGAACTGCCGTCAATTCTTTTGCGTTGGAAGAAATCTCCCAATCTGAGCAGTCCCAGGATCCCTGAAAAACTCTGTCCAGAACATGAAATCAGACAGATTGGCATCTGTAGTAACTACTAAAGGGTTTACCACCTTCCGCGGGACCCCCTGATCTAGATTCTCCTGCACCAGCCACCACTCCAGCGACCGACTGGTCTCCCTGGAGATGAGAATCTTGTTGTCCAGCTCCTCCAGTCTCCCTGACCAAGACTAGAGAATCTCCCACTGGAGACACTTGCAATGAGCCTGTTCCCACAGAACTGCTGGAATGCAAGACGTTAAGGTACCTAGGATGGACATATGTTTCAGTCATGAAAGCTAAGGACACAGAATCCAATCACGCGCCACTGACCTTTTTTTCTCCACTTTGTCCAAGATCAAAAAGGATCATTCGGAGGTCGATTCCAACAATATCCCCAGGAACCTCTGCGTCTGTTGGGGAATCATTCTGGATTTCTCCATGTTCAATATCCAACCCAATGATTCCAGGATCTGAATTACTTGATTTACTTGTGAAAGACAAATCTGCCTGGATGGGGCCACTATTAAAAAATCGTCCAGGTATGGGACAAATAAAATGTCCTTCTCTATTTTGTGAGTCGCCATCTGTGTCACCAGCTTGGTAAATATACGGAGAGCCATAAAAATCCCGAACGGGAGCACCTGGAACTGAAAGGGTCTTACTCTCCCCTTCAATCGCAGTGTCACTCTCAGAAACTTCTGATGACCAGGATAAATCGGCAGATGGTAATACGCATCTTTTATATCCAGCACTACCATAAAGCAATCTTTGTAAAGAAGATCTATTAAAGATCTGAACGTCTCCATCTTGAACTTTCTGTATTTCAGAAATTTGTTCAAACCTCTTAAATTTATATTTGTCCTGTAATCCCCGTTTGGCTTCTTTACTAGAAAGAGATTGGAATAATAACCTGAACCTTTTTCTAACAACATATCCACCTCCCTTTCTAGCGCCCCTTGAACTTTTTGACCTATTTCTGAAATTAAAATTTTTTCTGAACTTCAACGTAAACCACTTTCTTGGAGAGGTTCAAATCCAACTGCTGTTGGAAATTCTGGACCAGGCGGGGAGGAAGTCTGACAATCTGCCTCTCACCCTGGCGTCATTGCGTATTATCCTTCTTGGGGGTAGAGCCCTGACGCCTGAACAGGAAGCCTTTTTTTAACTTAGAAGAGGAGAATTTCCACCTGCTATTCTTCCTACCAGGGCTCCTATATTTACCGGGGAATCTTTTATTCTGACGTAAGGAATTATATTGCCTGCGGTAACCAGAGGCTAACCCCTTCCCATCACCAGCTTTTTTCAAAATATCATCTAAGGTTGACCCAAATAAATACTTGCCTTTACAAGAAATATTACACAGGCGGTTTTTTGATGCCACATCTCCTCTCCAATTCTTTAACCATAAAGCCCTCCGGGCAGAGTTAGATGAGGAAGCGGCTCTGGCTGATAATCTAACAGGGTCAGCAGAGGCATCCACTAAAAAGTCTGCCGCCTTAGCAATTTCTGGAATATTCTCCAATAACTGCTCTACTGGAAACTCTATCTTTGATCTGAGCATTGAGCTGCTTAATCCATAAGATAAGGGCTCTGGCTGTACAACTAGCAGCAATATTGGGCTTAAAGGATGCCCCCACAGATTCCCATGTACGTCTAAGAAAGCGGTCTGCCTTCCTATCCATAGTGTCCTTTAACTGACCTAAATCGTCAAAGGTAGGGGGAAGATCTACGGGAAACCTTTGCTATGGGTACATCAATCTTTGGAGCCCGATCCTAAGATTGGCAATCCAACTCCAAACTCAGTTTTTCCCGCACTTCCTGGGTGTAGGGATGAAATCTCGCAGGATCTTATGACATCACACGCTATCCCAGCGTTTCGCGAGCATGTGACT
This sequence comes from Bufotes viridis, assembly GCA_033119425.1. Classification (NCBI taxonomy): domain Eukaryota; kingdom Metazoa; phylum Chordata; class Amphibia; order Anura; family Bufonidae; genus Bufotes; species Bufotes viridis. The sequence goes on from CM065593.1 coordinate 69,272,843, forward strand.
CACCAGGCCGGTCCTCATTTATTATAATGTGGCTCCGCCCCCTTCCCGAACTCTAGCCTGCTGCATGGGAACCTGCCGCCAGCCGACTGCTGAAGGAGTCCACGATAGCAGGGGTCCGCTCAATGGTTAGTAAGGGAATACAGCCAACTCCCTATACTTAGTATAGCGCTTCCCGCTAGTATTGCCGTGCTGCTCCTCAGCCCAGCATTGCTACTTCCGGGTGTGTGGAGCGGGCAACTCACCCGGCGCACACCCCCTAGCTGAAACAAAATTTCCTTTAGTTGGCCAGGGAGAAACTACTCCCCTCTATGGCACACACCTGTAGGATCCACTTTCTAGGACAGGAAACCACTGAGGAAGGGAGAGGCTCGTTCTTTTTTATACCTGTGGGTTTCCTGTCCTGGGAGGCGGACCCTCTCTCCTGGTGCAGTCATGGACGATTGAAAAAAAAACATATGTATATATTGTGGAATTTTGGCCATCATGCCTGCCAGCCACTGCAGCATTTTAAACCAAAAAAATAAAGTAAAAAAAAAAAATAAAATCATAATAAATTTTAAAAAAAATATTATATATATATATATATATATATATATATATATATATAGTGCACCACAAAGGAGTTGTTGGAGTCGAATGGTACTTTCTATGGCTGAATGTAATAATGATGTATTATTATATTATGCACTTATATAGCGCTGCTATATTCCGCAGCGCTTTACAGACGTTCGCATCAAGCTGTCCCCAATGGGGCTCACAGTCTAAGTTACCTATCAGATGTTTTCCTTAGTCGGATAACCACTGAGCCACCGTGCTGCCCATGTATGTAAGGAATACAATATTAGAGCAAAAGGAGAAGTTTATCGGAGAAAACTGTACAATCGGAAGGAGGATCTTAGGACCCTGTCGGGCCACCTATTGTCTGGATACAAGATGAGATATGGAAGCACACAGGTTCCATGTGGTATCCTGCGACACATCCGCCCACCGATATAGCAGCCAGGCCTCTCTGCACTTTCTGGGATCAGTGGTACACAGGGCTGTCTTCATTAGTGACTGACAGCTAAGTGTGTCCACAGAGATAGCTGCCGATGACAAATAAACATAAAATTCTAATCACCTGACTTTCCCCATTTTAAGTAAAGCTAATTAAACAATAAAGAAATCACTGGTATCGGCACATCTGAACATGACAGAACTATTTAAATATAAAAGCATTTATCTGGTATGGTGAAGTGCGTAAGGAAAATAAAATGAAAAAATAAAAATCACTATTCCACTCACCAAAATAGATGTCTGCCTGGATGATGAGCCAGGAGTGGTTGTTGGCATTGATTTTCAGTGTGTAGTTCACAAGCTCTTTTATAGTGACGGCAACAGCGTCGAAGTCTACGGCCTGAAGACTGAGAGAGGGAGGTATGGAAGAGTCAAGAAAATAAAGCAAAGTATTCATAGAGAAATAAAATGGAGATTGCAGTCAGCACAACCCAATACGCAGGTGCACGTTGCTATGGTGAAATACACATACAAACGTAAAAACAAAGGTGCAATGGCACACTGCAGCTAGAGCTCCGTCCTGCCTCTATGCTGGATGTTAGAAGAGGCATTAGTTTATATTTTGGCCAAATTATGTAAGCCACCCACCACGTCACGGTTGCCTCTATGAGTGGTCCCTAATATTAATTCTTACCTTTTATGGGCCATATCAGCCACACAAAATCCAGGAGTGCAGGTGCAGCATGCATGCCAGATACACTCTGCTTGTAACCTTGTCTGGTGCCATACAGCGCTCATCCCTGGATCTGATGAACGCTGTATGGCACCAGACGGGGTTACAAGCAGAGTGTATCTGGCATGCATGCTGCACCTGCACTCCCTGGATTTTGTGTGGCTGATATGGCCCATAAAAGGTAAGAATTAATATTAGGGACCACTCATAGAGGCAACCGTGACGTGGTGGGTGGCTTACATAATTTGGCCAAAATATAAACTAATGCCTCTTCAAACATCCAGCATAGAGGCAGGACGGAGCTCTAGCTGCAGTGTGCCATTGCACCTTTGTTTTTACATATTCATAGAGAAAGTCAAGATTTTATGCATTTTAACCCCTTCCCGGCCACCTCACGTAAACTTACGTTTGTGAACAGGTATTTAAAAATGGCACCATAGCCGCGGGATGGCTGCTGTTTTAAACAGCAGGAACCTAGGACTAATGTATGCAGTCAATGATCACGCTGATCGCATACATTTAACCAGTCAGATGCTGTGGTCAAATGTAACCACAGCATTCAGGAGGTCAAAAACAGTGCACTGGCTCCCCCGAGGTTTGGGGGAGCTGGATGGTGCATGGCTGCCTCTGTATTCCTGAGTGATACGAGGCTGATGCACGCTCGTTCCTATGGAGAGCCTGCCTGTGGCAGGGCTCCACAGGAACATAGGCAAGATGGTGTAAAGTAGAACTGGCTTAGTTGCCCATAGCAACCAATCAGATTCCACCTTTCATTTTTATAAAGGAGCTGTGGAAAATGTAAGGTGGAATTTGATTGGTTGCTATGGGCAACTAAGCCAGTTCTACTTCACACCAGTTTGATAAATCTCCCCCATAGTGTATTTCTCATACACTCCAATGCTAATGGATTGGGGTCTATGAGAAAAGCAATCGAATAAAAAAAATATATAAAATTTCAAATCACCCCCCCTTTCCCCAAAATGAAAATATATAAACAAACAATAAAAAATAAATAAACATTAAGGTCATCGCCATGGGCAAAAACGTCCATACTATTAAAATATAAAAACATTTATCCCATACGGGGAAATGGAAAAAAAAAAAAATTAATGGCAGATTCAATTTTTTTGGTCACTTCACTTTTTATTACTTTATTATTTATTGTGGGAGGTGATCAAAAAGTTATACACACTCCACATATATTTCCATCCCATTTGGAATTCCCACTACACTGTATGCAACCATAAACGGTACCACTAGAAGGTACAACTTGTCCCGCAAAAAACAAGCCCTTATACAGCTATGTGAATGAAAAAAAAAAAAGTTACGGCATTGGGAAGGCTGGGAGTAAACAGAAGGGTTAACAAAAGGGTTAACAGAAGGTTAACTGTTTGTCTAGCTGTGTGAATTATACTTTCACTTCCTTTTATCTCTAAAATACTAATAGGTCATAAACAATTTAAGCCCCATTCTTATCAGCAAGATAATAATAATAATTGAGCTATAATGAGTGTTTAGGACAGGGATCAGCACGTCAGCTGTGGAGAAACTACCACTCCCAGCATTCACACTTGCATGGTTGATCCTGGAACTCCTCTAGAAGTGAATAGAGCAGCCGGAGGTTCCCTGGTTTAGGAGGTCAGAAATAAGAAGCCGCCAGCTGAAACAGAATAAACACAGAGCCTGCTGCGAGAGAATCTCAAGGCTGTACTGAGAAAAGGGCAAAGTTTTTAAAATAATAAAGACCAATCAAAAAATATTTTTAGCTCAAAATAAGTACAATGTAATAATAAAAAAAATTGCCCCCGAATGTGTTCATAGCCTTTAACACCACAATGTAGTCAGGGGTGTAACTAGGGCAGAATTGGGGGATGGGCATGTTCAACCTACTCTACCATGACCAGGATACTGACCTTGATTCTGTACTGCGACAGGGAACTGAAATAATAAGTAACAAAACCAACTGTTGGTGACGTTACCTCCTCAATTTCTGCCTTGGCCTGCTCATCACAGTATATAAGGGCATCGGCCTCATTATACTTACTGCGCATGCGCAACTCCATTGGCTCCGCTTCCACAGTGATTACACTGGCAGCGCTGTGCATGCGCAGCGAGTATTGTGAGGTCAATGCCCTTACAATATACTGTGACGAGCAGGCCAAGGCAGAGAGATGACGTCACCAGCAGTGGGGGAGGGTTTCGTGACATTGCAGGCAGTTAGGAGCGTCTAGGGGAGGTACTGGGCCCTTAGAAAGTTTGGAAACGCCCTGCCAAGCAGTTTGTTCCCTAATTTGCATATAAAATAAACAATCATTTTCTGGACATTGGAACGCCAAAGGTATGTTTTATACAAAGTCTGACTGCACAACAGCATGGTAGCATTACTTCTATAGGCCAAGAGTCGGTAACAGATTCCCTTCAAAGGTTTGGTTCACGCTGAGCATTTTCTTGTGGTTCAAAGACGAGGCAAATTTATTAAGACATTTCACCTGTAAAGACTGCAGGCCAAAAACCGCATTGGAGTACCCCTTTATGTAACGTGCCGTGATAATAAAAGAAAAATAAAGAAAGAAAGAGGAAAACACAATAAACACTATGAAGAATATCAGCAGCATACACGTCTTACTTTGGGATATTAGATGGCCAGACAGAGATGTGCTCAGCAGTGATATCATTCACAATGTCCTCCTGCAGGGAATATAGAATAAAAACTTTTGAATTAGTATAAAAAACAAAAAACAAAAAAAAAAAACACTCCTGTCAAAATGTCAGACGAATAATGCACTCACCCGAAGATTGTGAAGCTTGACAAACAGAGACAGCAACATCGTCAGCACCAGCGGCTCCTGGGGAACAAAGGGTAAATATCGGGTATCACCGCTGTTTATATAAAGCTGAAAATGCACATTTATGTAAGGATGTCACAGATGTACCCTTTAAAGGCTATGGACACCTTTGGGGGGAATTTTTTATTATTGCATTCAACTCATTTTTGGCTAAAAAATTTTTCTTCAATTGCTCTTTATTAAAAAAATTTTTTATCTGTGCACAGCTGCGAGTTTGTGTAATTTGCAGACTATTTCTGTTCACACCAAGTCCCATCAGACAGCAGCTCTGATGGCTCAGTCTGTAGCCCTTAACTTCTGACATCTCATTAACACTTAAAGGGAACCTGTCACATTGAACATGGTGTTTTTGCTGCAGGTAGCATGTTATAGGAGGAGCTGAGCAAAATGATATATCATTTTAGGGGAAAAGATTCAGTAAAATTTGTATTTAATTGATTTAAATTCCTGCTCATTCTGGGCTTTGAAGTCAAGGAGACGGTCCTATCAGTGATTGACAGCCTTCCCTCTATGAGGAGGCGGTCCTATCAGTGACTGACAGCCTTCCCTCTATGAGGAGACAGTCCTATCAGTGATTGACAGCCTTCCCTCTATGAGGAGGCGGTCCTATCAGTGATTGACAGCCTTCCCTCTATGAGGAGATGGTCCTATCAGTGATTGACAGCCTTCCCTCTATGAGGATACGGTCCTATCAGTGACTGACAGCCTTCCCTCTATGATGAGACGGTCCAATCAGTGACTGACAGCCCTCCCTCTATGAGGAGATGGTCCTATCAGTGATTGACAGCCTTCCCTCTATGAGGAGATGGTCTTATCAGTGATTGACAGCCTTCCCTCTATGGGAAGACGGTCCCATCAGTGATTGACAGCATTCCCTCTATGAGGAGACGGTCCTATCAGTTTGACAGCCTTTCCTCTATGAGGAGACGGTCCTATCAGTGATTGACAGCCTTCCCTCTATGAGGAGACGATCCTATCAGTGATTGACAGCCTTCCCTCTATGAGGAGGCGGTCCTATCAGTGATTGACAGCATTCCCTCTATGAGGAGATGGCCCTATCAGTGATTGACAGCCTTTCCTCTATGAGGAGGTCCTATCAGTGACTGACAGCCTTCCCTCTATGAGGAGGAGGTCCTATCAGTGACTGACAGCCTTTCCTCTATGAGGAGGCGGTCCTATCAGTGACTGACAGCCTTCCCTCTATTAGGAGGCAGTCCTATCAGTGACTGACAGCCTTCCCTCTATGAGGAGACGGTCCAATCAGTGACTGACAGCCCTCCCTCTATGAGGAGATGGTCTTATCAGTGATTGACAGCCTTCCCTCTATGAGGAGGCGGTCCTATCAGTGACTGACAGCCTTCCCTCTATGAGGAGATGGTCCTATCAGTGATTGACAGCCTTCCCTCTATGAGAAGACGGTCCCATAAGTGATTGACAGCATTCCCTCTATGAGGAGATGGCTCTATCAGTGATTGACAGCCTTTCCTCTGAGGAGACGGTCCTATCAGTGATTGACAGCCTTTCCTCTATGAGGAGACGGTCCTATCAGTGATTGACAGCCTTCCCTCTATGAGGAGGCGGTCCTATCAGTGATTGACAGCCTTCCCTCTATGAGGAGACGGTCCTATCAGTGATTGACAGCCTTCCCTCTATGAGGAGGTCCTATCAGTGATTGACAGCCTTTCCTCTATGAGGAGACGGCCTGTGATTGACAGCCTTCCCTCTATGAGTAGGTGGCCCTATCAGTGACTGACAGCCTTTCCTCTATGAGGAGACGGTCCTATCAGTGATTGACAGCCTTCCCTCTATGAGGAGGTCCTATCAGTGATTGACAGCCTTTCCTCTATGAGGAGGTCCTATCAGTGACTGACAGCCTTCCCTCTATGAGGAGGAGGTCCTATCAGTGACTGACAGCCTTCCCTCTATGAGGAGGAGGTCCTATCAGTGACTGACAGTCTTCCCTCTATGAGGAGACGGTCCTATCAGTGATTGACAGCATTCCCTCTATGAGGAGATGGCCCTATCAGTGATTGACAGCCTTTCCTCTATGAGGAGGTCCTATCAGTGACTGACAGCCTTCCCTCTATGAGGAGGAGGTCCTATCAGTGACTGACAGCCTTTCCTCTATGAGGAGGCGGTCCTATCAGTGACTGACAGCCTTCCCTCTATTAGGAGGCAGTCCTATCAGTGACTGACAGCCTTCCCTCTATGAGGAGACGGTCCAATCAGTGACTGACAGCCCTCCCTCTATGAGGAGATGGTCCTATCAGTGATTGACAGCCTTCCCTCTATGAGGAGGCGGTCCTATCAGTGACTGACAGCCTTCCCTCTATGAGGAGATGGTCCTATCAGTGATTGACAGCCTTCCCTCTATGAGAAGACGGTCCCATCAGTGATTGACAGCCTCCCCTCTATGAGGAGATGGCCCTATCAGTGATTGACAGCCTTTCCTCTATGAGGAGACGGTCCTATCAGTGATTGACAGCCTTTCCTCTATGAGGAGACGGTCCTATCAGTGATTGACAGCCTTCCCTCTATGAGGAGGCGGTCCTATCAGTGATTGACAGCCTTCCCTCTATGAGGAGACGGTCCTATCAGTGATTGACAGCCTTTCCTCTATGAGGAGGTCCTATCAGTGATTGACAGGCTTCCCTCTATGAGGAGGAGGTCCTATCAGTGACTGACAGTCTTCCCTCTATGAGGAGACGGTCCTATCAGTGATTGACAGCCTTCCCTCTATGAGGAGGAGGTCCCATCAGTGATTGACAGCCTTCCCTCTAAAAGCTCCGGACCGCTGTACGCACGGATCCGTCCAGGCGGTGGCTGGTTTACTTCTCCTGGACGCATCCGCGCGTCATCTCGTGAGACGCGAGATTTCCTGTGAATGCGCGCGCGCTCACAGGATCGCGTCAGGGAGAACTTTAACTACAGCCTGCCAGCGCTGATCATGCGCTGGCAGGCTGTAGAAGTTAAAAAAATGGCATATCAGACGCTGTTTTGTTAACCTCCCTTTTGCTTGGCACCACCAAAGGATACTTATGTAAGTGCACCAATCACCACACAGACCCCCCCCCAGTCACTGATTAAGCCCTGATCACCCCATGTCACCCCCCTGTCACTAATCACCCCCCTGTAAGGCTCATTCAGACGTCCGTATGTGTTTTGCGGATCCATGGATCCGCAAAACACGGACACTGGCAATGTGCTTTTTGCATTTTGCGGATCCGCACATTGCCAGAACTATATAAAAAATGCCTTTTGCGGACAAGAATAAGACATGCTCTATCTTTTGTGGAGCTGCGGCCGGATGTTTGGGGGCCGAAACCCGGAAGTTCGCGGCCGCAGCTCTGCAAATGCTGATGCGGCGAGCACATAGTGTGCTCTCCGCATCACCGCCGGCCCCATTCACACTGAATGGGTCCGTATCTATTCTGCAGAATTGCGGAATAGATGCGGACATTTTTGCGGACGTGTGAATGGGGCCTTACTTTTTTTTTTGCACATTTTTGGGCAGAGATTTTTTCATCCACATTGATTGATGCGAATGAGGAAATCTGTGGCGTTCATTTTTTCTTTCAGCCCAGAGGCTGAACGGAAAAAAAAAAATCTCAGTACCCGTATGCTCAATATAAGGAGAATCGCAGAAACTCCTAATGCTGGCCATACGTGTAATGATTGCGGAGACCCTCAAATGCCAGGGCAGTACAAACACCCCACATGTGACCCCATTTTAGAAAGAAGACACCCCAAGGTATTCTGTGAGGGGTATGGTGAGTTCATGCAAAATTTTATTTTTGTCACAAGTTAACATTTCACCTGTAAAGACTGCAGGCCAAAAACCGCATTGGAGTACCCCTTTATGTAACGTGCCGTGATAATAAAAGAAAGAAAGAAAGAAAGAAAGAAAGAGGATAACACAATAAACACTATGGAGAATATCAGCAGCATACACGTCTTACTTTGGGATATTAGATGGCCAGACAGAGATGTGCTCAGCAGTGATATCATTCACAATGTCCTCCTGCAGGGAATATAGAATAAAAACTTTAGAATTAGTATTAAAAAAAAACCAAAAAAAAAAACCCAAAAAACACAACACTCCTGCCAAAACGTTAGACGAATAATGCACTCACCCGAAGATTGTGAAGCTTGACAAACAGAGACAGCAACATCGTCAGCACCAGCGGCTCCTGGGGAACAAAGGGTAAATATCGGGTATCACTGCTGTTTATATAAAGCTGAAAATGCACATTTGTCTCCATTCACACATCCGCAAAATGGATCCGCATCCCATCCGCAATTTTGTGGAAGGGTTGCAGACCCATTCATTTCAAAGGGGCAGGAATGGATGTGGACAGCACAATATGTGATTTCCGCATCTGCATTTCCGCAAAAAAATAGAACATGTCCTATTCTTGTCCGCAATTGCGGACAAGAAAAGGCATTCTCTATATAGTGCCAGCAATGTGCGGTCCGCAAAATGCGGAATGCACATTGCAGCCGTCCGTGTTTCCGCAAAACACACTACGGACGTGTGAATTAGGCCTTTATGTAAGGATGTCATAAATGAACCCTTTAAAAGGCTGTGGACATCTTTGGGGGGAATTTTTTATTATTGCATTCAACTCATTTTTGGCTAAAAATGTTTTCTTCAATTGCTTTTTATTAAAAAAATTAATTTGCAGACTATTTCTGTTCAAGTCCCATCAGACAGCAGCTCTGATGGCTCAGTCTGTAGCCCTTAACTTCTGACATCTCATTAACACTTAAAGGGAACCTGTCACATTGAACCTGGTGTTTTGCTGAAGCAGCATGTTATAGAGCAAGAGCAGCTGAGCAAAATGATATATCGTTTTAGAGGAAAAGATTCAGTAAAATTTGTATTTAATTGATTTAAATTCCTGCTCATTCTGGGCTTTAAAGTCAAGGAGGCGGTCCTATCAGTGATTGACAGCCTTCCCTCTATGAGGAGGTGGTCCTATCAGTGACTGACAGCCTTCCCTCTATGAGGAGATGGTCCTATCAGTGATTGACAGCCTTCCCTCTATGAGGAGACGATCCTATCAGTGATTGACAGCCTTCCCTCTATGAGGAGGTGGTCCTATCAGTGACTGACAGCCTTCCCTCTATGAGGAGACGGTCCTATCAGTGACTGACAGCCTTCCCTCTATGAGGAGATGGTCCCATCAGTGACTGACAGCCTTCCCTCTAGGAGGAGGTCCTATCAGTGATTGACAGCCTTCCCTCTATGAGGAGGAGGTCCTATCAGTGATTGACAGCCTTCCCTCTATGAGGAGACGGTCCTATCAGTGATTGACAGCCTTCCCTCTAGGAGGAGGTCCTATCAGTGATTGACAGCCTTCCCTCTATGAGGAGGAGGTCCTATCAGTGATTGACAGCCTTCCCTCTATGAGGAGACGGTCCTATCAGTGACTGACAGCCTTTCCTCTATAAGGGGGTGGTCCTATCAGTGACTGACAGCCTTTCCTCTATAAGGAGGCGTTCCTATCAGTGATTGATACCAATTCTGGGGCATCACTTCTTATAGCTCTATGTTGTGCCATTCCTTTATTTTTTTTTACTAGAAGTTATGAATGAATTGCTAGCAGTCTGCAGTAAGGGTACAGAGGGGAGGTAAGCAGTTGGGGGTATATAACTGCACAGTCTGAAAATGGAATCACTGATTGGATAGAGTGAGTCTGTGCAGGTACACCCCCCAACTGGTTACCTCCCCTCTGTACCCTTACTGCAGACTGCTAGCAATTCATTCATAACTTCTAGTAGAAATAAGGAACGGCACAACATAGAGCTATGCATGAAGCATGAAGCTATTAAAACATGCATGTCAGGAGTGGTGACAGGTCCTCTTTAATTTTGCGCATATGACCAATAATTAGCAGTTGTCAAAACTGTCTCAACTATGTACTGATTATTTTACAGTTTTTCTATGTGCTCCCTAAATGCAAAATCAAGCAACGTTCTAAAGCATCTTTCTTAAAAATTTCCAACCACTTACAATATTTTATGGACTATAAGATGCATTTTTTTTTTTTTAGCAAAAACAAATCTTGCTAAAAAGTTCCTGTGTCTTATAGTCCGCAGTCAGGATGGTCCAGCAGGCCAACCCCCCCAACTGCTTCCTCGATGACTCATGCTCCCCTTGTGGATGGATAGGTTATTGTGTCGCATGTATTAATTGGCCTCCTACTGTCCCGCTCACATATACCCGAACTGAAACATCACCCATGCAGAGACAATCCAGCATCGCCACCCCCTGGGCTCGAACTCTCAGCCAGGTAGGCAGGCACATTGATGAATGCTTCGGTTCGGGTTTATGCGAGTGGGGAAGAAGGAGGCCAATTTAATACATGAAGCACAGTAGCTTATCCATCTACTGGGCGAGCACGAGTCCTTATTATTATTTCTCATTGCACGGTTATAGTATGCTGTAGCGGACAGCACATAATTTGCAGCCCCCTCACCCCCAGAGTAGCGCCACCAGAGAAAGCTTTAATAAGCAGAATATTTTACTTTTCATTTTGTCGGGTGCGTCTTATAGTCTGTAAAATACAATATGATTCACATAGCTGGCTGTCCTAGATCTGACAGCACACTGCTTCCCGCTATGCCTGTTGTCTCTGCGCTCCCCTATTTCTCTCCTATCCGTGTTGGTGACAGTAAGGAGGGAGAAAGTTAGGGTGCATTTACACCAACAGATTATCTGACCAATCATTTGTCAGATGGCCTATTAAACACACAGATCTTTTTTTATACACACAAACTATTGGACTGATTGGACAGAAATTTGGTGTAAATGTACCCTTACCAAGAACAGAGTGTGGACAAAGGGAAAACTTCAGAAAGGGTTAATTACAGTGGTACTGTATCAGTGCATAGATAGTGAGCAAAGCAAACACAAGGCACTCTGCATAGGGAGGGGAGCATGACACAGGCTGTGTAAAGAGAGAGGAGAACACCCACTGCATAGCCTGTAGGGAGACGGGAAGATCACACACTGCTCAGCGCCCATGTAGCCAACAAGTAACTAAACCAAGAAAAACCGTATAAAATTCTGCACATCACAAAATAAAAGCTATGCTTATTTTATTGAACAACACACAAAGAGATTAAAATATTGTAAACAATCAAGACCTTGAGCAGGACAAAAGATAAATCCAATGCACAAACATGGGCACACCCATGATATACATGACATCTAAAAGTTAGGTTACAATACCCATAATAAGGGTCCATTCACACGTCCGTTGTTTAGTTCCGCATCTGATCCCGATTTTTCGGACTAGTCACGGAATAGTTGCGGACAGAATTCGGATCCATTGATTTTCAATGGGTCTATAAAATATGCGGACAGCACAAAGAGTGCTGTCCGCATAATTTTCTCAGTACATAGTGTCCGTAAAAAAATAAAACATGTCCTATTCTAATCCGAAAATTGCGGTCTGTTGTGCAATGCAATTTTAATCTTCTATCCGTTTTTTGCGGATCCGCAAAAAACGGATGACAAACGGAAAGAATTCTTGGAAAATAGGATCCGCAAAAAACGGTCCTATTTTCGGATTATAGAAAAACAACGGACGTGTGAATGGACCCTAAAAATGTTTTATTATCGCTGGAATCACCGGCTTCCTCAGGGGTCTCTAAGTGTTGTTGTACCTCTATTTATGTGTCCTAATAAGAAAACCATAATCACCTGGTCAGAGGCAGAGCATGATATGAGTATAATGTAATGGAGTGTCAGCGTCCCCAAAACCGAACTGCGCACGCGCAAGATAGCGTAAAACCGGAACCGTGTTCTGACATGCGTTCCACAGACCAGAAATGATGTTAACAAGGATATGTTCATGAAATAGCCATGAATTGTAATAATTCATCACCACACGTTGATGCTACCATAATGCTAAGAACAGAGATTTATAAAGAACGTTGGAACGCATGTTGGAACACAGTTCTGATTTCACGCCATCTTGCGCATGCGCAGTTCGGTTTTGGGAACGCTGATACTCCATTACATTATACCCTTATCATGCTCTGCCTCTGACCAGGCGATTGTGATGGTTTTCTCAGTGGGACACATATAAATAGATGTACAACAGCACTTCAGTTAGAGTCCTGGGGAAGCTGGTGATTCCAGCGACACACGTGGGGTGCGTTATCTGTGCACGCTGTCTTCCCGGACATTTTTATTATTGTATGGTAACCTGTTTGATGTCATGTATATCATATGTATTGCATTTGGTGTCTTTTGGCAGCATACAATTGTCCACATTCAGGACTGCGTGTGCATTGGATCTATCTTTTGTCCTGAACAAGGCCTTCATAGTATACAATATTTAATCTCTTTGTGTGTTAGTCAATAAAATAAGTATGGCTTTTATTTAGTGATGTGCAGCTTTTCATACTTTTTTTCTTGATTTAGTTATTTATTTAGTGATTTATTACCGTGGCTGGAGTGTGCCCCCTTGTCTCTCTTTTTTGACATGTAGCCAAGAAGTGCAATTGTCATAAGAACATTTAAAAACAGCTACTCCAGCAACCAGCTAAAAACATTTTCCCAGTATCCGCAGATGGGATCCAACAGTTTTTGACACAAGCTATATTGCTGTGACACAGAAGTGCAAGTACCGTCTTAAGGCGCTTTAACACGGACGGAGCATCGGCCAGATAATCGTTAAGAGGCATTCGTAGGAAAACTCGTTAGCGATTATCTGCCGGTGTAAACGTGCTGCCGTTTCTCTCGGTCATCGGTTAATCACATCATGCGTTCACCTAAAAATCAGTATTTGGAGTTTAAACAGCCTCTGCTGCCGGCGAATGATGATCCTGTATGGGTATGAGCAATGGCATTAGTGATCCCTCCTCCCCATACTGTGGAGGAGATCGCTGCAGGTAAATGGAGCAGTCACCTCCACTGACGAGCAGGCGCCTGCCAGGAGGAAACGCTTCCTTCCTGACAACTGTCTGCTAAATTGTGCAGTGTAAAGAGACCATTAGGCTCTGTTCACACTAGAACAAAAAGGCATGGCACTGTGGGAGCCAGTCACTGATGGACCCTACCAAGTACCGGGTTCCGATAGGGTTTGATATTTTTGATGCACTGCACTGCTCTTATACACGGCTCCTAATGCAATGTGACAGTCACAGAAATACCACAATTATCCAAACCAGAGCTGTATATTTGATGAAAATTAAACCCAATGAAGTCATGTGTAAGCAGGAAAGAGAACCCCCGCCGTCACCACCCGCACGCACGAAAAAAAAAAAATTTATATTTTGTAACAAAATGCATCTGTTCAGTTCCCTCATATCCATCAGAACAGAAAAATAATGCAGACGGGGAATTTACACAATATGGAAGTTCAAGCTTTCTATGAAACGTGTTACATCCAGCGTGAAAGTCTATTGGGGAGGAGCTGCTCTCAGCCAATCAGCATCACCAAGAGTGTCGTCAGTGATACGGACTTACAGATAACATTGCCCTCACAATGCGCCTACCAAATGTCCCTTTAAAGGGGTTCTCCAGGAAGGATTTAAAATGGCTTCCTGCAACCTGTCCTAGAACGTGAGCAGTACTGATTGCCTCCGCTTGCAGAGCTGTCTAGGAGGGCCCTTATTACACACTACTCTCTGGCACTTGCCTATACTACATATTTTCCTGTCAGGCTGCTCAGCCATGATGGCATATCGTAGGCAGGATTGCATCATTATTGTAGAGCAGTGTAGTGAGGCCTCACCTTCTCACTCCCCTAGTCAGCTATGCAAATGGAAGCAACTTGTCCTGTTCACATTCTAGGACAAGTGGCCATATTAAATCACTCCCAGAGAACCCCTTTAAGCTAGATGTCAGGCATGGTAGAATACCCCCTAGACTTTGCTTCCCAGAACCTCTATAGTAGGAGCTTTTCATATCTGTCAACTTAACCCTTTATCTATCTGTCAACTTAACCCTTTATCATCGTAATGATGGAAGTCCTTTCAAAGAAGGAAATTCTGTGGAAATCAGAAGCCGCTGACATGATACTTACACGCAATTTCTTTATGAAACTGAGAAGTTCGCTCCTACACGAAGAAGAAAAAAAATAAAAATCGGGCTTATAAATTCAATTTGTACTACATCATTACACAGTGAAAAACGCCAATTGTATCTCATATGTATTTTTTCTTTAGATTTTTATACCTAAATCATCTCCCACATACAGAAATTTACCATAATCTGGCACACAGCCACGTCTCTAACCACATACCGGTACATGATCCCCATAGTGGAGTCCCTGTTCTTTATCAGGCTGATCCTGCCGTCGCTGCTCCGCTTGTGCTGGTTGGAGACGCTGCATATCTGTACCACCACCTCCCAGAGCTCTTTAGCCGTCCTCCTGCTGTCTGGTCCAGATAGCTCTTTACATGTGGCTGCCAGAAGCTGTCCGAGCTACGAACAAGACAATGAAGTCACAATTTAGAGACGGTGGTTGAAAACAGATTTAAAGTCCAGCTCCAAATCAGACTACCTGTGACAATGTATCACCGAGGGAGAATACATCTGCATCAACAAAACCAAATTATTGGCTTGGCTAAAGTAGGCATATAAAACACCGCATGAAAGCCACTTTCAAAAAATGACATTAAAAAAATGAGACGAATCTACTTTAACATCGAGATTAACCGCTTAAAGATTTTTCCTCCACACATTACAAAAGCCATAACTTGTTTAATTTTTTCACATATTTTTTGTGGCACAAGTTGCATTTTTAATGGCACCACTTAATTCACTATATCTTGTATTAAATTCTTTGTGGGATTAAAACGAAAAAACAAAACAAAAAACCCTTACAATTCCACCAAGGTTATATTGGGTTTTGATATTACGACATTTA
The DNA here is from genome assembly GCA_033119425.1 of Bufotes viridis. NCBI lineage: Eukaryota > Metazoa > Chordata > Amphibia > Anura > Bufonidae > Bufotes > Bufotes viridis. Next base: position 69,288,307 of record CM065593.1, read on the forward strand.
CCGTGCCCTAAAAATGACAAGACGTCCGTCCTTATTCTGTGGGTCAGTACGGTTACATCGATACCAAATTTATATAATTTTATCTTGTTAAACTACTTTTAAAAAAAAATAAAAACCTTTGAAAAAAGCCAAAGCGTTATATTTTTGTCTACAGAGCTGTACGAGGGCTAGTTTTCTGCAGGGTGAACTTTATTGATACTATTTTGCGGTATGTATGACTTTTTGATCACTTATTAGTTACATTTTTTTTTTGGGGAGGGGGGGGCAGTTACTTTCTACACAGTAACTTTTAATAACTTCTATAATGTACAGCGCTTAGTACCAAGTCACAGTCCAGGCAGGCACCATCCACCATGCCACCTACCTGAGGACTGTATGTCCTCTATCCGTACACCCAGCTTCATCATAATTTCACCCCTTGATTATTCATCTGCGCCCCCGGTTATCATTCTACTTCATTGCCTCACTTTACATTATATTTCCTTCTTCCTTTTTTTCTTCATCACTATGTACCAGCATGTCCTGAGTACCATAGTCCATCATTCAGAGTACTGTTTTTTTCCCTTTTATAGGGATATATTAGTCAATGTTCTCAATTTAGACTACTGGTATATGAGCTATGCATTTCTGCATTATCGTAGGCGGTGCTCTATATACGAAATATCTATCATATCTGAGAACGGAACCTATTTTTCATAATATTTATATATTAGTCTGCATAATACTAGATCAGGGATCAGCAACCTACCCCACTCCGGCTGTTCTGAAACTACAACTCCCAGAATCCTCCCTTCATTTCTGTGGGAGTTACAAGAGCAGCCAAGAAAGCATGCATGCTGGGAGTCGTAGTTTCACAGCAGCTGAAGTGCCGGGGGTTGCTGATCCCTGTACTAGATAGATGACCTTTATTAATTTAGGTATTTATTTATGGTTTTTGGTAAGATTGTGTTTGGATTTTGAACTACTTGTTTCCACTAAAGACCAACATGAGCAAAGTTTTCTGTGAAGTGCTGTTGATTATTTTTTTGCACTCAAACTTGTCTCATCACCGATTAACCCTTTCCTGACATGACAATTTTCCATTTTTGCATTTTGGTTTTTTACTCCCTGCCTTCCCGGAACCATAACTTTTTATTTTTCGCTCACAGTTGTATGAGGGATTGTTTTTTACAGAACAAGTTGTACTTTCAAATAGCATTATTTTATATTGCATAAGATGTAGTGGGAAGTGGAAATAAATTCCAGATGGGGAGGAATTGGACCAACTTCGTCAATTTTATGAGTTTTGTTTTTACGACGTTTGCTATGTGGTAAAACTGACCTGTGCCCTTCAGTCATTATTTTTTTCCATCACCATATTCTGACGCTCATAAATCTTTTTTAGTTACATCTACGGAGCTGTGTGAGGTTCTCCCTTTTCATTGGAAAATCTGCAGTTTTTATTGATACCATTTTGGGGTGTATATGACTTTTTGATCACTTTCTATTCAATTTTTTGGGGGAGTTAAAGCAATAAAGAAAAAAACGGAGAATCTGTCATTTAATTTTTTCCCCCCATTACGCCATATGTGATAAATATATTTATATTTTAATAGTAGGGGCATTTTTGGACATGGCGATGCCTATGATGTTTCTTTTTTTGTTTCGTTTTTTTTTTTTTTTGGGGAAAGGGGATGATTTGAATTTTTATATTTTTTTTATATTTAAAACTTTTTTTTTAGACCCCCAAGGGGACCCCTACATGAAATTATTAAATTGCCATTTATGTGTTAATGGATTTTTACAGAGTTCAGTCTATTCCAATGCAGTACTGGAATATACCAGTAATAGGCCCAGAAGCCTTGTGCAGGCTATGGCCTATATTACTACTAAAGGAGCGCCTTCCCAGATACCCAGGGGAAGCAACACGTGCTTCTGAGGTTTTTTTTTTTTACCTTTCAGATGTTAGTTACAGTTGACCATGGCATCTAAGGGGTTAAATGTCCGATTGGCATCCTCAGAACTGTTGAGGGTATGGCTGTAGGACACACTTCTTACGGAGAGGAAGTAGTACTTCGCTTCTGATGCATAAGGGTATAGATGTAGTGCGACATAGTATATACCCCACTGCGGCGTCCATATAGAGGATTTCTGCTAGGGCAGGGAGGGGACACTGCATGGAGGGTGGAGGGGTGGTTAGTGTTTGTGTGTTGTAATTGTGGTATACTTGTTGTACAGTTATTGTATTGTAAAACTCATTAAAAACAGTTTGATGAAAAATAAAAAAAGTCTGTGATTGGAGTTATCGCCGGTCCCGGGAATGAGTGAAACAGCAGCGCCTGGTGGCTATGGTGCTCGCTCTGCAGTGGGTACCATCTTTAAAGACCCAACATCTGCTGTACTATTATGGCAGATGTCGGGAAGGGGTTAACTCACTATAAAAATGTTCTGATTTTAAAAGGTGTTTTTCTACAGTAGTTGCAGAACTACACAAATCCATTCAAAAAGGCTGCACTCCAAAAGTAACGGATCCCTTGATTCTCTTGTGGAAGCCTAAGGCTGTATTCACATGTCCGCAAGTGTTTTGCGGTCCGCAAATTAGGCGTCCACAAATTAGGCATCCGCAAAACACGGACACCGGCCATGTGTGTTCAGCATTTTGTGGACCCCACATAGTTGGCACTTTAATAGAAATGCCTTTTCTTGTCTGTGTCAGCGGACAAGCATAGGACATGTTCTATTTTTTTGCGGAACGGAAGTGCGGATACGGGCAGCACACTGTGTGCTGTCCGAATTTTTTGCGGCCCCACTGAAAATAAATGGGTCCGGATCCGTTCTATTTTGCGGATGTGTGAATTGACCCTTAGGGTGGTGTCACTCACAGATCTTTGATGTAGTTTTTGAGCCCGCACCAGCAGTGGATCCAGCAGGAAGTAGGAGTATAAGTCCTTCATTTATATTTCTCATTCCCTTCCATCCCACTTCTGGCTTTGGCTCAAAAACTTCCACAAAAAGCTGTAAATGACACCACCCTTATGTATTTTGGAGGAAATATTGGGGCATCAACACAAATGGTAATATGAGGTGCATCACATACATCAGAAAGGATCTAAAGCCCATAGACACTAACAATGTAATATCTACGTGGACTGCCAGAATGCTTATGTTGGGGGAAACATTAGACGTTGAAGTGTACCGGTCTAATGCTATTGCACCTTTAGGAGAAAAGTAATACATGTTTGGGGGTCAAGCCACCGTTCCCGATTACCAAGTAATTTCACATCTATGATCACCCTAAGTGAACGTCTACCTTTTAGTGGCCTGAAGGTACCAATACGTTACTTACCTTCACATACGGATTATTTTGCACTAGGGAGGCAGGCGCCTGTAGAGTCAGGTATTCATTTTCTCTCCAGTTCAGCAAGAAGGCAACACATTCTTCAGCTACCACCTGTCGGAGGGGGATGTCTGCAAGGAGAAACACAGCCGGATACTTTCCATATGATTCAGTTCTCACATCATGGGCTGTAATAAAGTCAGTCACATGGCAGACATACTGTGAAAGTCTATCTCCAGTAACTCGTGTAATCACGGACTCACGGTGTCATCTATAATAATGCTACTAGCGCACATACAAACTACACATTTAAACAGGACCGACCAGCTCTCATGGGAGCACTCAAATTTTTATTTTATGGTAAATACTAAATCCTAGTAAAAGGGGTACTCGGGGTGAGAAAGGAATACCAGTCGTATGCAGCAGGCATAGGTGGCTGGGTTACAGAAACAGCTGGGATGTGAACCATTGTTTCCTTAAAGAGCACCTGAGTTTTCAAAAAAAGTTTGCATAATGGCTGTGCTTTTTTGTACAATCTGTGAAGGAATAGGTCTTTTTCAGCCTAAGTATTCCGTTCTTTAGCTGTTTAGCTAGATGCATTTCTCTCACAAGCAGGGGATCTAATGAAGTCCCTCTAATTTCGCTATTCAATAAAGATACATTGTAATCCTATTATTACAGCATTTGAAAGACACAGACATATGGCAAATCTGACAAATACTAGACACTTGAATGTCGGACGTGGATATACAGTTTGAAGAATCCACGTGGGCATGCTCCAAACGACTTTTCCGTCGACAATCCATGAGACTTGTTTGTTCTGTCCTCATTATGTGTGAGAGGGACATAAGTTGACAGGCAGCTAAACTCCCTATTAGCAGCTCATTGACTTCAACTTTTATTGTAAGAATAGGGAGAAACAGCGATGCCACATTAGGTCTGGGTGTGGATGATGATTAGTGATGCTGCATGTTCTTCAGCTGAACTTGGAAAAAATAGCTGTTATGAGCTGAGCTGATGATTTCACCAAGTTCATAGGTGATAGATACAGCGTCTTCCATGGGACGTACAAAGAATTAAATTCTGGCTAGCTAGAAACTGTTTTCACAAACGACCACTAGATGGAGCTATAACAGTACAGTAAATGCACACATAGACATTTTCCATTGACAACTAGCTTGGATTTTTGTTCCAGATGAATGCGAGCAGGGCTAGAAAAACCCTTGGAGAAGGATTGTCATGGGATTTGACAGAATTTTTAATGCAGAATCCTTACCCAAAGCCATCAAATTTGGGAACACATGGGAACTATGGAGGCGCTCCTCCTTTTTCATTAGTTTTTCATTTTTGTTAGGATCAGTTTTAGTTTTTTTAAAACAATAAAAAACGCTGTGAATTAGGCTTGACTTGCGCTAGAATTTGAAGACTAACATAACGTCAGAATGCAGCATCACAAATGGACGTTTTCTTACCAGGAATCCTCATCTCCAGGTACCCGCGTACTCTGCTGACCAGTTCTGGAGGAGGGCGATCACCGTTCACACCAGGCCCGGCCTCATGGCAGTAGATGTCTAGCAGCAGCATCTCATTGAGCATCACCTGGCGAAGCTTGGGGGAAAACTCAGTCACCAGCTCCAGACAGGCAGCCAGCAGCTGCTTAGCATGAGGAAAGTCCTGAGAAAAAACAAGAGTATTATCAAGCTTTGTAGCAGTATGATCGCTGTAATGGTCAGAATTAACCACTTTAACCTCTTAAGGACCTTGCCATTTTTCACCTTAAGGACCAAGCCGTTTTTTGGAAACTTGACATGCGTCATTTTATTTGGTAAGAACTTTGCTTTTACTTATCCAAGCCATTCTAAAATTGTTTTCTCGCGACACACTGTACTTCCTGATAGTGAAAAATTTTAGTCGATGTAATTCACCTTTATTTATTAAAAGAATCCCAAATTTACTGAAAATTTAGAATAATTTGCAATTTCTCCCGGGCTGTAGCGCTGTCCAATCACAGCGGAGAGCCTCACAGCCAGAAAAAAAACCTCACCTGCTCCCTGGCTGTGATGCTCTCCGCTGTGATTGGACAGCGCTACAGCCACTGAGAAACAGGGCAGTCTCCTCCTCCCTGTACCGATGCTATTCATTAGCATACCAGGCGGGCAAAGTGAACGGGGGCCACAGCAGGCGAACGGAGCGCCGGACAGACACACTAGTAAGTGATATTACATCCATGAATTATGTCCTACACAACCCCCTACTTATTTCATAATGTCTGGACCCATGAAAGGTCCTCGTTAAGACAGATAGTGATACATCATAAAATAGTTATTACTTTACACTTCCCATTTGTCCACTTTCATGTTTGCATCATTTTGTAAATGTAGTTTAATTTTTTAGGATCTTATAAGGCTTAGAAATTTAAAAGCCACTTCAATTCTAAAGTCACTTCGTGGAGCTTACATAGTGGAAACCACCCATAAATGACCCCATTGTAGAAACTACACCCATCAAGTTATTCAAAACTGATTTTACAAACTTTGTCAACCATTTAGGTGTTCCACAAGAATTAAAGGAAAAAGGAGATTCAATTTAAAAAATTTTCTTTTTTAGCAGATTTTCCATTTTAATTCATTTTTTCTTGTAACACATCAAGGCTTAACAGCCAAACAAAACTCAATATTTATAACCCCGATTCTGCAGTTTACAGAAACATCCCACATATGGTCATAAACTGCTGTACGGGCACACGGCAGGGCGCAGAAAGAAAGGAACGCCATATGGATTTTGGAGGGCAGATTTCACTGGGATAATTTTAAGTTGCCATATGACATTTAAAGACCCCTGATGCACCCCTAGAGTAGAAACTCTAAAAAAGTGACCTCATTTTTGAAATTATAGGATAAGGTGACACTTTAATTGGTACTATTTTGTGGTATATATGACTTTTGATTGCTCTGTACTGCATAAAAGGTTAGTATATACAATGAGAAGTCTCAGACTGGGAGAAAATATCTGCATGATAGAAAACAGAGGGTGGTTATTAATGGTACACACTCAGATTGGGTCACTGTCACTAGTGGGGTACCTCAGGGGTCAGTATTGGGCCCTATCCTCTTCAATATAATTTATTAATGATCTTGTAGAAGGCCTGCACAGTAATATATCAATTTTTGCACATGACGCTAAACTGTGTAAATTAATTGACACGGAAGACGACAGTATACAGCTACAGAGGGATCTGGATAGATTGGAGGCTTGGGCAGAGAAATGGCAGATGAGGTTTAACACTGACAAATGTAAAGTTATGCACATGGGAATGAATAATGCAAGTCATCCGTACATACTAAATGGTAAAACACTGGGTAACACTGACATGGAAAAGGACCTAGGAATTTTAGTGAACAGCAAACTAAGCTGTAGAAAACAGTGTCAGACAGCTGCTGCCAAGGCCAATAAGATAATGGGTTGCATCAAAAAGGGGCATATACGCCCGTGATGAGAACATAGTCCTACCACTTTACAAATCACTGGTCAGACCACACATGGAGTACTGTGTACAGTTCTGGTCTCCTGTGAACAAGGCAGACATAGCAGAGCTGGAGAGGGTTCAAAGGAGGGCAACTAAAGTAATAACTGGAATGAGGGATCTACAGTACCCTGAAAGATTATCAAAATTAGGGTTATTCACTTTAGAAAAAAGACGACTGAGGGGAGGTCTAATAACTATGTATAAATATATCAGGGGTCAGTACAGAGATCTTTCCCATCATCTATTTATCCCCAGGACTGTGACTGTGACGAGGGGACATCCTCTGCGTTTGGAGGAAAGAAGGTTTGTACACAAACATAGAAGAGGATTCTTTACGGTAAGAGCAGTGAGACTATGGAACTCTCTGCCTGAGGAGGTGGTGATGGTGAGTACAATAAAGGAATTCAAGAGGGGCCTGGATGTATTCCTGGAGTGTAATAATATTACAGGCTACAGCTACTAGAGAGGGGTCGTTGATCCAGGGAGTTATTCTGATTGCCTGATTGGAGTAGGGAAGGAATTTTTTTTTTCCCCTTAAATGGGGAAAATTGGCTTCTACCTCACAGGCTTTTGTTGCCTTCCTCTGGATCAACTTGCAGGATAACAGGCCAAACTGGATGGACAGATGTCTTTTTTCGGCCTTATAAACTATGTTACTAATCACAGGGGACAAAGCCTGCGTGACCGGTTGGTCCACAGCCATTACAGTGAGGCACCCAAAAAAAAAACTGGGGGGTGGCTTCATCCCGTTTGTGGATGCTACTGCTGCAGTGGATGCATAGCATGTGCAAATGTAACCCAGGGCCACACGTTTACTAGTTTTATCACCCGAAAAAGGTATTCTATCAAAAACGTCATCAATTGTCACTCAAAAAGGTCCATTTATAAGGCAGCATGGGAGTGTGGATTAGAATACATGGGTAAAACTACCCGAAAATTTCGTAGACGGATCGGGGAGCACCTGGGTGACATGCGACATGGGAGAGACACCCCCCTGGCCACAATCTAGTCATGGGGGGAGACTACTCAGGAAATAGGTTTATGGGTATTAAAGCTGTTTCTCCTCTAATGAGAGGAGGGAATTGGGATCATAGAATTTTACAAAGGGAGACATGGTGGATATTTGAATTGAAAATGATCCAGCCTAAGGGCTTAAATGAACATTTACTGTATGGCTGTTACATCTGATTTATTGTAGACCTTTCCCCTTTGCCTCCTTTTACTCTTCCCAATCCCTCTAAGATTTATCACTGGTGTTATATGTACATACTCCTTTCTCTTGGAATACAATATAATACGTCTTACCAGTATATTGATTTAAGCCTGTACCACTTAAAGGCCTTATTGCACCGGCCACAGTCACTCCACTGTTGACCAGCGCATTAGAAGTTATATCGCTTTATCACTAAAGAAGCGGAGCGAGAAGTCGGGGGGCGTGTCTTGTGCGCTACACACCTCCGTGAGCTCCCACCCAGTCCCGCCTCCCTACAGCACCATCCCGATGGGCGTATGTGTATTAAAGGAGGCGCGCCTATCTGGGATTGTTTGCTGGACACGTCACGGAGTTTGAGATTGACGCCAGTAGAGATTGACCAACGCCAAGTCCTCCTTGCCTTGGTTGTTTAGACATTAGCTCATAACTAATGCTGAGTCTACGGATGGACGTGATTGCCACCAAAAATTCTACCTTGTAGGACAGGAAGCGCAGCGACACCTGCTGCAAAGGCTCCAACGGTGAAGACTGGAGAGCGTTGTGCAGTAGAATAAGATCCCAAGGATCCAACTGAGGACGGAAAGGGGGCGCAGCATGCACCACCCCCTGCAGAAAAGTCCAAACTGCCAAAAGTGAAGCCAAATTCCTCTGAAAAAGAATGGAGAGAGCGAAAACCTGCCCTTTGAGGGAGCCGAGAGTCCGCCCCAAGTCCATGCCCGACTGCAGGAAAGACAAGAGTCACAGCAAGGAGAAACGAACAGGAGACAGCTGAGGACGCTCACACCAACTAAAGTAGGACTTCCAGGTTCGGTGGTATATTCGGGAAGAAAACGGCTTTCTGGCAAGAATCATGGTCTGGACCACAGCATCCGAGAAAACCCCGAACCCTTAGTACAGCAGATTCAACAGCCATGCCGGATGGAAGATCAGCTCTTGCGACAAGAGGTCCTCCCGAAGAGGAAGACGCCAGGGTTTGTCGGCGAGGAGGGTGACTAGAGATGCGTGCCAAACTCGGCATGGCCAATCGGGGGCCACGAGAATGACGGGCAGACCTTCTGACCTGATCCTCTGGAGGAGACACGGAATGAGAGGAAGAGGCAGGAACACGTAAGGAAATTTGAACTGACTCCACGGAATCACTAGAGCGTCGCACGCCAGGGTCATGGGATCCCTGGACCGCGCAACGAAGTCCTCAACCTTGTGGTTGAAGCGGGAGGCCATGAGATCCACATCCAGCAGACCCCATCGCTCACAGATGGCTAGAAAAACCTGCGGGTGAAGAGCCCATCCACCAGGATCGAGATGCTCCCGACTGAGGAATCCAGCAATCCAGTTGTCGACTCTGGGGATGTGAACTGCAGACAGCGCCGGAACATGGCTCTAAGCCCAGCTGAGGATCAGAGCTGTTTCCGCCATGGCTGCGGGATTCGGGTGCCGCCCTGGTGATTGTGGTACGCCACCGCTGTGGAGTTGTCAGACTGAACTCGAATCGGACATCCCTGGGGATGGTCGGTCCAATGCTGCAGAGAGACGAATCGCTCTCAACTCCAGAACGTTGATTAGGAGGGAGCTCTCCACACGTGACCACACGCCTTGAACGGAAAGATTTCCCAACACTCCCCCCTCCTGAGGCTTGCGTCTGTTGTCAACATTGTCCAACTGAGAGGAAGGAACGAGCAGCCCGACGTCAGCATCAGGGAGACCAACCGCCACCTGAGGACCAGCCAGGTCGGGGCAGAGGGACATATGGGCGATCCAGCGAGGCTGGGGAATGGTCCTAGCTGGACAGAATGGCTCGCTGAAGAGTTCTGGTAAGGAACTGAGTAAAGTGAACTGCTTCGAAGGCAGAGACAATGTGACCCAGAGCCCGCATGCAGTGACGAATGGGAAGAGGACAGGGCCGCAACAATGGGAGAATCGGAAGACAGAGAGTGGATAGTTTCTCCGGCGGTAAGAGTACCTTGGCCTGAAATATTTCCAGCACCATGCCCAGATAGGTCAGCTGCTGCGAGCGATAACGACAGGACTTCTGCCTGTTCAGGATCCATCCAAAGCATTCCAGGGTGTCTAGGACTATGCGCAGGCTGTCCGCTGTTGCCCGGAATGATGGACCCTTTACCAGGATGTCGTCTAAGTAAGGGATCGCCATAATCCCCCTGGCATGGAGCAGGGCCATGACTGCAGCCAAAATCTGGAGCTGTGGCCAGGCTGAACGGTAGGGCCACAAACTGGAAGTGAAAGGGACCCACTGCGAACCAGAGAAATTTTTGATGACGGACACAGATGGTAGCATGAAAATAAGCGTCCTTGATGTCTATGTAGGACAGGTACTACCCCGCTTCCATGGATGCAATGACCTATCACAGGGACTCCATCCGGAAACTGCGGATCCGAAGGAAGCGGTTTAGTGCCTTGAGGTCCAGAACGGGACGGACCGTCCCCTCTTTTTTGGGGATCACAAAGAGATTGAAGTAAAACCCTCGTAAACAGTCTTGCACAGGAACCGGGACAATCACTCCCTGCCGCAGACGTGTGGGAATAGCCAAAAAAAGGAATTTGCGGCCGAGGGAAAGGTTGGAGGAGACAACCGAAAAAAAAAAATCGGGACGGAGGGGAGGACCTGAATTCCAGCTTGTAGCCCTCTGCAATGACCTTTCTCACCCAAACATCCAAGACGTGAGCCAGCCAGACATGCTGAAATAAATAAAGCCGGCCGGCCACCCGATTGGAGGGCGCCAGAGGCCGCACGTCATGCAGAGGAGGTCTTGGGGTTATAGAACTTGGAGCCCTGTTGACGAGGATGCCAGGAAGGGGCGAGGCTTGAAGAAAGGCCTGCGCTTCTGGTTCAGGGCAGACTTGTCAGCCAACCATCTAGAGCTGGAAAAATCCGAAAAGGGCGAAAAAGAGGGTTCCGCTTTTTTGAATTGTTAAACTGAACCCAGTTCTGTGGTAAAGGAGTGCTCTTAACCACCCGTAGCGTCGGAAACGATCTCATCCAGGCGCTTACCAAAAAGTCTGCTGATATCAGCAAGGTAGTATGTTTAGCCAAGCGGGAAACTGGCGGGTCCACTATAGGAGAGGACGACCATTTCTTAGTCAAATCCTCTGGAAATGTATAAAGGACGTTTAAGCTTTGGCAAGGAAAAACATCTAATAGGAAAATTCCACTCCTTGGAAAGAGAGGAATCAAAATCCTGGTGGTCGGGGAAACACTTGTGTGAGTGACGGGACCTTCTAAAAGGAAAAACCTGAGGTGGCCAATGAAGGTACAGGGTCCTCAACCTGTAACGTCTCAATAACCGCTGTAATAAGATTGTCCACCATGGAGGACAGTTTGGACAACTGACACTCAAGAGACAACATCCTCATCGGACAACCTCTCCTCAGAACATGCCTCTTCCACGGAGGACACGGTGGAGTGAGACTCTCTGGTAGGAGCTGGAGAGCCAGAGGAAACTGGAGACACAGACACCCTTTTGGGGGAAGATGTTTTGGCCTGTTTTGCGGTGACGGCCGCGATGGGAATGAGGTGTATGATCCCCAGAGCCGGACTGGTCAGAAGACTGCCTTGCTGACAAACACCCCAATATTTACACAATAGCTTTGTTAGTTTTGGAGACATCCTGTACCATCTTTGGCAGGGAACGCACCCACTCCGGCTCTACCATAGGCTGGGCAGTAGGTGCAGTTGGGTCCGGGGCCGAGCCACTAGACAGTGGAGCAGCACACGCAGAGCAGAGGGAATCTGACTGAGCAGATGTAAATTTTGCGACACGACACACAAACAAAATGGCGCACAGAAGTGACCACCTGCTTTGGGGCCTGGGGTCTGGCATAATGACAACCCTGCAGTGACAGAAAGGAGGATGAGGGGGGTAGGTTAGACCCTGTAGAAAGGGAAAACAGCGCTTACCCAGCCTGTGTCCCTCCACGCAGCCTGTCCAGAGGAGCCGTGTCAATGTCCCGCTGCAGGTGCATTTAAACTCAGAATGTGGCCGGAGGCAGCAGACAGCATTCACAATCACCCAGCTGACGGCGTGGGAGCGGTGAGAACTCATGCCACTGCCCCAAAAATTGAGCCAGCCCGCAGTACAGGCCCTGCTGGCCTCCGTCCCCGCCCCCTGCTCGCGGGAAATAACATAGCACTACAGCCCCGGCCGAACAGAGATGCCGGCTGGGAGATACGAACCCGCGGGGAGCCAATGCGGGAGTAGGCCGCAGAGAAGCCTGGGCCTCAGTTAGTAGTGGCCCCGGCAGCGCCCCGGACCGGAGAAGACGCGCCGAACACTGAAGGGCCGTCTGGAAAAGGGCATAGGAAAAGGAGTTCAGCGACCGCCACCCCCCAATCATAGCAGTCACAATGCCTCCATGGTATGTACAGCACAGGGTGGGAACTTTCCCTTAGATCAGCTGTTGGGTTCAAAACATGTTAAATACTTTAGGGGTCATTTATTAAAAACGCTGGTGTTCATAACCCCTGAGCTGGCGATGACCTGTCCAAGTTATGAAGAGGCGCTGGCCTCTACATAACTTCGGTGCATCCAGCTTCCTTGCTGACAAATTTAGACTGTTTTCTATGCTTAAAACAGGCCCTTTTTTAGACCTGAGCGGGGAAAATACGCCAGAAAACTCGCGTATAAATGACCCGCAATAAGTGGTCGAAATCAGTCATCAGGGATGCTAGAAAAAAAAAAAAATAAATAAAAACACTCCCCTGATCCAATGGTCTTCTGTGATCAGATATTAATATGCTGCTAATAAACTGTGTGCTCGCCCCTGAGAAAGATCAAATATAAAAAATAAAAAAATTAATATAATCTGAAAACTTTGGAGGTTTTTATTACTTAAGAGCTTTAGTCCGTACTACCATAGAAGATGTCCGTCTTGTGTCATCCTCACCTTGATAGCACTGCAGTGTAAGCCTTTGGCCAGCAGGATGTACACCAGGTCCCTTGTCAGAATGTCTTTAATTGCTAGGATTACTCCGCTGTATATAGTTGGCACTTCCCACTGAAACAAATGTAACAAGTGTAAAAAGATCGATCCACTGTAAAACAATGGCAATTCATTTCCATGTGATAAAAACACGAGGAACACAAATACCTTGCTCGACACCATCCAGAACTGGCTGTCTGAGGTCATACCATGCAGCTCTATGAGGATTTGTCGGATTCTCCAGGGATCCACGGTGAGGATGAGCTGATGTTCTAGCTGGCCAATGTTCACACTTGCAGATGCTGAACCAAAACTCATTGTTAGCAAGAGAAATGATACTGAGATTAAAGGGGTTGTCCGGCTGTTTAATACTGATGAGCTAGCCTCAGGATAGGTCATCAATATCAAATAGGTGGGGGGCCGGTATTGCGGCCTACTTGCAGCTCACCAAGAACAGCTGCCATCCATTGTATAACGGCTGTGCTTGGTAATGTAGCTGAGCCCCATTTACTTGAAAGGGACTGAGCTGCAGCTAGGCCATGTGACCCAAGACTGTGACGTCACCAGCTAGGGCATCAATATTAAACACCCAGGAAACCCCTATAATGCTCATAGTGAACATCCCAAGAGACAAACATTTGTAGAAGGTTAAAGCTGGTGCCCTCAGCCGTTTCTCCATTTCCCCCTCCTTGGAGCGTTTGGCTACACGTGTGCCAATGTCTAAGGATGGGCACCAGAAAGACCTAATTATTAGGATTGGTGGGGGGCCTAGTGGTCAGACACCCAATAATTAGAGTTTTAGGGCATACCCTATAATTGATGTACTTGCCTTATTATAGACTTTTGTGGCTTTTTACTTAGGAAACAAGTTCAGACGGGTTCAAACGTCACTATTAAATGGATTATCCAACCCCTACAATGACCCCCCAGTGCCGGGGCCCCTTGTATACATTATACTTACCTGCTCCCCGACACCCGCGTCGCTCAGGATCCTTGCAGGGCCGCTGCTACATCTCCCCTTCGCTCGGATCAAAACATCGAGCGACTGGGGGGAGCAGCCAATAGCAGGCTGTGACAGGGATGAGCCTCCCTAGCGCCACCCGCGATGCTAGGCTCATCCCTGTAGCGGCCTGCTATTGGCTACTCCACACCTCCCATCCCGGATGTTTTCATTAGAGCGTCGGGAAGATGCAGGCAGCAGCCGTGCAAGGATCCGAAACGACAAGGGTGTCAGGGAGCAGGTAACTATAGTCATACAAGGGGCCCAGGCATGGGTGGGGGGGGGAGGGGTATCATTAAGTGACTGGAAAATGGTGGCATATCACAGCATATGTATTTAGAAAGAAAAGTACAGCAGCTCACCCGACTTAATTTCTGGTTTTATGTGCACTGTTATAGGCTTACCCCACTGCCTTTTAATAATTTCTAAAATAAGAGATATTAAGAGGCACTCAAACCACCCGACTGCGTTAAGAATTCATAATTTAATGTACCGATAAAACGAAACAATAAGATTAAAATTATAAAAAATTATATAAAAACATTATGGAGGACAATTATCACAGTAGATATAACTATTGCAGCAAAAATAATTACCGTATTTTTCGCTTTATAAGACACACCTGATAAGACGCAACTAGATTTTTATGGATCTCTATGCCGGAAAACAAAAACGCTAGTGTGAAAGAGCCCTTAGTTCCATCTACTGTGATAATTGCCCTCAGTGTTTTTATATCATTTTTTTATAATTTTAATCTTACTAATTGTTTATTGGTACATTAAATTATGAATTCTTAACGCAGTTATGGGTGATTAGGTGCCTGTCAATAGGTCTTATGTTAGATATCACAGCATATGCCAAAAAAGTCTACGATGAGACAATCTCATTAATTAGCATAAAACCCAATCAACACAGGGAAGGAATCTTTAGTTAGATTAGTCTGGCTATAGACGGCCCTACCCCAGGAGGCCATAACGGCGCATCTAATGACAAATTGTGCAGAGGGTTATATAATTGAGCACTGAATGATCTGAAAGAGGCTGGATAACAGGAGACATGCATTACAAAGCAGTGAAAATGGAGAAATACAATTTTTCATAATGTCCGTTCTGTCACGCTATTCAAGAATCTGACATTTAGACTCGCTCCAGCGCGACATGGAATAGATTCTTTAAAAATACCTCAGTGACAGTGGTAGCACCATTACTAGATCACAAATACAGTAAAAAGCTATTTTGCTGTTAATTTTGACTTGAGTCAATTTTTGAGTTCCACTTCTAAACCACGTTACCCTAAGGCTGGGAACACACCTAGGCGTTTTTGGATCAGGCGTTTTTTTGAGCATTTTTTCCGCGGAAAACGCGCGTTTTTTTAGGCAACGCGCGTATTTGGGGCGTTTTTTGATTGACAGCTTACAGTTTGCAGAAAAAAAGAATCCCCACCCAGCAAAGGTGGGTGGAGATTCTGCCTTTCTGCTGTGTTTTACTACAAAAACGCGCGATCATATGCGCGTTTTTGAAGCGGAAAACGCGCATATTTTCTTATATGCGCGTTCCCATGCTTTTCAATGGGTGCAAACGCTTGGGCAAACGCCCCAAAGAAGCTCATGCACAAGCGTTTGCGTTTGGCGTTTTTCAGCGCGTTCAAACGCGCTGTAAAACGCTCAAGTGTGAACCATGTCCATTGGAATACATGGGTTTTCACTTGTTGTGCGTTTTTCAGCGCGTTTGAACGCGCTGAAAAACGCTTGGGTGTGTTCCCAGGGTAAGGGTTCATGTTACTCCGCAGTGGCCGTTTTGCGGCCCGCATACGGCGGGTCAGCAATACACGGGGCACCGGCTGTGTGCACCCTGCATCACGGATGCGGACCCATTCATTTGAATGGGTCTGCAAATCCAGAGATGCGGTGCAGAAGCACGGATCGGAAGCCCACGAAAACATTACGTGGTGTTTCTGGCCGTGCCTCAGCACCGCAAAAAAGTAGTGCATGCACTACTTTTTGGTGGTGCGGACCGTTGGATGCGTGAAGTGAATGGGTCCGCGATCCGCATGCGGCTGCCCCATGGTCGGTGCCCGTGCATTGTGGACCGCAATTTGCGGTCTGCAGCACGGGCCCGGCCAGCACACGGTCGTGTGCATGAGCCCTAACACCCAAGGATTGCAGATTCAGCTTTTAAAGGACTTTTGCAGGACTAGTAATACGGATGACATAGCCATAGGATAGGTCATCAATATCAGATTGGTGAGGGATCAAACACCCCCACGATCAGCTATCTGAACAAGCTGCTGCACTCCTGAACAATGCAGCTCCACACATGGGGTAATGGCCGTGAATGTTACTACAGGGCTGCTTCCACTTCCTGATCTTAAAGGGGTATTCTGGTTGGTAAAAGTTATCCCCTATCCACAGAATAGGGGATAACTATAAGATTGGTGGGGTCCCTACCAGTCACGAGACTGGGGTCATCGTATTCCCCCACCCCTCCGAAAATGACTGGAGTGGCCGGTCGCACATGGGAGTTCCGGAGATAGTGGAGTGCAGCGCTCGGCTATCTCCGGAATTCCCATACAAATAAATAGGGCGGCCGTACTCATGCCCGACTGGCCGCCCTGGTGATTTCAGGGAGACTGCATGGGCGTGTCCCTGTTCTTGTGATCAGTGGGGGTCGCAGTAGTAAGACCTCTCCTGTGGATAAGGGATAACCTTTACCAACCGGAAATACCCCTTTAACGATCAATCATCCTTCAGATGGCATTTGGTTTTGAGCAGTTCCCATTCTGGCTCACCTGGTATGTCATAGAATGAAGTCACAGGCTTGGTACAGAGATTAGTATGGGATGTCCTCTGTCTGATCTGATCCACAAGCATCTTTCTCTCATCATCTGTAAGGAGCTTCATGAGCAAGTCGTGAGAAGAGATCATAAACACCAGCTGTAAGTCTTCTAAACTCATGCACAGGCTCCTGAAAAACCGAAAGAGACATTTTAAGTTGCATTTTGCAGGTCCTGGCTGTTGGCCGACAGCTGTTCCCCCTGACCCACTCCCCCCAAACACATGCATGCTTGGCTGATCTTGCATGTGTTCTCGATGGAAAGAGGGGAATAAGCTGCTGTGAGACACAAAAGGACGAAAGTCATTTTGAAATCCATCATGCCCTGTCCTCTCCTCTCCGCTGTCGGCACACAATTTTACACATTAGATCGATTGTCGACCAGTCTGACTGAGAAAAAGCAGGCTGGGACAACATTCTTCTAATGTGCATGCCCACCTTAAGAGTGGTCGTTCTGCACTAGACTAGACACGATCATTTAATTTACGTGTCTGTTTTTCCAATATCACACAATGCATCTCAAACCTCGTCAGGCCAGAATGACAATGACTGATGGCACAGTCGCACTGCACATAAATGCATAGTACCAGATTCCGCCTGCATCTGGCATCAAGTGACTGATTACCAGAGTTAAAGGAAGATGGTAGAGTCGCGTGGTCTAAGTAAACCCAGTCAGTGCGGTTTTACACTATAAGTAGGGTTGGAGTGCTACTTTATTTTTTGTGTTCATGCCAAACCTGAAGAGAGGGCGGGCAAAAAGTAATGTTAGCAAGAGTTCTCAGCTAAGGAGGGGGGGAAACACTTACTTTAAAAATGACGCCAGGGTTCGCTTTTCAGACTCTGAAGCTTCATCTAACTTTAGAGATCTGGAACAAACCTAGAATTCAAAATGACATACACTCATATTCTGTCTGTGAATGTGAAGACCCTCATACAGACTCGTTCACCTCAGTTCATTCTCTGAACAGAAGTCCTCCCCACTCAGATATAGACTTCAACTACAGAGGAGGATGCAGGTGCCTGTCCTTGAACAATCTTTCAAGCTGGAAGCTGTAACTGTGTTTGCAATTTCTGTAGCACGGTTAGGCTACTTTCACACTTGCGTTGTTGTTTTTCCAGTATTGAGATCCGGCAGAGGATCTTAATACCAGAAAAAAAACGTTTCCGTTTAGTCTTCATGCATTCTGAATGGAAAGAGATCCAGGGATGTCTTCCGTTCCATCAGCATTCAGTTTTGTGACTCGAGACAAAACCGCTGCACGCTGCTGTTTTGTGTCCAGTCATTAAAAAGGAAAAAAAAAAAATCGGATCCGGTGTTCTGCCAGATCTCTATAGTTTGCCGAAAGTCTATAGCGGAAGTCACGTGGCGTGCTGCGCAAGCGCACAAGCGTACTTCCGCGAATCACTCCTGCTGGCTCTACTGCAGTAGTCCGCGCACCGCGCGTGCGCAAACTTAAGGGTATAGAGGCTTCTTAAAGTGACAGTAATCCCCATTAAAATACAGCTCCGCCCCCCCAGCACTCATTAATCTACATTAATTTGTACGCTCGCCACGCATCGGGCTCAGCCTGCTGCGCTCGGCATTTAGTAAAACTAGCTCTATGCCGCCATTGATAGTAAAGAAGGAAATGGATGGTAAAGAATTTCTTTACCATCCATTTCCTTCTTTACTATTAATGGCGGCACAGAGTTAGTTTGACTAACTGCCGAGCGCAGCGAGGGTACAAATTAATGTAGAAGCTGTATTTTACTGGAGATGACTGTCACTTTAAGACGTCTCTTGTGCGCACGCGCGGTGGGCGAAGTACTTCAGTGGAGGCTGCAGGGATGATTTGTGGAAGCGCGCTTGTGCGTTTGCGCAGCGAACCACGTGACTTCCGCTATAGACTTTCGGCAATCTATAGAGATCTGGCAGAACACCGGCACTGAAAACAATGTAAGTCAATGGTGCTGGATCAATTTTTTATGGAGCTTAAAAAACAAACAAAAAAAAAATAAACGGATCAGTCACCCATTGACTTTCAATGTATTAGTGACAGATCCGTTTTGATTTCACATAACCGCATCCTAACGGAACGGATGCATCCTACTGTGCAAAATCAAAACGGATCCGCTTAATTCCGGTATAGAGATCTTCTGCCGGATCTCATTACCGGAATTAACAGCGCAAGTGTGAAAGTAGCCAAAATGGGCACGTCTAAGATTTTAAGGGAAACCATCACCAGGACAGATCCCTTTACATCTATATATACACATTTGGTATAGTGTGTTTCCAGCCCGCAATGTTGGCTTCTCCCCTTTGGTCAGTCTCTTAAGCAGAGATTTTAGGTTCTTGGAATGCTTAATTCTAGCCACCTTGCTTGTCACCGCACAGGTGCCTACATTTTAATCTTTGACAGGACATCATAGAAAGATGCCCCGGTATAAATCGGTCTTGGCTAGAGCAGATCTACAATTTCCTAGTAAGTGTCCTCATCACTGGGGGCTGGGTCACTACTGCTCATGAAGGCCGGCACTGGGGAACACGGATGTTTTTACATTGCATTGCCACTTGTATGTTTTATGGACCTGCCTGCAAGCCTACAGTATCAATAAAAAAAAAAAAAAACTTTGATTGGTTGCTATGGACAACAAAGCCAGTTTTCCTTTACATCAGTTTTGGTAAGTCTCCCCCTCTGACGCTAGCTGATGATTCAGAGCCCAAACCACTTCAATACAGTCAGTGCACCAGGTAAGAGGGTTTCTTTCTACCCTATGATTTTGCACATGACCAGTATGATTACAAGCACGGGGATACCTCAAGAAGATAATCTATTTTTTCTTTGCTGGGCTTCATGAAGAGCTGGTGAAACTGGACAGTGACGCCTTGACCCCGGAGAATGTCACGGACTGTGTTACAAGCACAGACTTTATAGCAGACGTCAGTCAGAGCATCATTTCTGCGGAGAAATTAAAGACAAAGTTATTATACTTTATACCAGGGATGGCCAACCTGCGGCAAACCAGCTGTTGAAAAACTACAACTCCCAGCATGCCCAGACAGCCTACAGCTATCAGCCTACAGCAGGGCATGGTGGGAACTGTAGTTTTACAACAGCTGGAGGGCCGCAGGTTGGCCATCCCTGCTTTATACTGTCCGAAATTGGATCTACAAATGGTCCCTAGTGGGGTGCACTTCTCATTGAAGATGACAAGTATATCTAGAATATGAAGGAACTGAAATCTGTCAGAGATCTGGGCTACATATAGTGATGGACGTCCAGAGAGGTTTCCTGTATCATATAATATGAAGCCAATTAACCTATGGAATAGACACATTCATACACTAGGGCCAGAGACTGAAGGTCAGGTTGTTCGCCCATACGGGTAACAGGGACTGATGTGACTAGTTGTATAACTGGGAATTATTATTTATACATCCACATCTCACCAATAAACCATTCTTGTTGAGCAAAATTGCTGGTCCAGTCCTCGTATTAAAGGGGTTCTTCAGGCTTTTTAGGAAATCAGCCCTTTTTCTGTCTCGTGGAAGAAAGATAGTTTAGTTAGCACTTATCCCTCTGCTGGGCCGTCGATTCCGCGGCACTCTCACGGCTGCGGGCTCTTCCTCTCATGCCCTGAACGGATGTGTGCCCTTCTTTTCCCGTTCAGTTACATAATCGTAAATGCAGAAGGACACACATCCGGTTGGGACCCGAGAGGAAAAACCCCCAGCCTGTGTCAGCACAGTGGAGGAGACAACGCGACAGAGGGCTAAGTAATAACTAAACTGTCTTTCCTTCCACAGGACAGAAGGCCCGATTCCCTAAACCCCAGCCCTTTTAATAATTTGCTCCCTCCGAGTCTAGCCTCAATCATAGACCACACATGGTACCTACCCTTGCTGCAGTCTTTGGAAGAGCTCCCTCAGCACGGACTGTCTGAATTGGTCTGGTAGATGGCCACTGATATTATCATCATAGAAGATATTCAATATTCCCTGGAGAAACAAGAGGACGTGAAATACATTACACATTTATCACACAGAAATCAAGCTAAACATTTGCAAAACCACATTACTGCCAGGAACAGATACTGGGAGACATTTACATCCGTCACATGGAAAGGGATCATGAAGTCTTTCCCAATTACCAAAGCAATATAAAATTGTGGCACATGTTAAAAATCATTTTGGCAGGGGCTTCATAATATATATCTTATTGCATCTATGCAGTCATCTGTTTCTCCTACTATGTACCAAACAGCTGTATGTAACCAATGTGTATAATCGCTGTGAATAGAGCATCGCATTAAAATTTAATACTGTACATTTTAAGGCTACAGACACCTTTGGGGGCATTGTTTTGTTAATTATTGCATTCTGTTAATTTTAGGCTAAATATAATTTTTTTCCAGTTGATCCCAGGATTTCAACACCAGATGCCGTGGTCACAATGGACCACTGCATCTAAGGGGTTAAATGTCCGTGATCGGCGTTATCATTGATCATGGAAAACGCATCCGGGGGTCTGTGTAAAACTATGGCACCTGTTCAGCTTCTCGGCGCCTATGGGAAGGTTCCTGAGCAGTAGGTTTCCTAGAAGGTTTGCTGTATCTGTTTGCCTGCCCGTGTACCAACCTCTGCCTGATCTCCGGATTCTGACCCTCTGCTGTCTGACCTAACCTGTGTATGATCTCCGCATTGACCCTTTGCTACCTAACCTGACCTCAGGCTGAACATTGTATTGCTCTACTCCAGGCATGCTCAACCTGCGGCCCTCCAGCTGTTGCAAAACTACAACTCCCATCATTCCCTGATAGCCCACAGCTATCATGCTACAGAAGGGCATCGTGGGATTTGTAGTTTTACAACAGCTGGAGGGCCGCAGGTTGAGCATTCTTGCTCTACTCCATCAGCCTTGACCTCGGCCTGTCCCTGACTACGGGTTTGTCTGATCCCTTGGTGCTCTGCACTGGCGTCTCTGATCCCCGTGGGTCAGCTGTAAATATAAACAGACTACTTCAGGAGGTAGTGGCCTGGTGGCTTCCCTGCAGCATAATCCAGATCCCTGTATAGGGGTTAACAGGTGAATACCAGGGATAACGCCCTTAGGTCATAACAGTGAACAAATTGCATGAGATACATTCCCTTTAAAATGTGAGCATATCGGGCGGGGGAAAGGAATCTTTCATACCTGGTAGTTTCCCGTCCTCATGAACCTATGTATCTGACTGTATGTTGTCGATTGCACAGCAGCCACATTTGAAGGGGCAATAACGCTGCAAGCTTGGCAATAACCGGCCAGTCTCTTCTCATCAATAGAGCAGTGATCAGAAACGCCACCGATCTGAGGAGTAAGAAAATGGGTAACAGGTCAGACATGGCAAGAGTTTACCTGCGAGGACAAAATTGCAGCATGAATTCATTATACAGTAGAAAAACCCATAACTACCTTCGCAACCAGTTGTTTGGTGTTAAAGATGTGATCTCTAGCCTTTTCATAATTCACAGGGTTTGTCGGTCCTTGCTGGAAGTAAAAAGTCCCAAGGTCGTAACAAACCTGCAAAACAGGAAGAAAATTCATTACAGTATAATGGACAAAACTAATCTTCTATTCTATTCCTACACACGTCGTGTCTCCAAGTGGAACATGCTCTCTCCTAATGTATTGCTTTTAATCGGCAAAACAGGAAAAAGTGCAGTGTGGGTAGGCTGAGGGGTACAAAAAGGTCTGACTATCCAAAAACAGTATTCATCAAATGTATCCGTCAGCAGATCCATTCACTTCAATGAGGCAACGAGAGTCCAAAAGCTAAAACTTTGGACTCCATTTGACCGGATTTCCATTTATGTATGTTTGTTTTTTTTTTGTAAAAGAGGCTACAGACAGAAACAGTGAAACAACAGTAAGAAAGTTAATATTGTATATTCCATACTTTTTTTTTTGGTGTCACATTGTTTGGAACAAAAATGCAATGTTCTGCATTGTGTTTTTTATTTTGCAATATAAACCGTAAAATCTAAAAACGCCCTACAAACCTAGGGGCACATTTATTAATACTGGCTTTTTAAACGCCAGTCCTAATAAAGGCCCATATCTGGCGGTGGATCCGCCGAAGTTATGAAGAGGCGCCGGCCTCTCCATAACTTCTGCGCATCCAGCGCCAGTTCTAAAGATCATTCTAAAGCAGGCGTAGAAAATGATGGATGAGACGGGACTCCGGCCCATCCCCTTCCATGCCACGCCCACAATTTTAGACCTGCCGTGAGCGGGGCGAACTTGCAGATAGCCGCGCAATGGTTAGGCGTATTTCAGAATAGTAAATGACCCCCATAGTGAGTCTTGCTTCCTGACATTTTTAGTCCCTTGCATTGTGATTTGGGAGTGACAAAAATAAATAAAAATGCCATCCCCAATTTTTTTTTTAAAAAGCCTGAATTTCATGGCATTTTTCACAAGCCCAAAAATAAAAAATTTCCAGGAGGAAAAAACAAAAACAAACAAAAAAAAAAAAAAACAACAGCATGGCAACACCCTGAAGAATGAAGAAAAGAGGATTAAGTAGCGGCTGGGCACCTGCAGATCCCATCGCCTTCGTGTTAGGGCTCAGGCACATGAACGCACTTTCATTCCACATCCGATCCACATTTTTTGCAGATCGGATGCAGACCCATTCTTTCCACAGTGTGCTGTCCGCATCCATATGTCCATTCCGCAGCTCCGCAAAAAAGATAGAACATGTCCTATTCTTGTTGCGGACAAGGATAGAACAGTTCTACAGAAGTTTAAAATAAATGGCGGTATGCACTTGGCAGGGATCCGCTTTTCCAGATCCGTGATTTGTGGACCGCAAAACGCTTATGGCCATGTGCCTGAGCCCTTGAAGAATTTTTTCCACAACGCATATTTATAACTTATCGTATCAGCAGAACCTGGGTCCCAAGCCTGCTGACTCCCCAATCACATGACTGTGATGAGGGAAAAGTCTGTACAGAGCAGCACACTGCCACCACATGCTAACTCAATGGAAGTTACGGATTTAGTTTTCTTGTAACTGCCATTGCATGAGCTTGGAGCGGTGGTTTGGATGCTGTTTCATTCAAGGGAAATTCCAACCGCCCCAACGAAAACCGGGCGTGTCCTCTCGTTCCCACATGACTGTTAGTAGGGAAGCTGCATGGTCTTTACATTCGGCAGCCTAAAGCTTTATGTTCTGTTCACACGTGAAACATCTAAACTCATAGCAATCAAGAGAAAGCGCAGTAAACTGCAAGTGTGTGAACACCATAGGAAAGCAGGCTTCGGGATGCAGTCCATGGCAAGGGAAATAAAATAAGCAATCTCAAGCACGAGTATGTAGGAATAAATATTCTATTAAGCTAAGGAGAAATTCAGAGGGGACAGGGTCTAATTTTCTCTGACTATTAGAAGGGAAAGTGGGGATGTCCCTCAAAGATTGCTAAGTTTTCCAGCCAAAAATTCAAAAATGAAAGTGAAAACGCAAAAGAAGTGCACGTCCTCATTACCTGGCACTGGACTTCTTCAGAACTGATCATTAACCCAGCAGTGGAATTCTCTGTTTCGCCATTCACAACACCAGGTTCTGCTGCCAGTAGGTCCAAGGTCCTCATAGTGTGAACATAGAAGGCTCTCTTCAGTTTAATGGCTTCCTCCAGCACAGTCACAGAATCCTCGGCCTGTTCCTTCAGCTGCAGAGAAAAGAATGCTTCATGCAGTTCTAAAATATTCTAAACTTAGTCAGCACATAATGAAGGCATTAGCGAGTCAAGATACATGACAAGCAGTGCGTCTGTTCAGCAGGTCTCTTAAAGGGGGTTGTCCCATCTCAGACAATGGGGGCATATCGCAAGGATATGCTCCCATTGTCTGGTAGGTGCGGGTCCCACACCTATATCTAGAACGGAGCCCCGAAAGTAATGGAGGGCGCACTGTGCATGCGCAGCTGACCTCCATTCATTTTCTATGGGGCCGGCGAATATAGCCGAGCGCTGGCTCGGCTATTTCTGTCGGCCCCATAGAAATTAATGGGAGCATGGCACGCATGCGCGGTGCACTCCAATTCACTTCTATGGGAGAGGCAGGGAGCAGCGCTTGGTGGTGGACGGACCCCGGGAAATCTGGGGTCCTCCAGCCACAGCTCTTCCCGCTCCGTTCTCGATATACTGCTGGGACCGCACCTATCAGACAATGGGGGCATATCCTAGCGATATACCCCCATTGTCTGAGATGAAAATACCCCTTTAATTGTATGGAGGCCCTTTAAAGGGATTTCCGATACTTTCATGATGGCCTGTCGGCAGGATAGGACATAGATATCTGATCAGCAGGGACACGGCACCTCGTTGATCAGCTGTCTTGCAGATGCTGCCGTAGCACTGGACCTACACAGCTCCATCCATTGTATAGTGAATGGGGCTGGTTACTGCAGCACTGTCTGCACAGCCTGCTGTGCCGCGCTCTCTGCGTAGCTTCCATTCTCTGCTGTGAGAGTTATGGAAGCAGTGCAGCGCTGGAAGCTTCCGTAATTCTGCCACCCGGAGTGGTACTTACTGTGCGTCATTCCAAGCTCAGCCATGAATAGGCTGAGATGAGACAACCCCTTTAGTCCCACATGTGAGTAACATTGTATACTGCATTAGAGCACATGCACACGAACATATTATATTTCCGTGTCCATTCTGTTTCTTTTTGCGGACCATATGCAGAACCATTCATATGTCCGTTCCGCAAAAAAACAGAACATGTCCTATTATTGTTCGCATTATGGACTAGGAAAGGATTGCTTTATAAGGACTCATTCACCATACTGTATGTATTTTCCGGTCCACAAAACACGTATCCACAAAAATATGGATGATGTTGTGGGCATTGTGTATTTTGCGGAACGGAACAGCTGGCTCTTAGAACTTATCCTTGTCCTTAATGCGGACAATAATAGGTCATGGAGCAACTTCTGGTTTTTTTTTGCGGACCCACTGAAATGAATGGTTCCGTATATGGTCCGCAAAAAAATCTCCCCATCGCGCGGATCAAAACATCGGGCAAATTGGGGGAGCAGCTGATAGCAGGGAGCGATAGCGACTCTGATCAGCGCGACAGGGAGATGCACGGCGGCCATGCAGGAATCCGGAGTGACACGGGTGTCGGGGAGCAGGTAAGTATAATTTATACGAGGGGATCTTTTAGAATTCGGATAACCCATTTCATCTTTCAGCAGCTCTCTCCTTTCCTAAAAGCCCATTTATACAGGGAGACTGAGGAGGCAAACTAACCATCCATTCCCCATTACTGCCTGTCCATCAGAAGAGGGGAGGCGTATTTACATACAGAAATCCCCTCCACTGGATGGGACGATCAATGGATAGTGCAATCACCTGTCCCCATACAAATTCATTGTTTCTGGCCAGCACGATATGCTGCCGGTAAATGATGATTTATAAGTGTCTGAAACTCTGCATCAACAGTGCTCTCCCCCGAATAACAAGTGTTTGCCCGTTCATCGGGTGATTGGAGGCACCTTTAAGGTACGATCACATGGGGCGGTCATGCTGTGGTTGCAGACGTCACAACCGCACTGCGTGCTCCTGTCCTCACACGGGCCGATTATTGGGACAGTGTTTGTACAACTGAATTGTAATCTACCCTGGAAGCAGCACAATGCACCTACCACTTTCAGGATATTTTCAGTCAGCTCTTTTTCTTGTTGCATTTGATTCATTCTGTCAAAACAAACATAATTTTATTAATAATAATTATTATTTTTAATTATTTTTAAGTTACAAATTGTTTACTAATTATGACACAAATCAGCCCCTATCTGTTCAAAGATTAATTGGCTCTTTTTTCCCCATATAGGATTATTTTTACAGTCATGGCATCCTCTATAAATGATAAAAAAACTGGAGCACAAGGAAGAAACCACTGACGTATGAGAAAACTACACAGACACTAAGCAGATGTTACACAGTTTAGTAAATTATATACAAGATAAGAAAGATTCAAGCCCTCTATTAAGCTTCCTTCACACACAAATTTCTTGATTTTTTTATTTGCAGGTTAAAAACTCACCTGCAAAAAACCATGCTTTTTTCATGTAACGATACTTTTTATAAAATTCTAAGGCATTTCTGCTGCATTTTGTGGCTTTTTTTTTCTTTTTACAAAGTGTGCTCTACAGTAAGCAGATTTTTGTGGCTAGTCATTTTTTTTATTTATTTTTTTAAAGGAAAGTATGTTCCCTCTCTGATGTCACTTCTTTAAAAGAGAAAAAAATAAAATAAACACAAACACGCTAAACACATGAACGCTTGCAGTTTTTGAAGCAGGAAAAAAAATAATTGATATCTGTGGCAGAAAAACAACAAACGAGCAAAAAAAAAAAAGAAAAATGTATGAATCCAGCCTAAAAAGTTTTCAGCTTATGGGTGGAAAACAGTTTATATGGGAGAAAAAAAGGAGACCGAGTACTTGAAATGTTCATAGAATACAAGAGTTTACCCATAACCTAGGCAGCTCAAACACAACCCCCATAGTGCTCGTCAGAGTGACTGTAAGACCCCTTTTACACGAACGACATAGACTGTGTCCGGATCTGTTCAGGAAAAAAAAAAACTGAAGTTTTTGCACACAAGTGCACTCAGTTTTGTCTGCGTTCAGTGGTTCAGTTTTTTTGTGAAAGTGCAATAATTTTTAATGCGTTTTTTACACGCATGGAAAAAGAAAAAATTAAAAAAAAACAAAAAAAAAAACTGAAAATTACAAACAACATCTATCAACCATCAGAGAAAAATGCTTTGCATTTACGTTTTTCATGGAAGCCCCATAAATGGGACCAGGGTTGAGTGAAAAATGCTGAATATAGAACATGCTGCGATTTTCACATAACGCAGAGATGATGCTTGAAAATCAACGCTCGTGTGCACAGACCCATGGAAATGAATGGGTCCGGATTCAGTGCGGGTGCAATGCGTTCAATTCACGCATTGCACCCGTACAGAAAACTCGCCCTTGTGTGAAAGGGGCCCGAGGAAGCACAAGCCAATGCACGTGGCACGAACAAATACAACCCTGACATGGGAATTTGCCGAGCGGTTTACACACTGTTTCTGTGTTTCTTTTTAAAAATTGCACCAAATCACATTTCTATCTTTTAAATGAAACATGATTAATCCCTGTGTTTTTCCTGTAAAAACTGCATAGGCATCTACCACAGGCATCCACTGATTTAATATGATTCACCTGGAAAAAATTGCATGCTGTGGTAAAAATGCAAGTGTCCATATTTCTTCCTGCTAAAAGTAAAGTGCGTGCTGATTTGGCCGCAGATTTCTCAGAATACCATGTCCTCACAGTACACATTTCCCAGCCTTATAACAGAGGTTAGATCACCTGTCACTTACACATTGGGCTGTAGTGGACCCTGTTTAACGGGCTTCACAGGAAAGCTGCTCTGCACAATGGTCCTGATAGCCCTGTGGGAGAAAACGTATAATGTCTTGTCAGATACAGACTGCTGCCAGTACACATCTTATGGGTAAAGGGTAATGTTATAAACACGTGAAAACAGCTGGACTCCATAATGAATACGTTCTGTCTCAGGCCCCTCCACATTGATCACACAACCATTTGTTAGGCCCCTTTCACACAGACGAGTTTTGGGGCGAGGAGGACGCATTGCACCCGCACTGAATCCGGACCCATTCATTCCTATGGGGCTGTGCACATGAGCGGTGATTTTCACGCATCACTTCTGCGTTGCGTGAAAATCGCAGCATGCTCTATATTGTGCTTTTTCACGCAACGCAGGCCCCATAGAAGTGAATGGGGCTGTGGGAAAATCGCAAGCATCCGCAATTAAATGCGGATGCAGTGCGATTTTACCGCAAGGTTGCTAAGAGTTGGAACCCGATCTTTATTATTTTCCCTTATAACATGGTTATAAGGGAACATAATAGCATTTTCAATACAGAATGCTCATTAAAATGTGGATTAAGGGGTTAAAAATAAAAAAAATGAACTCACCTTATCCACTTGATCGCGTAGTTGCGATCTCTTCTTCATTCATTAGCTGCCATCTAAAGGACCTGTGGTGACGTCACATCACATGGTCCATCACCATGTGATGAGCTCAGTGATGTCATCACAGGTCCTTTAGCCGACAGCTAATAAATGAAGTAGAGATCGCAACTACGCGATCAAGTGGATAAGGTGAGTTCATTTTTTTTTATTTTTAACCCTTTAATCCACATTTTACAAAGCATTCTGTATTGAGAATGCTATTATTTTCCATTATAACCATGTTATAAGGGAGAATAATAAAATCTACAGAATACTCAACCCAAAACTGGACTTCAGTGATGAAGTCCGGGTTCGAGTCTGGGTACCAAACATGCAGATTTTTCCCACTCGCGTGCAAAACGCATTAGAACGCTTTGCACTCGCGCGGAAAAATCGCGCATTTTCCCGCAACGCAGCCGCCTCTGACCCGGGCGTCAAACGTGACGCCCGTGTGAAAGAGGCCTTAAGCTTCGGATGCCTATCAACCAGATCGGAGACGCACCAGCCAGCCAACGCAATAGATGTTCAGCCATCAAAAAGAAAAAGCCAGCATGTAATAGACACCTTCCGGAGGGAGATAGAGCAGACTGTTCCGGGACAGAGCAGCCTGCCAGATCTGGTGTTGCCGGATCCTCTACTTCACCGACAAATACTCATTGCCTGCAAAGGGCTCCAGGGGCGATCTGGCAAAAATGTCGGAACACCGCGGACCCCATTGCAGTCAATGGGTATTTGTCAGTGAATGAGAGGATCAGGCAACACCAGATCTGGGAGATCCGGCAGGCTATTCTGCCACATACAGAGATGTGAACGGGGCTAAACTAGATTTCACCTCCGGGGAAATGTTTTTCCAGACATGGCTTCCCCTGTAGAGAACAGGTGAGGGGAGAGGGCTGAAGCAGCCTTTATGAGACAAACCCTTCAGGGTACAGCCTTGAAATAAAGATAAAAAATATATTAAAATCTTTACCATCTGTTGTACAGCATGACAGCCATGGCTGTGGTTGGAGGCAGGCTTGCGAGGTCCAGGTCTACATGCTTTGTTCCAGGCGGCACTTTGCTCACACACAGTAACTCATTCAGCAGCATATTGAGGACAGGAACAGATAAACTAATAGGCATAGAAAGGACGGAAAGAGACAAACTTTATCAACATGTATATGATTAGATATTACATTATTTATCAGTGTTACGGGTAGGAATATTCTATTATCTAAAGGTTATATAATAAATTAGATAATACACTAAAGAACCGTCTCCTCGTCCACCGAGCCTCTTGCAAAGTGTCAAAACCTCCAACGTCCAGCCAAGGAATTGTTCAGCTTTTGAGGCCTTCTCAAATTCATACACCGATGCATCCCTTTAACCCCTTAGAGACCAGCCTGTTTTGGGTCTTGAAGGGGTTGTCCGGAGCTGAACCTGGACATCGGAGCAGGGCAAGGGCTTCTTCAGCAGATTCGGTGAGGTGATGACAGGGGTGCACCTAGCCTTTCTGTTGCCTGAGGTGAAAACTAAAATGGCGCCCAACCCCCCACCAATGTCAATTTCTTAACCTAACCCCTTCATTCAAGCCCTACTTTTAAATACATACTTGGAAAACATTACATACAGAGCTACAAAACATACTGGGTAATACAGCGCCACATACTGTACTGCAGAAACAGATAATCCTCCTTCCGCTGCTCCCCTTATCCCCCCCTGGTGCTGCCTGAGGCAATCGCCTCACCTCGCCTGATTGGTGATGCACCCCTGCGTACCGAGTCTCTGTATGGGAATGCTAGACGGAGGCTTCCGCCTAGCAGTGAGCCTGGTGAGGTCATTGGCACTAATGGGCGGGCTTTAGCACTGCCCTAGCCGGCAAAACAGCTTAGGGCAGCGCTAAAGCCCACCCATTAGTACCGGTGACGTCATCGGGAACACTGCTAGGTGGAAGTCTCCGCCTAGCAGTGTAAAAATATATAGAAAACAGCTGTATCGCGCAGGGCAAAAAGATACTCCACTCAGAGGGGCTGCCTGGGTGAAGAAGGGGATATGTCAGCTCTGAACCCAGACAACCCCTTTTAAGGACCAAATGTTTCATTTTTCCATCATCGCCTTCCAAGAGCTATAACTTCTTTTTTTTTTTCGACGATGTAGTATGTGGGCTCGTTTTTAAGGGACAAGTTGTAGTTGAGTCTTTGCACCGTATGGAATTATTTTCCTCAGAAACCATTGTTTGTAATGGAATCTTTCGCTGTATTACAGTAAGTTTTCGCTATAATACAGTACATACAGTACAGAGGCACCTAGAGGCCATATGATGGCACCTAGAGGCCATAGGCTTAGCAGTCCATTCTCATGCAGTGTGCATTGGGCCTGAGGCTGTAACGATACTTCATATTTGCTAAATGAAGCACTCCCACAAGTTCTTATTTTCTGGCTGATTAGAAAGGTACACGATATAAGCTGTATAGAAGGTAAATCTTAACTGGTGCCTGTGCGCTATCCAGTGCCTTCTGGTCCTCGGCTATGTTACGTGACTCTCCAACTGACACAGCTTCTTATATACAGACATCATTGCTATGATACTCGAGGACCCAGAGAAGGAATGGATATGGAGAAATTTAGCTGTCCTTTGCCGACGACTGTGTTTCTGTATGTTTGAGTAGTTAAGTCATTCTTGGCTCAAAAACAAAAGTCTATAAAGGAATCCCCTGTAACAAATCTTTGTCTTCTGTATGTAGTCCATAACAGAAAAAAACACATGGGGCTGTGCACTGGGACACCCATCGTTCTCAGATACATGGGAATGGGTCCATGAACAGTGAGTGTAATGAGAGACTGTCAGCCTTTTTATCAAGAACATCTATAATAAGAAAGGCCCGATTCAATTTTCTGCACGTGCACCTACCACTTCTCAAGCAGCTCTAAATCCCATTTTAAGTGAGCGGCTACTTTTAAAGCCAATAGCTTGAGGGTCCGATTTCTCTTGTTGTCAGTGGGAGGCTGCACCTGGTTCTGTTCATTCACAGTAGGTTTGGAGGCCTGCTCCAGGAACTGGATGATCAGCTGAACGGGAGGAGGATCTGCTGAGAAATAAAATAATGATCACATGTGAGGGTAAGAACACAGGGCAGCTTCTGCACCTAGCCAAAACGCTGTCATTTTCACATAGCTTTCAGCAAATTTGCCAGGAACTACACACTTTTACCTGCAAAGCCACAAGACCATTAGGGCTCATGCACACGACCCTATGTATTTTGCAGTCCGCAAAAGATACGGCTGACGTCCGTGTGCATTCTGTATTTTGCAAAACGGAACAGCTGGCCCCTAATAGAAGAGTACTATCCTTGTCCGTAATGCAGACAGTAATAGGACATGTTCTATCCCTTTGCGGAACGGACATACGAAACGGAATGCACGCTGAGTAACTTTGTTTTTTTTTTGCTGACTCATTAAAATGAATAGTTCTGCATACGGTCCGCAAAAAACGGAAAGGACACGGAAAGAAAATACGTTAATGTGCATGAGCCCTCAACGTGATCCTATGCTCACAGTCAAATTGTGATTTGTGCAGTCTTGCTTGGATATGCTCAAAATTGTGATTTGACCACTCTCTGTGAACTCCCCCTAAGACCGCATGTACAGTATTTTGCATTCCACAATTTGCGGAACTGCAAATTACGGATACCATCTGTGTTGCATCTGCATTTTTGCGGACTCATTGTGTTCAATGGGTCCGTGCTCTGCATTTTACGGACAAATATAGGACATGTTCTACCCTTTTGTAGAACAGACATACGGGTGCGGATCATCCATATGCTTTCCGCATCCGTATGTTAGTTCTGCAAAAAGATAGAATATTTTGCAAAATGCGAACCACAGACCCACTGACAAAAATGGGTCTGCAAGAATCACATCTGCAATTTGCAGACCGCAAATCGGATGCGGTTGTGTGCATGAGGCCTAAAGCTACCGCAGAGGTAAAGAAGCTGCCTCAAATACAACATTTTTTACAGCAGATATCGGGCCATCGCGAACTAAATGTGAAGATATCCCTGCACCTGGCTAAGGTTACATTTACATGCACTGGATATGGGTAGAAGAAAGCGGACAGTGGATTCAGACAATTTTCTTGCAATGCTGTGGAGAATCACTGTGAAAGGGAATACCTGGGGAGTCCTTCTGTAGATGAGCCTCCAACAAAGAGACATCCAGCAAGAATTCAAACCAGGACGTCTGTGGAGGGGTACAAGGACGACTTGAAGTGGCTGCCTCTCTGTCTGCAGCCTCGGCACTCATCTTCTTCGCCTGCACCTTCTCACTTGCTGCATTTTTCTTCTTCATTTGGGCAGTGATATCTACCAAGAAATGAGGATGTTTAACACAGCACCGGCTAAGTAGATGGACACGCTGCAGAAATTTTCTATGTGAATATAAACCCGCGGTGTATGAAATGGAAAGGGTGAGATCTGAGGAAAATTCATATCAAATCCGCAACAAAAATCAGCAAGTAACACATGCAGCTTTTGGTGTGGATTTGGTGCAGAAACACAGTAAAAGCCACATGGCAAATCCGCCTAAACTACACTGCCGTGTGCACATACCCCAATAGGGCTCCCTCTTAAAGAACATTGGTGTGAATGGTTATGTGCCAGTTCAATACATAATCTCTACCAGAATGTATATTATATAGATTTTTTTCACTCTCAGAAACACACTATGCAATCATCATACAATGGAAAGTTCCACACCTTTCTACACCACCGGAAAATGAATAAAGAAGACCTGGAAAATGTGTATTCCCATCTGAGACAATGGGGGCATATCGCTAGGATGTGCTCCCTCCACCACTTTTGGGGATCTGTTCTTGGTCCAACCTCTGGGACCTGCACCTATAAGACAAATCGGGGCATATCCTAGCGATATTCTCCCATTCTCTAAGATAAGAAAACCCCTTTAAAGGGGTTGTTGCACGAAAAATATTCCACGGTTTTCAAACCAGCTCCTGGATCTGGATACTTTTGTAATTGCATGTAATTAATCATCTAGTATAGCCAGTGAGTTATTCAATAAAATGTATTTGTATGGCGCCACCTGCTGTTTATTTTCTGTCTTATTTCTTTGTCCTGCTCACTGAGAAGGCCGCACATGCTCAGTTTCATCCTTCACCTGCCTCCTGAGCTGTGATAGGAAGAGCATGGACACGCCCCTGAGCTGTGATAGGAAGAGCATGGACACGCCTCCTGAGCTGTGATAGGAAGAGCATGGACACGCCTCCTGAGCTGTGATAGGAAGAGCATAGACACGCCTCCTGAGCTGTGATAGGAAGAGCATAGACACGCCTCCTGAGCTGTGATAGGAAGAGCATAGACACGCCTCCTGAGCTGCAGCAGAAAAGAAACTCCTCTTGAGCTGCCAGACTGATATAAATCGAGCAGAGCAATGAATGTGGAGATCTCTGGGTCCATGTGACAAAAAAACTTTGCTCAATTGAGCTCAATTCACCACTTTTACCCTTAATATTTAAATCAGTAAAACTTCACTTTTATTAGTAGTTCTCTAAAAATGTTTGTGAGTTTTGACACACTTGTTAAAACTACTGCTCGAATTTGCACACTGCTATCGCACAGGTTGCTAGTGGTAACGGAGGGTGTGCACTACCCTCCTAACCTTCCCACAAGTTTGCAATCAGTGTATAACTACCTGCCTGACTAATCCTGCAGGGTACTCGGTGCTGTGAACATACACCCTAAAGTAAATAACTGTTTCCTACTGTTTCCTACTCAGTGTTTAGCAACTCGAGCAGAGCTAAAACCAACAGATTCTGTCCCCCAACATGTTTCACCAGATAAACTGGCGTCTTCAGGGAAAGGACAGACTTGAAACACCATGCTGAACACTCCTATTTATAGTTTGTAATCCTATAATTGGCCAATAGTACCATTGGCATTAGACTGACAGTTTAAAGAGCCAGTGAACTGGTCAGGTTTAAATTTATTGGTTGAATCATTGGATGCCTGCCAGATAACGTGCTGCGCAGACCCAAGCTGCGCAAACACTTATTCCACACTCAAGTTGGATGACTGGTTATTGAGTAACTACCAGATAATGTGCTGCGCAGACCCTTGCTGCGCTAACACTTATTCTGTAGTCAGGTAAAAGCTACTCACTATATATGAATCACCCAGCAGCCCCTGCCAAGTCTGCCACACTGCGACTACACAAGCGCTGATACCACTAGTTCTTACATACTACCAACATGGACGATCCCCTGTTTACACACATATAATCAGGGGCAAAGCATGTAGAGGATATAAAAAAAAAAAAAAAAAAAATTTTTTCACTAAGGCCAACATGGTACCTGTCTAGCAAGGTGGAAGTGTGACACTCTTTGGCTCTGGTGTTTTGGGTATTAATGTATGCATGGGAACAGAGAGAGGGGACTCGGAACCCCTTATATACATTACCTGAGGGATCCAAGCGCGTCTGTATACATCGAGGCGCGTTTGTTCAACATGTTACTATCTATATTTTGACACTGCTTATAATTAAACTTGTGCCCACTATCTGAGGGACCCAGGCGCGTCTTGATGTATCTAGACGCGCTTGGTTATTATGTTGCCCCTTGTGTCTGATACCTTGGTAATTAAGCCTGTACCTATTAAGGATGATATACTCCGACATTACAATGTTTTGCAACCAGGTCTGCATTTAGTACTATGGACGGGGATATAAAAATTATTATTTTTTTTTTATATCCTCTACATGCTTTGCCCCTGATTATATGTGTGTAAACAGGGGATCGTCCATGTTGGTAGTATGTAAGAACTAGTGGTATCAGCGCTTGTGTAGTCGCAGTGTGGCAGACTTGGCAGGGGCTGCTGGGTGATTCATATATAGTCAGTAGCTTTTACCTGACTACAGAATAAGTGTTAGCGCAGCAAGGGTCTGCGCAGCACATTATCTGGTAGTTACTCAATAACCAGTCATCCAACTTGAGTGTGGAATAAGTGTTTGCGCAGCTTGGGTCTGCGCAGCACGTTATCTGGCAGGCATCCGATGATTCAACCAATAAATTTAAACCTGACCAGTTCACTGGCTCTTTAAACTGTCAGTCTAATGCCAATGGTACTATTGGCCAATTATAGGATTACAAACTATAAATAGGAAGGAGTGTTCAGCATGGTGTTTCAAGTCTGTCCTTTCCCCTGAAGACGCCAGTTTATCTGGTGAAACATGTTGGGGGACAGAATCTGTTGGTTTTAGCTCTGCTCGAGTTGCTAAACACTGAGTAGGAAACAGTAGGAAACAGTTATTTACTTTAGGGTGTATGTTCACAGCACCGAGTACCCTGCAGGATTAGTCAGGCAGGTAGTTATACACTGATTGCAAACTTGTGGGAAGGTTAGGAGGGTAGTGCACACCCTCCGTTACCACTAGCAACCTGTGCGATAGCAGTGTGCAAATTCGAGCAGTAGTTTTAACAAGTGTGTCAAAACTCACAAACATTTTTAGAGAACTACTAATAAAAGTGAAGTTTTACTGATTTAAATATTAAGGGTAAAAGTGGTGAATTGAGCTCAATTGAGCAAAGTTTTTTTTGTTGCTATGGAACCCTCCCTTAATAGGGTCCCTAGTTTTTTTGTTTTTGGGTCCATGTGAGGTACAGGGCTGGTTCTAGCTTTGTTAGAAAGAGATTGCCCTCCCTCTGCCCTCTCCTCTATAACAGCCCCCCCCCCTTTCCCGTCCCTAATTCCCCACCATACCTACCCCAATCATTTATACCTCTCGAGGCCTTGCACTACTACGCTCCGATTATAGGCTCATTTTAGGTAAGCTATGACTACTGATTTATTGCTTGTATTTGGGCCACATTGTGGCCTCTTCCTTGTAATGGTCTGTAATATCCTTCCTGATAAATAAAGATTATACAAAAAAGAAAGGGATTGCCCTCTACTATATGTCGTCTGATTGTCATTTTTTACATTAATCATGGGGTAACCCCTTAAATGCAATTGTCAAAGTATAAACTGCCGGTGGTGCTTCATCAACGATCACACAACCAGGGTGGTGCCCCCTTTATTTTGGGTTCTGCAACAGGGTACATGTTGGGGCAGGGTCACATTAATAGTGGGTGGCATCTCCCCTTGCTGCCACTCTGGCATTGTACTGATCATACAGATGCTGGATATTATCCTGTGGTGTGTCACTACAAGATTTTTTTAAACTGGACCTGCTGTTCAGCCAAGATGCTCCATCGAGATCACACTGGTCACACACTGCCTGCGCCACACAACGTGCTCCTCGGGGTAGGGCTGGACGATTAATTCTTCATTTTAGTGCCCAACAATTTTATTGATTTTCTTTTTTTAAATCTTCATATCGATCTTTTTTTCTTTTGGAGTGCCACATTGGCGCAGAATGCGGGGGTCTTTTCAGTCCCAGACATTAATCCTGCCGTGGTTGGCAGAGGCTGAAAAGACCTGTGCATTCTGTGCTCATACAGCGCTCCAGGAAGGAAAAAAACAACAATATTGTTGGACACTAAAAAGGTGAATTAATCAAATTAATTTGATTAATCGCCCAGCCCTACCCTGAGGAGCACAGTGTGTACGGCGGGCAGTGTGTGGCAGGCGATGGAACATCTTGGCTTAAAATTGGTTGTGTCACTTCACTAACATGGCATTTATCATGTAGAGAAAGTTAATACAAGGCTCTTACTAATGTATTGTGATTGTCCATATTGCCGCCTTTGCTGTCTGGATTCATTTTTTTTTTCACACCATACACTGCTCATTTCTATGGTTACAAGCACTCTGCAATCTATCAGCGGTGGTCATGCTTGCACACTGTAGGAGAAAGTGCCAGCCTCTGGTGCCAGGACTGTGGGAGCGCACATGAGCTGGTTCTTTTTCCTATAGTGTGCAAGTATGACCACCGCTGCTGGATTGCAAGGTGGTCGTAACCGTGGAAACAAGCAGCGTATAATGTGATAAAGAAAATTAATCCAGCCAGCAAAGGAGGCAATATGGAAAATCACAATACAGTAGTAACTGCCTGGTATTAACTTTCTCTACATGATAAATGCCACTTGCTGGAGCAACAAAACCCCTTTAACTATGGCTCCAAGATGAAAGAGCCTGGAAGGACATATCACAGGAGGCTATCCTGTATCTGTATGACCCTTACCAGGCCAACAAGAGGAGATGCCAACCAGTGTTACAGGGGTTCTCCGGGCTTTTAATATTGATGACCTATCCTCAGGATAGGTCATCAATATCAGATCGGCGGGGTCCGACACCCCCACCATTCAGCTGTATGAAGGGAAGGCACACGCAGTGCGC
Source organism: Bufotes viridis (assembly GCA_033119425.1). Lineage (NCBI taxonomy): Eukaryota > Metazoa > Chordata > Amphibia > Anura > Bufonidae > Bufotes > Bufotes viridis. The sequence continues at coordinate 69,326,513 of CM065593.1, forward strand.
ACATAAAGTCTCCCTTCTCTCTTCCTGCTTGCTGCTGCTATGTCTATGGCGAGCAGGACGGGAGACGGCACGCTCCTTCCCTTCATACAGCTGATCGGTGGTGGTGCCGGATGTCGGACCCCCGCTGATCTGATATTGATGACCTATTCTGAGGATAAGTCACCAATATTAAAATCTGGGAAACCACTTTAAAAAGCACCTTTCATCAGTTTTGACATAACTACGTCAAAACCTTGTAGTGCGGCCCCTACGGATTCGTCCGCTGTGGAGCCCCGTTCTGTATTGTACCGGAGTCTCCTTTTCCCTGGCTTTGATCGCGATCCAATCAGAGCGGACCGCTAGATTGCGATCAAAGCCAGGGAACGTCTCCGCCCTGTAACGGGGCTCCACAGCGGATGAACGGGGGGACTGAAAAAAAAAAACACACACATATCGCATCAGTAGGGGCCGCACTACAAGGTTTTGACATAGTTACCCTATGTCAAAACTGATGAAAGGTCCTGGAACCCACAATAAAGGGGGCACCACCCTGGTAGTGTGATCCTTGAGCTAGCACCACCAGCAGTTTATACTCTGTCAATCAGATGACATTTTGCAGCATTGTGTATACACTAGATACATCAGACAGCTTCCTGCATGAGCCCCAAAAAATGAATGGCAAATAACAGGTGCGCCGGAATATGCAGAGATACGCTCGTACAGCTGGCACACACCGCAGCCGCCGTGCCGCCCCTATATCCACCGACCACTCACCTCCTGCCGACAATATACCGAAGCGTTCAGCGGCTTGATAAAAAAACCAGCGCGTCGCCTTCTCAACTACGTCACCGGCGGTCACGTGATCACAACACCGGCGCAGCGGAGTGACGCGCAGCTCCACGCTCCGAACTTTTCCCACCAATAGTTAGCCGAGGCCGGGCCACGCCCCCTCTTCCCTAGGTGACATTGTCATGGCTCTGAGAGCGGGGCAGCGCTCCCATTCCCTCCTGATAAAGTGCAGCAGCCGGGGGAAGAGCGGCCAGTCTGGTGCCTCTGCTGCTGCCTACTGTGCGGAGCTGGTAAGGTGAGGAACAGTGGCGAGGAGTGTGTGCATGCATGTCTATGTTTTGTATATGGGGTGAGCCCTCTCCCGTGTGTTCACTATGGGAGCACAGGAAATGGCACTGGATCTCTGAGATTTCAGCCAGTAAATCCGCTTTGCATTATTGCATTGCAATTACCAAGTATAAAGGGCCTTGCTCTGATTGTGGCAAAGGGGTTGTTAGATTAAGATATTGGCAGGGGGGAAGGGTGCCGCCGCTGCCATTTCGGTTTTCGCCTTGGGCAGCAGAAACGCTAAGTGCACCCCAGGCCCTGATGTTGGTGGGCGCATTCTGTGCAGCATATCCATTACAGGAGTATATTCTCCAGTGTGAACAGCGCCTTTTTTTCCCCCCCTTCACAGGAAGCGAGATTATGAAGGATTTCTGTGCACGCTGCTGCTGCCTCCTGAGTCACGGAGTTCCGTATTTGCACTACGAGCCTTCAATGTAGAGCTGTCACAGGCAGGTATTCCAGTCTCTTGTGCTCATCTTTATGTCTTGTGCTTGGGGTGCCGACCTGCAGGGGGTATTATTGGACTTGTAGTCCTCAAGACCGACACCGGAATGCACCCCTGGTTACATTTAGAGGAACAAATCATCCACCTCCTGCACTACAGCGGCTGTGAAACTACAACTCCCAGCATGCATATTTACTTGGCTGTCCTTGTAACTCTCATAGAAGTGAGAGGAGGATTCTGGGAGTTGTAGTTTCTGGACAGCTGGAGTGCCAGAGGTTGCTGATCCCTGGCATAGGACATCAACGTCATATTGGGGGCTTAGACTCGTACACCGCTGACGATCTGTTGGAAGCTTGGTGAGCTCTGCGTCCTCTTACTTGGCCTGTCACATCTCGTCCATTGGTCACGTGACCTTCGTGCGGCTCCGTCCCATTCAAGTGAATGGCATTTAGCCGCAATACAGCGCAGCCGCTATACAGTGTACGCCAATGGGCTTGCTCTAGTATTAAGTGGCCGCAGCACACGGGCATCCGTCAGTCACCTTATTCAAGATCTGACTTTTCTCTAAAGGTAAAGGATTCGGTTTCTCAGAAGAACATCGGACTGATGAGGATGCAGTTCTGGAGAGAGACTATAGATGAGATCTACAATGAGAAACCTCCACATCACCCTGTAGCGCTTGAACTGTCCAAGGTATCTTCAGTTACCGCTATATCTTACAATCACAGATGTGTACGTTGGTTGATGAACACCGTGGAATATAGACGTCACCTTCGGGAGGGACACAAGGTGACGGCGATGGTGTGATTCACCCATGTCACTGATTACTGCGCTGTCCCTGATGGATTCTTTTCTGCGCATTCGCTGAACATGGTCACTTGTCGTTCTGTGCATGCGCACAACAGGATCCATCCAATAGGTGAAGTGGGTACATCAGGTCACTGCCGCCATCTTCCACCCCGTGGACGCAGTGCTGGCCATAGAGGGGGGCCCAGGGACCTTCTTCTTTGCGGCTGGAGAATGATATGGTGTGCGAACAGATGTGTGTCACACCAAGACTTGATTACAGGATATTGAGAGAAAAAAAAATGTTTTTGAAATAGACCAATCCCTTTAAAGAGTCTAAACAGATGGGCGCTGCAAAAAGCATCTCCTAATCTAGAGTACCTGTGTAGTCTGTGACTCTAATCGGATGTCATCAAAGGGGTTAACCAACCCCTAAAATGCCTCCCCTACTGCCCAGGCCCCTCACACTGATTCTACTTACTTTGCTCCCCGGCTCCTGTGTCACCGCAATGCTAGCGAGGCTAGTCCTTAGTTGCAGCCTGCTATTGACTGCTCCCTCATTACCGGAAGCGACGCGGGAATCGGGGAGCAAGGTAGGGCTACTTTTACACTCGCGTTTGGTGCGGATCCGTCACGGATCCGGTTGTATTATCTTTAACATAACCAAAACGGATCCGTCTTCAACACCATTGAAAGTCAATGGGGGACGGATCCGTTTTCTATTGTGTCTGTCCCCATGACTTACATTGTGTGCCAGGATGGATCCGTTCGGCCCAGTTTCGTCAGACAGCGTTTTGGTGTCCGCCTTCAAAGCGGAACGGAGCCAAACTGTTGCATTCTGAGCGGATCCTTATCCATTCAGAATGCATTAAGGGCAAAACTGATCCGTTTTGGACCGTTTGTGAGAGCCCTGAACGGATATCACAAACGGAAACCAAAATTCCAGTGTGAAAGTAGCCTAAGTGGAATCAGTGTGAGGGGCCCGGGCAGTAGAGGAGGCATTTTAGGGGTTGGATAACCCCTTTAAAAGTCAACGGTTCTGTTCTACCAGTTGTGGATCCATTAAAGAAGACCTGTCACCTCTCCTGACATGTCTGTTCTAGAAAACAAGTATTCCCAATGAAATAACCATTCCGGAGCATCTTTTCCTAAAACCTTGCATTGGACGGTTCCTCAGTTATTCCTCCTGAATGTTTATGAATAAATTGCCAATTGGTTTTTACCATACCCCTATCAAGTAGCTGTGTCCCTACACAGTCATCACTGATTAAATGGTATTCAGAATGTTGGTACGTGCCCCCCCCCAGCTATTAACATCCATTTGTCAATGTATTCATTAATTTCTAGGAGGAATAACAGAAGAACAACACAGTCCAGAGTTCTAAGAGAAGATGTTACAGAACTTCTCTTAGAACAGAAGAGTAAAAATAGAAATGCCTGGGTTTATGCTGCTTTTGTCAGATAGGTGCAGGTCCCACCTCCTATTTCCAGAGTGGGACCCCTGAAGTGACCAGAGGCCAACAGTAGCTTAGAAGTAAATGGAGCGGTGGCTGTGCTTGCGTGGTTCGCTCTCCGTTAATTTCTATGGGACTTCCGAAAATAGCAGAGCGCTCCCATAGCAATGAACGTAGGGCGTGTGCGCAGTGTGCTCTCCTTCACTTTCAGGTGCCTGTTCTGGAAGTGGGACCTTCACCTATCTGACATTGGTGGCATATTCTAGCAATATGCCACCAATGTCTAAGATGAGACAACCCCCTTTAAGGAAGGGTAGTGTGAATAGAGGCTTATTTCCTGCAGTCTGTATAGATGTAAAAATGCAGTCCATCCTGTTTTAGGACTAATGAAGGTCTTTTTTGTTATTAGGCTGTTCAGAGGCATAAACTGACAAAACGATGGCTGAGCAGAGTTATCGATGAGCGGGTGAGATGTCTCCTTTCCTCTGGTCTCGCTATACCTGGCATAGTCTTGGGCCTTGTTCAGAATAGCTAGAGCTGTATGCAGTCAGGATACCCTGGCGGAATCCATTAGACCCCATTATAAGTCAGTGGTACCTTGGAACTGAACCCGAGTTCAGGAAATGTTTTTTTTGCAGTAGAAATTAATTTCTGAAGTTATTATGCGAAGTCTCGCGAGACTTCGCAAAGTAATAACTTCTGCTCATCAGAGCCAATACAATCTAATACTGTACGGAGTGCTCACTCCGTATAGTATTCAAACGAAGTATTATGCGAATCGACTTTGAAAGTTTCCTCCGAAGTCGATTCGCTCATCCCTAGTCATGATCATCATGTTCTTTATGGCAGGAGTTGAGGAACAACGCTGCCACCTAGTGGATTGTACGCTGCATCTCATATAACAAAATATGGACAGAAAATTCAGGAGTAGTCTATTGTAAAATTGCATTTATTCTTACCAAAGGATCTCTAGCAACATTGCATACGATTTTTACTGTCTGAAAAGCAATTTTCAAGGCAGGATTCTTGGAAGTAAATGTGGTGACTCCTATAAAACATTAGTAAATCCATGCGTTACTGCAGTTTTCCCCAGAAGCCCATTAGAAGTCCATTCATAGAAAAATGCAACGGAACCGCCTCATTTAACAGCAAAAATCAATCCCATTGCACGGAATTTCAGCATATAGCGCTGCATACAGGAACACATTTTTCAAGTATTTTGCTTCATTCCAGCTTCCATACATTACATATGCTTGATGGAATTAAAAGTCCAAACAGAGGGGTTACTGCGTATGGTACTTTTGTAGGTAGACCTGAGGCTGTGTTTCGGAAAACTCTGTTCCTTGACAAAAAGTTGTCCCCGGGGCGGACTGGAACTTATAGTGGACATGGAACAAAAAAAAGCATAAAAATGGCCCCATGTTGTAGGAGGGTCCTAATCGACAGAAGGCAGGGCCAGCAATACCACAGTGCAGCACAAAATACTGCCCCAACAGAACCAGATACCACAGTACAGCACAAAATACCACCCAACAGAACCAGATACTACAGTGCAGCACAAAATGCCACCCCAACAGAACAAAATACCACAGTGCAGCACAATATACTGCCCTAACAGAACCAGATACTACAGTGCAGCACAAAATACCGCCCCAACAGAACAAAATACCACAGTGCAGCACAATATACCGCCCCAACAAAACCAGATACCACAGTGCAGCACAAAATACCACCCAACAGAACCAGATACTACAGTGCAGCACAATATACTGCCCTAACAGAACCAGATACTACAGTGCAGCACAAAATACCGCCCCAACAAAACCAGATACCACAGTGCAGCACAATATACCGCCCCAACAGAGCCAGATACCTCAGTGCAGCACAAAATACCACCCAACAGAAGCAGATACCACAGTACAGCACAAAATACCGCCCCAACAGAACAAAATACTACAGTGCAGCACAAAATACCACCCCAACAGAACAAAATACCACAGTGCAGCACAATATAGCGCCCCAACAGAACAAAATACCACAGTGCAGCACAATATAGTGCCTCAGCAGAACAAAATATCTCAGTGCAGCACAATATAGTGCCTCAGCAGAACCAGATATCTCAGTGCAGCACAATATACTGCCCCAACAGAATTAGATACCACAGTGCAGCACAAAATACCACCCCAACAGAACCAGATACCACAGTGCAGCACAAAATACCGCCCCAACAGAACAAAATACCACAGTGCAGCACAATATGCTGCCCCAACAGAGCCAGATACCACAGTGCAGCACAAAATACCGCCCCAACAGAACAAAATACCACAGTGCAGCACAAAATACTGCCCCAACAAAACAAAATACCACCCAACAGAACAAAATACCACAGTGCAGCACAATATACTGCCCCAACAGAACCAGATACTACAGTGCAGCACAAAATACCATAGTGCAGCACAATATACTGCCCCAACAGAACCAGATACCACAGTTCAGCGCAATGTACTGCCCCAACAGAACCAGATACCACAGTTCAGCACAATATACTGCCCCAACAGAACCAGATACTACAGTTCAGCACAATATACTGCCCCATCAGAACCAGATACCACAGTTCAGCACAATATACTGCCCCAACAGAACCAGATACCACAGTGCAGCACAATATACTGCCCCAGCAGAACAAGATACTACAGTGCAGCACAATATACTGCCCCAGCAGAACCAGATACCACAGTGCAGCACAAAAAACCTGTAGCCGTCTACCAGGTGCATAATTAATGCGGAAAGCATCAGATTATTATATACACGACCGACAGCCATGATGACATCGGCCCAATGGGAAATTTCCGTGTCTGCCCCTTCTTGTTCCTGTATGCTGAGCTATATGCTAAAATTCCATGCATCAGAATAGCGCAATTTTTGCTATTAAATGAGACAGTTCCGTTGCATTTTTCTATGAAAGGATTCTTGGGGGAAGGGGGATTCTGTTTTCTTGGAATATACATGTATGGCCTATGCCCTTGAAAGGGGCTCTTTAAGGACACATCCAAAACTGCTTAGTTTAAGTGGTTATGTATACTATGTAATGCTCCCAAATAAATCAGCCTTAACGTATCTGTCCTGCACGAGAACAGGTAACATTTCCATCAGCTAGTGGCACATACAGAAAGAAATAAAAATTGCCACCGCAGCTCCCTTGTACTGACTGGCGACAGAGCCAACATGTAGGCAGATGGGCATCTCCGGTCCATCTCCCTGTCAGATCAGGAAAACTGCTGTTATTGGCAGAATTGCTGTTCTTTCTACATCAGGAATGATATGAACCTCATACCTGTCATGGCTGGTCATCCCATTTATCTAAAGTATCTGCAGTAGAAAGACAGTGACACATGGTGGCGCTATAGGCTTTCAAAGCATGTCTGTATGTAAGAAACAATATTAATAGAAAATGTTCCTCCAGAGCCTAAATCTCAGCACTGACGTCTATGTTCACAGATTGCCGGACCATAGAAATGGACCAGATGGCCGCCGCCGGACCAGATGGCCATCTTACCATTGTGATCATTGTGCTAAACCACCAGAGATAGTAATTTTCTTCTCCCTGCTCGATGTACATGAAATCCTCCCTAGACATCTTATCTCCATTCACACTGTCTGTAGAAGTGACATTACTTTTATAAAGAACTTCCTAGAGAACACGTGAGGAGCTGCAGACATTGCCAGTTAGGCCAGCATCACAATTTTGTATTTCTTTTTTCTCGATATTAGGAGAAGAACCTGGATGATCGGGCCTATCGAAACATAAAAGAGCTGGAGACCTATGCAGAAAACACCCAAAGTTCATTGCTGTACTTGACCTTGGAGACTCTTGGTAGGTCCTGGAAGTTTTCCAGTTTAAACTTGTGCTAAAGACATCCCACCTTTATGTGGGTGGTAATATAGCGCCCTGCTGTCGTACGCCTTTGTAGATTTCTCCAAACTGTAGGAGCGCTTCTCAGAAGGAGGTTCGTCCAGCGATCGCACATACCTGCTGCAGGGAAAATGCAGTGCTCCAGACTAAGGGTACTTTCTCACTAGTGTTAAAGTTTTCCTGTATTGAGTTCCGCCACAGGGGCTCAATACCGGAAAAAAACGCTTCAGCTTTATTCTAATGCATTCTAAATGGAAAGCATTCCGTTCAGTATGCATCAGGCTGTCTTCAGTTCAGTTCCTCTTACGGTATTTGGCCGGAGAAAATACCGCAGCATGCTGCAGTATGTTCTCCTGACAAAGTTCCCGGAACACTTGCCGTATCCGGCATTAATTTCCATTGAAATGTATTAATGCAGGATCCGGTACCAAGAGTTCCGGAAAAACGGATCCGGTTTCCCGATCTGCGCAGACCTTTAAATCTGTTAAAAAAATAAATACCGGATACGGTTTTCCAGATGGAACCGGAGAGACGGATCCGGTATTGCAATGCATTTGGTAGACATGATCCGGAAACAAATGCTAACCGTTTGCATGCGGATTTCCAGATCCGGCAGCCAGTTCCGGCAACTGAACTGCCTGCCGGAATCCTCTAACGCAAGTGTGAAAGAACCCTAAGGGCTCATGCACACAAACGTATTTTCTTTCCGTGTCCGTTCCATTTTTATTTGCAGACTGTATGCAGAACCATTCATTTCAATTGGTCCACATAAAAATAAAAACGGAAGCTACTCCATGTGCATTCTGTTTCCGAATGTCCGTATTTCCATTCCGCAAAAGAAAAGAACATGTCCTATTATTGTCCACATTATGAACAAGAATATGACTGTTCTATTAGGGGCCAGCTGTTCGATTTCGCAAAATACGGAATGCACACAGACGTCGTCTTTTTTTTTTTTTTTTTGTGGATCCGTCTTTTTCTGACTGCAAAATACATACTGTCGTGTGCATGAGCCCTAAAAGAAATCGTGTAGGTGCCATTGGCTCCTAAACTGAAACGGGAATCCTTCTCTTTTTCTGCTTCTTACATCTGATATTCAACTTTGAACCTCAAAGGGGTTGTTCAGTATTTTAATCTTGATGGCTTGTCCTGCGGATAGGCCATCTTTATTATATTGGCAACAGCCACTACCCACTGGACTGAGCCTTTGTAGTACATTTTTGCATGATACATAAGGCTTTTTATATATTTTTTTAGAGAATGTGTGTTTTTTTTTTTTTTCTTAATTTTTTTTATTGGGGAAATCTGTGCAAAAAAAGTAATTTTTTCACAATATAGCTTTTTATTTATTAAAGGGGTTGGCGTATGTCATACATTGATGGCATATCCCCAGGACGTGGGACTTGCACCTTTCTCTAGAACAGAGCTTGCAAAGTAAAGGAAAGCAGATTGCGCATGTATGGCTTTCCTCCATTTATTTTTGTAGGAGTGGCAAAAATAGCTGTTCGATGCGCTCCGGCTATTTTCAGAAGATCCATAGAAATGATTAGGAAGCGAACCGCGCAAGCGCAGCCACCACTCCATTCACTTCTATGGGGCTGACCGAAATAGCCAAGCCAGCGCTTGGCTATTTTAGCAGTCTCATAGAAACAAATGGAGGGTGGCTGCGCATGCACGGTCCGCTCTCCTTCACCTTGTTGGATCCGCACTCTATCCGACATTGGTAGCATATCCTAGCGATATACGCCCAATCGCACACGCCCAGGTGGCCCAACCCCTTTAAATATGCAAAGGGACTCCAAAATTATGTATAATTTCATGTGAATGGAACGACTGACATAGGAGATCTGCTCTGCTCTGCTCGAACACTGGACGATCATGTGATTACAGAGTCCAGTAGAGGAAGCCGCATTGAACACTATGCAAGGCAGAGGCGGTAATAAACCACTTCTGTCTCAATCTGCTCCTGCTACGATCCTGCGCAGGACATATAAAGCCCTGCTCCACACGTCATACATGTACGGCACTTGGTTGCCATTAGGAGCTGCAATGCGGCAGGAGGGCTGGTTGTAAATATTGACTAGTTTTGTACGTTCTTGTCGCTATTTGAAAATTCTTGACCTCATTGGCAACTACTTTGGTCACTATCTGGAGCCCTAAAATGTGGTATTACTCAAAGCTATTCAAATAAATGGGGGAACATGTGATAAAATGTTTGAGCAAGTCTTCCAGAGAGGGAGCCACTACATCCTGAGGCTGTCCATGCCAAAGAGGAAAATGGAAAGGGTTTGTCCTGTTGGCATCTCTTGACTTGCATTTTTTTTTTATACAATGGGGGCCTATATGACATCTGCCACTATTGGCGACCTACAGTTCTGACAGAAGGATCAAAGAGTATGTGAACAGAAGCTTACAGGAGCTGTGTCAGGAAGGCGGTGGCTCAGTAGTACATTGTGATTCATTTGGAGACTCCTGAGAGGAGACTCCTAGATAGTGCTATTACACAGCATTATAAATCAGTAGAATGCTGTGTCTTCCTTTCAGTGGAACGGAGGTCAGGACAGGACCTCCCGCTGACACACTCTGCGAGTTTAACGCATTTCGCTCGCTCATGTGTCTCTGGCCTAAGGGGGCATTTCAGTGACTTCTACTTACTGGTGGCCCTGTATTTTAGAGGTAAATGCTCTGCAATGAGTAAATCTGTCCTAAGTCTCCTTGCAGACGAACGTGTGTCACGCTGCGAGTCCACAGCGCAGCTCCCGGCCTGACCTCCCAGCACTGCCGGGGTCACATAGCATTATATTGATTTATGATGCTATGTAACCCTTACAGTTCTGCAATGTGTTGGATGACACTGACATAATGCTGTCACTCAGGGGCGGACTAGGCCGGGGGGCAGAGGGGCAATTGCCCCTCGGGCCTCTCTGTTGCCTCTATAAATGTCCCCCGTCAGTGCAAACACTAGTGTCACCCAGGGCTGGCCTTTGGGGTGTGCATGTGCCCTGCCGCGGCCCTGGTGACAAGTGGGGGCGGCAGGGCACAGCAGGAGGCATATAAGGGGGGGGGGGGGCTATGAGTGCTGTGAGCGGCCAACATCTATCCTCTCCGCAATGCTCGGCCTTCTGTGACAGATCAGGAGAGCGGAGGTGTGGGGGCGGAGGTAGCTGTCAATACTGTCAGAGGAGGCTGTGCTCTCCTCCCGCAGCTCTCCGTCCAGCCTCTTGTGACAGCGGATCAGGAGGTAGAGCGGGTACAAGCAGTCACTTCCTGTTTATTGCTGATTGTGGTTCTAGTAAACACGCTCTGTTCTCATGTTATAAATGAACAGCAGCACTCAGTATAGAGGATTTCTGTTTATTTGTAATAGGGGCTGTAGAAATAGACATTGAGAACTCTGTGTGTCTCTGAGTACTCTGTCCTCAATCTCTTTTTCCATTTTAAAAGGGAAATATCAGGGGTCGGTTTAGATCCCTAACATTTCCCCGAAGCCCCTAAATATAAAGTAAAAAATTAGGGCTGCGGAAATTACCGGTGATGTAGATCACTTTCTTTTTATTCATAATTGGGGACACAGTAAACATGCTAGGTCCTCAATTATTTACACACACTCACTGATCACTGTGTGTTTGTGCCTCACTCTGCTTACTGACATGCTGTCACAGGAGGCTGAGCAGGCGGTGCGGAGAGGAGAGCTCAGCCTCCTGGGACAGCACTGCAAGCTGTCTCTGCCCGCACACCGCTCTGCCAATCTCTGACAGAAGTCTGAGCATTGTGGAGAGGAGAGACGTCGGCCACTCACTGCGCTCTCCTCCCGCAGTGCTCGACCGGCTGACACAGTTTCTCTCCTCCCTGCTGGGACACAGAGCAGCGCCCAGCGGGGAGGAGAGAATACACCGATGCAACACTGTATCAGCCAGAAAATGACACTTTCGGCATTATACCAAAAATGCAATTTTCGGCTGATATGTTTCGGCGGCCGATATATCTGAGCATCCCTAGTTTATTTTGTTTTCCTGTGTTGTAATTTACATGGCTGACGAAAGCAGGAGGGGGGCTCAGTGGGCCTCTGGGTGTTATTTGTCCCCTGGGCCAAAAGTTGCCAGTCATCCCCTGCTGTCACCGTTATCCAATACATTCCAGACCTCTAAGGCTGGGTTCACATGAGCCTGTCCGGATTAGGTCCGGATGCGTTGCGGATGCGTTCAGTGAAAACTGAGCATTTTCACAGGCAAAGCCATTCAGTTTTGCCTGCGATTGCGTTCAGTTGTTCAGTTTTTTCCACGCGTATGCAATGCGTTTTGATGCGTTTTTCACGCGCGTGATAAAAAACTGAAGGTTTACAAACAACATCTCCTAGCAACCATCAGTGAAAAACACATCGCACCCGCACTCGCTTGCGGATGCTATGCGTTATTAACGCAGCCCCATTCATTTCTATGGGGCTGCGGATGCGTTTATAACGCATAATATAGAGCATGCTGCGATTTACACGCGTTGCAGAAGTGATGCGTGAAAAAAAACGCTCATGTACACAGCCCCATAGAAATGAATGGGTCAGGATTCAGTGCGGGTGCAATGCGTTCACATCACGCATTGCACCCGCGCGGAAATCACGCTCGTGTGAATGCAGCCTAAGGGTTACATAGCATCATAAATCAATATAATGCTGTCAGGCCAGGAGCAGCGTGACACACTCTCATCTGCAAGGGGCCTAAATTGACAATCGGCAATGTGATTTGGAGCAGATCACGCAGTGTTTGGGCAACGTTTATTTTTCACGAACAGATGAACATACACACACGTATATATAAACATTTATTTCTCGTGGTTCCTTGTTCTTTTATCATAATCTTTATACAAAGATAGACCTGCATCTCCAAACAATGTGATAAAAAGGGTACAAATAGCAGCACACTGCTATGCTATACTGTTTCTGTAGCTCCCATGCACTGGTGGTCAGGGCTTAGACCCATCTTGCTATAGTAACAGTTGGGGTTCTGCCACAAAAAATATTCAGCACCACAGAGAGAGAAGATCCACCCCCAGGGACAGCCTCTCTCCCACCTCAGTGGTTTCCTGTCCCTGGAGTGGGAGACCTGCAGTTTGTTTTTCAGGTCACTACCGCTAGTCTGGAAGTCCCAGATATGTTCTGGAGGGCTAGTTGGTAACCTATCTGCTGGGGTCATTCTATATCAACACCATTTCCTAGAATTGGGGAGTACATTGTATCTCAACATCTTGATCCAATACTCCCTCATCCTGGAATGGTCCTAAGAGCTATTTTGGCCCGATACTCCTACTATCTTGCAGAGACATGTCTTCATAATGTTCTAGGTGGCCTTGACCTTATACTTGTTACAGTGGAATATATGAAAACAGAATATGTGCACGTCTTATACTTAAAGTGAGCGTATAACATAGATCTCAAACACAATACTATATAGTGTATATAATCAGGAGCAACTGATCACTCTCACAGCCTCCTGGTTGGGAATGAGGATATGGACTGGACCATATTGTTTGGATGGCCTACAGGCCATATGGCGTACCAGCAAAGCCCTATATGGCTCTTGGTTGGGAGTAAGAAGATGGGCTGGAACATTTAGTCTGGATGGCATACAGCAAAACCCTATAAATACTTGCCGCCCATCTAGAACTTCCTAGGAAGGCCTAGGGGGTCTGAAGGGTCCAGATGGCTCTTTGGACCTCTTGCGGCAGATCCGTGAGCCCCTCCAGGGGATGGATGCCTGATTGTGAGGTGATTTTGACGTCTAAAGTTCTTCTGGTAATGTAACAAAGGGCCTCCAGTGGATCTTTGATCACAGCATCTGTCTCGCAATATATTCTGCACCAAATGAACCGGTGTTCAGCAATGATCTTCAGTTTTGATTATTCTTTGTCAAGATAATTACTTCTCTAAGATGTTTTGTTAAATCTGTTATGATAATTTTGAAAAACACTTGATGAGAAACCCATATGAGATTTATTTTATAAGATTATGCTGGTTTAAGTATAGTGTCTAGTATTAAAATTTCCTAAGTTTGGGGAGGTTATTGATCCGACTTTTTTTATTTTTTTTAATTTTTTACTTCGGACCTTGTTAGCCTTTGGGTTCCCTGTGCTTCCATCTGGGTATTCTTCACTTAGATTACCAAGCACTTTTGATAAGCCCAGGGATCAGAAAGAAAATTTTTCCTGTCGCCCATGACAGCACCACCGGAGAGAGGAGGATCCGCCCCCACGAGACAGGAAACCTGCAGAATAAAAAGGGCGGACACTCTCCTCCCCTTCAGTGTGGTTTCCTGTCTCTGGTGGGAAGCCTGCAACGAAAGTTTACAGTCCCTCTCTCTGGTGGCGCTCCGCTACTAACCTGCGGCTCTGGTAAGGTGGCGGCATCGAGGTGCGCTATGGGCTAAGCAGAGGCACAGCTGAGCTCCGGAGGGGGTCTTCAGTGTGCTGGAGCAGCGGTAAAGCCGGCACCTTCATGGTAGGTGCCGCGAAGATGAGACGCCGGCTGCCAGGGGGAGGAAGAGGAGGGGCTTGGGCTATGAGATGCCGGTAAGCGCTCCTGCGGTCATGTGACCGACGTAACGTCAGCAGATGACGTCATCTTCAGGCGCCCTTATGAGAAGGGCGCGAATTTCATTTTGCCGGCGTCTTGTTGCGGGTATAGATGGTCCCTAGTCTCTATACCTGGCTGATCCTGTCTGCATCATGGAGGAGGACAAGCTTTGTGAGGAGCCTGCTGTCCCTCCTGCTCCGGTACCTCTGCAGGGGTGAGTGTGGGTCGCTTATGACCTGGATACCTTCCTTACTGACAGGCATCACTGTTTTTTCCAGGTTAAGTCTAAAAAAGTGGTGGCCAAAAAGAAGAATAAGGAGTGTGTATTGTGTAGAGGGGGGTTGCCGTCTGACTGGGATAAAGGGATGTGCCAGCCCTGTATAGACAGAACTGTAGCAGAGGAGTCTCCTTCTTTTTACAAGTGTCTGCAGGCGTTGGTTCGGTCAGAGGTTAACTCCTCTGTGTCTGCCAGAAAGGAGCAGAGGCCTGTTCGTAAAGAGTCCCTGCGAAATCCCGTCTCTTCAGAAGGAGAAGATGATGTTCCCTCTTCAGTAGTTGAGCATTCGGACGTCTCGTCCCAGTCCTCTTCTGATGAGGAAGAAGGGGGAGACCGTGTTTCCCTATCGAAGATACTGAGAAGCTTTTAAAGGCCGTCCGCTCAACTATGGGCATAGAAGAAACCCGGGAGCCCTGTTCCTTCCAGGACATTATGTTCGGGGGTTAGAGACCAGACAACATGGTACCTTCCCAGTGCACAAGAATGTGGCAGCTTTGATTAAAGGAGAGTGGAAAAACCTAATAGGAGAGTGTTTATATCCAAAAATCTCAAACGCAAATATCCCTTTAAAACGAGGACTCGGCCACCTGGGATAAGGCTCCCCGTATTGATGTGGCCATTTCCAAAGTCTCTAGGAAGACGGCCCTACCATTTGAGGATACCGGCATATTGAAAGATTCTCTGGATAAGAAGGCTGACGCTTTTCTTAAAGGAGCTTGGGAGGCATCAACTTCATCCTTTAGGCCCAGTATAGCCTCCACCTGTACGGCCCGTTCCTTAATTGTTTGGCTGTCTGAGCTAGAGTCTCAGCTAAGAAACAGGAGTCCCCGTGATGAGATACTGGCCTCCCTCCCTACGATTAAAAAAGCAGCCGGTTTTTTGGCAGATGCCTCGGCCGACTCAGTCAGATTGGCCGCTAAATCAGCAGCCTTATCCAATTCAGCTCGGCGAGCGCTTTGGATAAAAAATTGGAGTGGCGATACAGCCTCTAAGACAAAGCTCTGCGGAGTGCCATGTGAGGGGGAGTACCTCTTTGGTCCTAGTTTAGATGACCTCCTAGATAAGGCGGCTGACAGGAAGAGAAAGCTTCCCGGGTTTCAGGGTTCTTTCCCTAGTAAGGGCAGATTTAGTCGCCCCTTTAAAGGAAACCAAGAACAGGACAGAAAGCCTAGAGAAGATCGTTTTAGGAGTCAAAGAAAGAACAGGAATTTTTTCTTTAGTCAGCCCTCCTCAGATAAAAAGAAGTCAGACCAGCAATGACGCCAGCACTCCGGTAGGAGGCAGACTAAAGGATTTCGCATCAGAATGGAGAAAAATTTCTTTAAGCCCTTGGGTGCTCGATACCATCTCCAGAGGCTTAAAGTTGGAATTCCTTCAGTCTCCTCCTGCCAGATTCTTACCCACCGTAGATCCTTGTTCCGTGCGGGGAAGATCCATCATGGAAATAGAAGTGTTGAAATTAATAGAAAAATCAGTTTTAATCCCGGTACTGGAGGAAGAAAGAGGGAAAGGATTTTATTCTCCACTTTTTCTTGTCAAGAAACCAGACGGTTCCTGGAGAACCATCATAAATCTAAAGAAACTAAACCTCTTCCTGCAGCCGAAGAAATTCAAGATGGAGACAATAAGATCAGCTATCAATCTCTTGTACCCTCACTGTTTCATGGCAGTTCTCGACCTAAAGGACGCATACTACCACGTCCCCATTGCTGTAGAACATCAGAAGTTCCTAAGGGTGGCAGTCTTCGTAGACGGTCAACTTCGACATTTTCAATACCAGGCTCTCCCTTTCGGACTTTCCATGGCCCCAAGAGTATTCACGAAGTTGGTGGCAGAGATGGCGGCCCACATAAGGGAGAAGAATATTCTTTTATCCCTTACCTAGACGACTTTTTAATCATAGGTCAGTCGGAACAGGCTTGCAGTCTAGCGGTTCTAGAGGTCCGTACCATCTTAGAGAAGTTGGGTTGGATGATAAACGAAGAGAAATCAAGATCCCATCCAGTAAAGAAACAGGTGTTCCTAGGCTTGATTTTGGACTCTTCTCTCCAGAGATGTTTTTGCCTATAGAGAAGGTACAGATCGTCCATACCAAGATCACAAGCCTAACCCAAAATCCTGTGACATCTATAAGGAGGGCAATGTCAATCCTGGGCTCCCTCACGTCCTGTATCCCGGCAGTAAGGTGGGCACAGTTACATTCCAGGGCCTTACAGTGGGAAATTCTGGCCAGTTGGGAGAAGTACAGATCTCTGGACGCCAGTTTAGAGGTCTCATCCCAGACTATCCAGGAATTAGCCTGGTGGCTAGTAGAGGAGAATCTCACACAGGGGACCCCGTGGAAGATAGACAGCTTGGTTTGCCTGACTACGGACGCAAGTCCTTGGGGGTGGGGGGCCCACATTCAAGGCTCATCCTACCAGGGCCGCTGGAACCCCCTTCAGACAAGTCAGTCCTCAAATCTAAAGGAGCTGATGGCGGTAGGCCTAGCCATGAGGAGTTCACTTTCAAAGATAACAGGAAGAAATCTAAAAATTCTTTCAGACAACAGGACTGTAGTATCCTATTTAAACAAACAAGGAGGCACAAGATGCAGAGCCCTTATGGAGGAAGCCTTCTCTATTTTGGAGCTAGCAGAAAGAACATGTGCCTCGATCTCAGCTGTTCACATAAGGGGTGTGGAGAACAAACAAGCCGATTTCTTGAGCCGTCACACCCTGTCTCAGGGGGAGTGGTCTCTGAATCCGTTAATTTTCCAAAAAATTGTAGATCTTTGGGGCCGTCCGGAAATCGACTTGTTTGCTACCCATTCAAACAAGAAAGTACCAAGGTTTTTCTCTCTAGATCAGTCGGGATCCCCTTGTGGGGTAGATGCTCTGTCCCAAGTTTGGAAGTTTCGCCTGGCTTACGCCTTCCCCCCTTTTCCCCTGATTCCCCGGGTTTTGAGGAAAATTCGGGAAGAGAAGGCCAGGGTAATTTTAATAGCACCCTTTTGGCCCAGAAGGGCCTGGTTCACGGGGCTCAGGACCATGTCAGTCTCCGATCCTTGGGTTCTTCCTTCGGTCCGGGGGCTTCTAAGCCAGGGACCAGTGATACATCCAGCCGTAGAAAACCTACACTTAACGGCCTGGAATTTGAGAGGTGGTTACTAGAAAAGGAAGGGTTTTCTGACGCCTTAGTTTCCACCCTGCTAAAAAACAAAAAAGAGGTCACTGTAGGAATTTATAGCAGAATCTGGCATAAATTTCTAGACTTCGCCCGGATCCATTTAGAAGACATTCCTGCTATAGCCCCCTTACATACTATCCTGGAATTTCTCCAGAAGGGGCTAGAGCTAGGCCTAGCAGCCAGCACACTAAGGGTTCAGGTCTCAGCTCTATCAGCCTTGTTTAAACAGAACTTAGCTGGAAGCCCGTGGGTATCCAGGTTTTTTAGGGCTGTAGATAGAACCTCCCTAGTCTCTGTTCCTAGGCCTCCTCCCTGGAGTTTGGAGGTAGTGCTAAAAGCGTTATCAGAGTCTCCCTTTGAGCCCATTGATTCCTCCACTATTAAACACCTGACCTTTAAACTGGCCATATTAATAGCCTTGACCTCCGCCCGCAGGATTAGCGAGATTCAGGCCATCTCCATAAACCCTCCGTACACCTTAATATTAGAAGACAAGGTCGTCATTCGTCCTGACCCGGCTTTCCTCCCAAAAGTGGTCACCAGTTTTCACCGTTCTCAGGAAATTGTTCTTCCTTCCCTTTGCCAGAATCCTTCCACTGTGGAAGAAAAGTCTCTCCATTGTTTAGATGTCAGAAGAGCCCTCTTAGCTTATCTGTCCTCTACGTCTGCCTGGCGAAAGTCTTCTTCACTGTTTCTTCAATTTCAGGGAGTGAATAGGGGTTTGGCTGCCTCTAAGTGTTCCATCGCTCGATGGATCGTTGCTGCTATTTCCTTATCTTATCTGTCCTCTGGTCTGTCCCCGCCTGTTGGGTTAAGGGCTCACTCGACCAGAGCGGTTGCAGCATCTTGGGCAGAGAGGTCTTCGGTTCCAATCGAGAAAATTTGCAAAGCAGCCACTTGGTCTTCACCCTCTACCTTTTTTAAACATTATAGGTTGGACCTAAACCTTTCGGGAGATTCTTCCTTTGGTGAAGGGGTCCTTCTTTCTACCTCCCACCCTTAAAGTTTCCTCTAGTAAGTCTCCGGTGGTGCTGTCATGGGCGACAGGAAAAAATGTTATTACTTACCGGTATTTTTTTTTTACGGAGCCCATGACAGCACCCCGGCTTCCCTCCCTATGTGTCCTTCCTACTGCACGGGTGTTGCAAAAAAAAAAAAAAAAAAAGTTATTTACATGTCTAATATATGTTGGCGGCCTTCCTCCGATACTTGGAAAACTCACTGAAGGGGAGGAGAGTGTCCGCCCTTTTTATTCTGCAGGTTTCCTGTCTCGTGGGGGCGGATCCTCCTCTCTCCGGTGGTGCTGTCATGGGCTCCGTAAAATAAAATTACCGGTAAGTAATAACATTTTTTTTGCCACTGTCTGGCTGTCAGGAGATGCCTTATACGTTACCTAGGGGTAACCAAGGATTGAAGAAAGTCCTCTGCGCTTTTTGTTCTCTTTCTGGCATAAATAAAAGGTAAGGTGGCCTCAAAGAGTTCACTAGCCAGATGGATTAGGACCGTTATTTCTCTGGCTTACACCTCTTCTGGAAGTTCTGAGAGCACATTCTACTCGTGCAGTCTCTACTTCTTGGGCTGAAAGAGCTAATGTTTCTATTGAGCAAATCTGTAAGGCTGCCACGTAGTCTTCTCCTTATACCTTTTACCGTCTCTATCGGCTCCAACTAAATTCTGCCTCTGAAAACCACGGAGGTGGGAGAGAGGCTCCACCTTTTTATTCTGCAGGTTTCCTGTCCCTGGGGGCGGATCCTCTCTTTCTGTGGTGCTGTCGTGGGGTCTGGAAAATCCAATTATCGGTGAGGGTAATCATAATTTTCAAACCAGCACATGGATCTGAATACTTTAGTAATTGCATGGAATTAAAAAAGGAGTATAGCCACTGAGCTATTCAATAAAATGTATCTGTATAGCGCCACCTGTTTGTCCTTTTTTGTCATTTCTCCGTCCACTTCACTGAGGTGGTCGCACGTGCTCAGTTTAAATCTTCAACTGCCACCAGACATAACTTCTGTTAGAATCTGTGGCAGTTACAAGAAAAGAGTGACAACGAAAATGATATGCCCCGTGAGAAAGGATACACCCCTGAGAAAGGACATGCCCCCTGAGCTGGCAGCCTGACATTTTTCATCAATTATGGAATAATCACTTTATAGGCTATTCAGAGGCAATTTTTTTTTATTATTGCATTGTACTCATTTTGGGTTAAAAATAATTTTTTGAATTGGTCTTTATTTAAAATATTGAGCCGTTCTGTAACAAAATGTAACTGTTTGTCTAGCAGTGTGACTGGTACTTTCACTTTGTGCCTAACAACCCTTATCTCTAAGAGGTCATAAACACTTATTTAAGCCACATTCTTATCAGTAAGATGAGGATTGAGCTAAAATTAGTGTTTATAATGTCATAGAGCAGAGATAAGGAGCCGGAGAAGAGAAAAAATTCGGATTCCTCTATTAGAGCATCTCAGCCCTGTACAGAAAAAAGGGCTCCATATTTGTAATAAAGACCAATTTAAAAAGTTATTTTGATCTCAAAATAAGTACAACGCAATAAAAAAAAATTGCCCCCAAAGGTGTACATAGCTTTTAAGTTTTGTTGCAGTCCGTGAAAGTTGCTCAGTGTAACAATGTTGTCCTCGGACCAGAAAAGGGTGTGCACCCCTGATTATGCGTGTGACCATATATTTTCCTTCTATCATGTTGCAGGTGTCCGAGACGTTCACGCAGACCACGCTGCCAGCCACATAGGGAAAGCGCAAGGTATCATCACCTGTCTCAGAGCTGTTCCATTTCACAGCAGTAAGCGGCACGTCTTCCTCCCTGTTGACATTTGCATTCTTGTAAGTGATCCAACCGCCAGACTGTCGAGTGCATTGTCAAAAATTATGTCTAACACAACGCCGGTTCCTTTCTGTTCAGCAGTATATACTTTGATTTTCTACTTTTCCATCACCATTTCTGTAATAGAATGCTGCCTTAGACATTTTTCCTCAATCATTTTTTTTTCTCCATTTTCTAAAGTGGTTGTCAAAGCAACAAAACTGCAGAAGCGTACTCGCCATAATAATTTGTGAATGAAAGCTCTCTTCATTGCCATCTGCTCTGGCTGGATTTTCTGCAACATAGACTAATTTGATAACCCCTTTCTGGCCGTGGCTCAGGAGCCCCACATTTAAGGCTCAGCCCTGGGCTCCATGTATGTATGAACAAATGTGCACAGTTTTGATCTGTGTCTCCTAAACTTCTTATTCTCCATCGTGCTGAATTTCCATCCCCTCTTCATACGTAGTTGTGTTTTCAGTTGAATTTTGGGTAAATTGTGAAGAGAAAAAGTGCCTGAATGACGTATGGATAGAAGATCTGCATTAGTCCACTGGCTGTATTATCAGCGCTGGGTTCACGCAATATAATACTTGAGCACCAAGTGTAGCACTTGAGCATGGGTACTGGGAACTGTGAGAGTGTGGGGGGCACAATTAGTAGTGTACATATTCAGGGGAGCAGGCTACAGCCAGCAAGCTCCTCCTTCCCCGGATCCTGCTCGCGGCCCTTGGTTCCCCCACCAATCGCCACCCTCCTGTGGCCTGCTACCCACCTCGGCCGTCCTCATCAGGCCGAAGCCCCCTGCCCCATTTGCAGCCGCCACCATGCTTATAGCTGCCACATACCTCTTACATCCAGTGATGTCACCTTTGATGTAGACGTTCTCTTTCCTCATCTTCTCCATTCAGACCAGACCGCCATGATGATTTTTCAGCCGTCTCTGGTCTCTGCAGAGATTGACAAACAGACATTAGTTTCCCTGCTTTTCCATCATCCTCACATCTTTGGAACACCCCATACTGCCACCCCCAATACTGTGCTCCCCAATACTATACTGCAGAAACAGTTCCCCTAAAAATACTAGTACCACACAGATAGTGCCCCCTTTAATAATTATTGGCACAGAGTGCCCTAAAAAAAATAACTGCGCCCAGCTAATAGTATAAACATAATGTCCCCCAAAAATAATTGTGCTAAGCTGATACTGTGCCAGGGTGCCCCAACAGTAACAGTGCTCCCCAAAATCCCACCAGAAGAAATGATTCTCTGCCAGAGCACACTTAGTAGCAATAATGCCCATATAGTTCCCATTCTAGTAATCATGTTCCCCATAGCCCCCCAGTAGTAGTAAAGCTCACCATAATACCCCCTAGTAGTAATAATTCTCCTTATAATATGACAGTACAATAAACACCCTCTCTTAGTGCCCGCATTTGAGCTAATGTCCTCATAATGTATGCCAGTATAAAATGCCTCATCTTAGTGCCCCCAGTAAATGACCCCATAGTGCTCCCCTCCCCCTTCCCCATAGTGCCCCCATAATCTGCCAGTATAAAATGCCCCGTCTTAGTGTCCTCCTCTGCCCCATAGTGTTCCCCATAATGTGCCAACAGATGCCCCATAGTGCTCCTCTCCCCCATAATGTGCGTATAAAAAAGGCCCCTATAGTGCCACCAGATGTCTCCATAGTGCTCCTCTACCCCATAGTGCCCCCCATACTGTGCCAGTAAAAAATGCACCTTTAGTGGCACCAGTTTCCCGCATAGTAGTCCTCTCCCCCATAATGTGCCCGTAAAAAATGCCCCTATAGTGCCACCAGATTCCCCCATAGTGCTCCTTTCCCCCATAATGTGCCGGTAGTTGGACATGCGCATTGCCACTCCATTCATTTCTATGGGACTGCCGGAGATAGCTGAGCACAGCGTTTGGCTACTTCTTGTGCCCCACAGAATAGAAGTGTAGCTGCAGTGCCCATGCTTGACCACCACTCTTTTCAAACGGGGGACAGGGGTCCCCGTTCTCATGATCGTTGGGGCTCCCAGCAGTTGGACTCCCACAATTCTAACAGTTGTCGCAACCAAAATACACCTTAAAATGTAAACGTAAAATTATATTTATTCATGAGTGTGCGCTTACAAGGGATTGTTCGACATGTCTATGTGGTTGGGGCACACGGATATCGTAGAGTAGGTTACCCCTGCTTGATACCCACTCTATGGGGTAGAATGGAGAGCAGCTCCCCTTCCATGTCATACACATACTGCTTTCATCTGAATATCCGCCATGTCCTGCTATATTTCCCCTACAGTGGGCGGTTATTCTCATATAGAACGCAGCAGGTGAAGCCAATATGAACACGGGCATGCAGCATCAATAACAAACCTATTCGTTTTTCTGAAAAAATAGTTCAGTAAACTGAATGACAGAGCAAATGATGAAAGAACTGGCATTGCCAGTAGATGGGTGACTATCGAATAAAAAGAAATCTATAGTCTGACGAATTCAAGACACCATCATATTGAGAAAATGGCACGCTATCTGGCTTCACAAGTGACCCCTGTGACGCCACATCTGCTCATCTTTCTCCATTCTGCTATAAGTAGGTGTTATTGCTGTAATCACTTCTTCATAACGCAGAACCTGATGATTCCCCAGAGGCGAGTGGCGTTACACAGGTACCGCTTATCTCTTCCTGCATAAGAGCTCTTTTGTAGGAAGTCTCCTCGGGTAACCTTCACTGACACGTTGGATCCCCTCTTTTTGAAGCTGCTCTATTCTTCAGCAGCTGCTGTGTGTATGAATCAGGGGTGTGCCCTGGCTGCTGCAGTGTGCTTCCTTTTCCATGCAAAGTGTTAGTTCCAGTGCCCGGGGCTGCAGGGAACAGCTGCATGGAGGGGATGTGGGGTGTCATACCCTCACCGATCGGATATTAAGGACCAATACTGACTAGAGATGAGTGAATCGACTTCGGATAGTACATCTGAAGTCGATTCGCTAAGAATGTTGTTGTAATACTGTACGGAGTTCCCGCTCCGTACAGTATTAGAATGTATTGGCTCCGATGAGCCAAAGTTATTACTTTGCGAAGTCGCGCCAGACTTCGTGTAATAACTTCGGGAATTATTACTGTAAAAACCTTGGCACTGAACTCTGGTTCGGTTCCAAGGTACCACTCAGAACCGCACCCGAGTTCGGTACCAAGGTTTTTTGCATTAATAATTAATTCCCAAAGTTATTACACGATTTCTCGCGAGACTTCGCGGTCTAATAACTTCGGCTCATCGGAGCCAATACATTCTAATACTGTACGGAGCGGGAACTCGTACAATATTGCAATAAAGTTTTTAGCGAATGGACTTCGCATGTACCAGCTGAAGTCGATTCGCTCATCCCTAGTCCTTACGATAGGTCATCAATAGCCGGAGCCTGGAATATGCATGAGGCCTCCTTCACACACACAATTATTTTTAGCTTTTTTTCAAAGCTTGTAAAAACACGTTGTGAATGAGCAGCAAAGTACCATGGCCAAGATTTTCTAAAGGGCCTGCGCCTAGAATTTGTCTAAAAAGTGATTTTGGTGCAAATTGCCCTAAAATTGCTCTTAAATTTTTTTTATTGCTTGCTTGAAAAAAGGGGGCATGGCCTAAGATGCAACATTTTGCACCAATATTGCGCCACAATTCTTTTTGTTTTTCTCAAAGTAAGCCAACCAGTAGTTAGTACAGAGCTAGACAAAAGTGGTTTTAGCCTAAAAGGGTGTTTTGGTTTCAGCAAATATTCTTATAATTTTTATATAATTTTTTTTATAATGAAAAGTTTTCAATATCTCTGCTTGCTGTCTTTTAGTATAAGACTTCATTGTTAACTTCCAGTTTATAAAAACCTGTCTTGGTCATGTGATGATCACCCAGGTAAACAGCTCGTTACAATACAGGTCTCAGAGCTGTGTCCTGTAATCCGCCAAGTACCTGTTTGGGCGTCACATGACCAGGACTGATTTGTATCCACAAGAAGTTAACAATGAAGGTTCCTATTCAATGGCAGCAAGCAGAGATCTTGAAATCCATGAAGAATTGATGCTGAAATAAACACTGGAAAATTGTATTGTTATCACTTTATATTAATTTCATTATACAAAGAATTCTCCTTTAAGGGAACGTTCAGAGGACTGTAAGTGTTTTGCAGTCCGCCATGTGCACGCCCCATCACGGTGCAGATGGGGGAAGAATTTGTGCCTTGTTTACCTTTTTTGATTTTTGAGACGTTTTCTGACCTTTACGCCTATTTATTTATATAGGTGCGCCTGATTTAGTCGCAAAAAATAGTCTAATTTCTGCTCCATTCTAGGGCTGGCGTACTTTTCTTCATCTGTTTTGAGTGGTGATTTGAGACATGCACCCACTTTCTGCTCACTTGTGCGACATTATCATGCACATACCAATTAGACCAGTCTTAGGCCTCTTTCACACTTGCGTTCTGAGGATCCAGCAGGCACTTCCGGCCCGCCGGATCCGTCAGAACGCAAGTCGCCTGATAGCATTTGAAGACTGATCAGGATCCTGATCAGTCTTCGAAATGCCTTCAGGATACCATGGCAGCCAGGACGCTACTGAAGTCCTGGCTGCCATGGTACTCCGCAGCATCAATGATCAATGCGACGCCTGGACCTGTGACGTCCTGAAGGAGCGCCCAGAGGCCGCAGTGTAGGCAAGTACACTGCTGCGGAGTACTTACCATGGCAGCCAGGACTTCAGTAGCGTCCTGGCTGCCATGGTAACCGATCGGAGCCCCAGCTTACACTGGGGCCCCAATCGGAACTGCTGCTGCGCATGCGCAGGGCTAAACGTCGGATCCGGCGATGCGCCGAAACGATGTTTTTCGCTTAATTCACTTCAATGGGCATTCATTCCGGATCCGGCGTTACGGCATGTCTTCCGGCATGTCTTCCTGATCAGTATCTTTCCGTCCTAGAGCCCCGAGGACGGAACTCTAGGACGGAAAGCAAAAACGCAGATGTGAAAGAGGCCTTAGTGAATATGAACCTGTCGTACTATAAAACAACCAGCAGAGGTCAGACTAACAGCAATACGCCCAGTGTAATTCATGAAGTGCTGTGAAACTTTTAATAAATGGGCAAAAGACCTTTCAAATTTTACGCCTAAAAACGAAGTGAGCTTGATAACTGTGCTCCAGTGGGTCCGCACTCTAATGTGACGAGCACGCGCCCAGTATCTGTGTTTTGCAGATCCACAGTTTGCAAAACTCGGTCGAGTGAATGCCCCCTAACCAAAAGCAGTTGGTAAGCGACGAAAGGCTGCAGAGGCCGTCGGGTTAATATATCGTTTTAATCTTCCACCTTATTCAGTAGATCCGGGACTGACATTATTAGCGGGGAGAGGAGCACAGAGGATTTTCAGCTTTACACGGCTGAATATAATTTAATCATCTCACAGATGTCGGCAAATCTGGGTATTAATCTTGCGCCTCTGTCTGTAGATTCATTACTTCTCCTATATCGTGTTATTTCTAGTGTGTCATGTACTTACAGATCTGCGGAAATACTACACGAATCCTCTTTGAGATGACCACCCAAAATTGCATTGCACAGTGGTCTTCCGGGGAGCAGGGTCTTCTCCGGGAAGATGTCAAATGTGAATAATAAGAATAATAATATGGTGGAACTGAAAACCCATCACAGGAAATCTGGTCTGGATAGGGGGGTGGTCTTCCTAAAGTAGTGGTCCTTTGGGGAAAATGACTGATTCCAGAGTAGATCAGTTCAGGTCTCAGAGGCTTATATGTGTGACATATTATGATGTCTGTTAAGATGAATGCAGCACTCGCTGGCTCCGAGGCAGTTATTGCTGTTTTTATGTCATTTTTCCTGTACATTTGTTTTTCTACTGATGGATGAAAATAATTCCGGAAGATTACTTGATCTTCTGTGATCTCTTGGGACAAATCAGCTGCTTTGTAGATGAACTACATCGGAGAAGAACCATATGGACGACGCTGCTGTTCTTATTGTGCTGTTTTTACTGTGTAAATGAAGTTTAGTTTTTGTTTTTTGTTTCCTATCATGTTTAAGCCAATGTCTGTTTTTTTTTTTTTTGGTCCCTCAGTGGACTGCTGATTACAGATCAGTTGATCCCTTTGGGTAAAACCACTAGCCAAGTGCTCACAGCTATGTATTCTGACTCCACCATAAGGCCCCATTCACACAACCGTATTTTTGCTCTGCATCTGATTCAGATTTTTCCGGATAGGATGTAGACACATTCATTTCAAAAGGGTCCACAAAAAAATGTGGACAGCACTCCGTGTTCTGTCCATGCCGTATTCCCACAAAAAGAGGACCTGTCCTATTCTTGTCCTTTTGCGGACGAGGATAGTCATTTATGTAGACCACAAAATGACCACATACGGTCATGTGAATGCACCCTTAGGCCCCATTCACACGTCCGCAAGTGTTTTGCGGGTCTGCGGATCCGCAAAACACGGACATCGGTGATGTGCGTTCCGCAATTTGCGGACCGCACATCGCCAGCACTATATAGAAAATGCCTTTTCTATAGACAAGAATAGGACATGTTCTATTTTTTTCCGGAACGAGATTGCAGACCATAGGAATGTTTGGGTCCGCAATTCCGTTCAGTTTTATAGAACTGATTCTCCACAGCAAAAACCTCTGCGACAAATCTGCTGCATGTAAATTGTCTATGCTTGTTAATGTAAATGGGGAGTGGGGGCAATAAGCTGCAGGTAGATGCTGAACCAGTGCTGCAGCCCTTCCCACCAGTCAGACCCCAACCAATTAGAAAGTGTTGGAATATCTTTGCAATAATCGTCTAAAATGATTGAGCAATGGTTGATCATGGAGAGAACTGTGACCCTATGTCCCTGGCTGGCAGGATTATTTATAATAATTTTATAATAACACATTCCACTGGTAATAAAAGGGTATTCCAAGATTTTGTTACTGATGACTAGAGATGAGCGAACTTCAAAAATTTGTTTGGCGTTCGTGTTGGGGTAATCGCCCCCTGCACTGATCACATGACGGTGATGTCACCCCAGGTCCTTCCAAAGTTCGGGTTTGTGGAAGCTGCCCCTTATGGATTCCATATGCCGGGATAGTCCGCGGTAGTGGAATCCATAACGGGATGCGGCGATTACCCCAACCCGAACGCCAAACTAATTTTTGAAGTTCGCTCATCTCTACTGATGACCTACCCTTTGGATAGGTCATCAGTATCTGATCGGTGCTAGTCCGAGATCCTTGCCAATCAACAGTTTTGACAAGGCAGCGACTCTTGTGTGAGCACCGCTGCTCACCAAGCACAGCGCCGTACATAGTATAGTGGCTGTTCTTGGTATTGCACTCAGCCCCATTCACTTGAATGGGGCTGAGCAGCTCCTAGGCCACGTGACACATGAACGTGTCATCACTCAGCCTAGGAAAAGCAGAAAGAAAGCCGCGGATCTCACAGGAGCGCAGATGCCTTCTCTAACAGCTGATCAGCAGTGGTCCCGGGGGTCGGACCCCCAATCGGATATTGATGAACTTTCCTGAGTATAGGTCATCAGTAAAATCTCGGAAAACCCCTTTAACCTCTCTTCTACCCTACACCACCAGAAAAACCATACATGTACACCCTCCTAGCCTAGACCACCATAGTTCACCAGGTATTACACTCTCTCTTCCACCCTAGACAACAAAGCAAGGGACATTACTCTAAACTACTAAGTAAAGGGGTTCTTCAGGGGAGAGAATGATCTTTTAAATGGCTCAGCATGGTGTAAATAAAAAAAGGACATGCCTCACCAATCCTCTGCCATTCCAAGGCTGCACCGTTCCCATCCTCTACTTCCTGCTGCAGCAATGACGTCTTGACTCATGTGGCCTCTGCAGCCAGTACTTTACCATTATGGAGCCTGGCACAGGCATTTCCCATATTTTCTGTTTGCCTCTTGGAGCATGAGATGTGTCCGGTATGCTGAATGGCTTGAGATTTATTTTATTTCATTTTATTTTCTCCTCAGCACGGAGCTTCACAAGAAGATTTCATCCGAGGCAGCCAGGAGAGAAATGTCAAAGATGTTATATTCGATATTGCTAGTCAGGCCCACGTGCACTTGGAACATGTGAGTTAATCCTTTTTTGTTTTCTTTAATTAAGACAGTTATGTCTCCAGTAAGTTCACATTTTTATTTTCACTCTTTTTTTGGTAGACCTTTTTGTATGATGTATATTAGAGATAAGCGAACCTTTGCAGATTCGGTTCGTTTCAGGTTCACCAAAACAAGAGAGAGGGAGAGAGTGCCTGGGGGGGTGGGTGGGTACTCTTTCTCATTATGGAGATCGCCTAGTATGTGGAGTACATATTGGTCTCCCTAATGATAAAGAGTACTCCACAAGGCCAGTCAACCAAGCAAGGAAAATTTCTCTTCAGACGTCCTGGTTATCTTGTCCTTCAAGAAAGAGAACTAGCTTTCTTGTTTCATTGAGAGAAGTTGGATATTACTTTGGGGTCTCTGTGGTTCATCTGAAATTAATCCAAAAATGGTAAAATGGAAATGCTCATTCTTAAATGGGTTGTCTGCTTTTGCTATGCTGATGACCTATCCTCAGGTAAATAGAAGGAAGCAGTCCCATTTAAATGAATGGGGACAACGGAGCTGTAATTACACATGCTCGTTGCACGGCGAACAGGTAAATAATGAGCAGGTGCCTTCCACCCTTTTAATCATGCTAATGTAGCAAAACTGGGAAAATAGCTAAGTCAGTCTCACATCTGCAACTAGCTCTTTCTCTTTATCAGAGAAAATCAGATAGAAACAGCTTTACTAGTTGCAAGGCCTTGGGGAACCTCTTGGTGGGTACTGTTTTATTAGGGACATCCATTAATGTATGTGACGACTATTGTAGACTATGCAACACACCTCTTGATTTCTGGGAAAAATATATGCAAATTAAAATGTCTAACATATGCTGACATCAGATAGGCTTAGGCCTACAAGACTGTTCTCTCTCTGTGTCTCTGTGTGTGTGTGTGTCTCTCTCTCTCTCTGTCTCTCTTTTTTATTCTAGACTGCACTCAGCATAATTATAAAATATCTCGGATAACCCTGTTAATGCTATATTTCTACCTGTTTTATGTTTGTAGTCTCAGCTACACATTAGGCAATTAACTTATTGCCTCCCCTCTTCTGATCTTTTGTCCTTCAGGCTCGATCTTTTCAGAACAAAGTTCATAAAGCTTCTTTTCCTGCCTTCAACGTCACAGTAAGTGTTTGAATTACCATTTTCTTTCTTACCTACAGAATAACAAATAGAGCAAGTTTCAGGGGTTACCCAATTCTAGAAAAGTTGGTCATTTGAAGGAGTTTTATGAGATTCTGATTTTGATGATGTACAGTTCTTATAAATATAGCTTCTTTGTAATAGAAGAATAAAAAGAAGTGACTTTGTAAGGAAAATGTAGTCAATCAGCATTTTAATTCTGTTTGCCATCCAGGGTCATGTATGAAATACACTTTTTATTGCTCCAATGCATATGAAGCAACTTGGCAAACCTAAAACCCCGTACTGTTCTGTGTTTACAGCTCCGATGCAGATGTATGTCTCCAGGGTTAGAGACTGACAAAACCTGAGTATGGTCAGACTCGTCTTCATACTGTATGTCCATCTTCTCTGCCCCTTCTGTAGGTTAACAAGAAAAGGGTCAGATAGTGACACATGGCTGACCGGATGAGATTGGGTTTGTTTTGTATTAATTTTTTCTTTTTTTAAATCAACTAGTTTTTATTAATTTTCACCATTTACACATACCAGAAAGTACATGTAAAAGAAAAACTATCCAACAAAGTATATACCTCCCCAACTCTTCCCCCTTGTTTGTAGTCTTTAACCATGCAGAAGCATAGACGAGCACAGGAGCTGTAGACACAAAATCAAGATTTGCTAACTTGTTTAATTTTTTTAAAATTATTTTAGGTCAAACAATAAAATTATTGGTTATTCAGCATTTTCTTCTTTACAGACTTGATTTAGGCTACAATCACACGACACACACTATTCGTTTTTCATGGCCATTTTTCAACCATTTATGCATCCATTTTCTGTCCGTCTGTCCATGTTTCACAGCCGTTTTGCTCCCATTTTTAACGGCTGTTAAAAATGGATGATTTTCATTGGGTTTTTAAGTTAAAGGGCTTGTGCAGACCATATACAATATATTGGAGTGCTGGCTCCTCTTCACACAGCTGATTGGCAGGGGTGCCAAGTGTCAGACCCTTGCCGATCAGATATTGATAACCTATATTCAGGATAGGTCCTCATTATATATGGCCTGCACAACCCCTTTAAAACCCCAACCTCTGCAGTGCCCTCAGTATAAAATAATGCACACCTTTATGCCCCCTGTAGTTGTAATGGCCTCCAGTATACATAATGGCCCTCTTAGTGCCTCCCAGTAGGCATAATAGCCACCCAAGTTGTGCTTCATTATAGCTATTGGCTGTACCCTCATACATATATTATGGCCCCAGTTGTGCTCCCACATATAATACCCTCGCCTTCCCCTTTTGAAGCTATTGCCGACATAAAAATAAATAATAATAAAATACTCACTTCTTCCACTTGAACACACGGAGACACTCGCTATTCACTGGATGCAGCAGTTCCTGAGCGCAGGTTTGGAGGAACGAGTGTCCCTGCATTAATCGCTACTAGACGGGTGCACTCTTGTCTATACGGCAGTTAAAAGCGGACCAATTGATTTCAATGGGGTCCGCCTGGCCGTGCAAAGGGCCAAAAATAGAACAAGTCCTACTTTTTGACAGTGTTATTCACCGACCTCAGAAAATGGCCCATGAATTGTACGTATGAGCGCTGCCTTCTCTTCATTGTTTACCGACTCACCGTCGCAACTGCAGCGGCC
This sequence comes from Bufotes viridis, assembly GCA_033119425.1. Taxonomy (NCBI): domain Eukaryota; kingdom Metazoa; phylum Chordata; class Amphibia; order Anura; family Bufonidae; genus Bufotes; species Bufotes viridis. Next base: position 69,357,981 of record CM065593.1, read on the forward strand.
AGCAGTGTAATTACAACTAGGTACTCCCGTCTGTTCAAGTTAATAGGAAGGAGCTGTCCCAAAGAGGTGAATGGGGACACCATAGTTGTAATTTCACTGCTCGCCGCTGCAGTTGCCACAGCAAATGGGTAAGGCTGGGTTTACACTTTAGTTATTTGGTCAGTTATTTCGATCAGTTATTGTGAGCCAAAATGAGGTGCAGGTCAGAAACCCAGAATAGGTGCATATATTTGCATTACACCTGATTTCTGTGTAGCTTCACTACTAGTTTTGGCTCACAGTAGCATGGACTTGGCCTAAACAGAAGAGAAGGCAGCGCTCATACGAATGCTGCCTTTTCTTCACAGCTATTCGATGGCCCGGACCGGTCATCAATCGAAAAAAGCGGACAACCCCTTTAACGTGTCATTTTTAGCGCACAGTGTACGATATTGAAAAACAAAACCCAAAAACTGTGGCAGAATTGCATTTCTTTTTCAACTTGATCCCAGAAAGAAAGAATTTTTTTCCCGTTTCCTACTACATGAGATGAGAACTGCTTCTGAAAAAAACAAGTGCTCATACGGTTGTTTGAATGGAAAAAGAAAGGAAAATGCCTCCGGTGTAAATGCTCTCCTCATTTGGGGCAGGAGGACATTTCAGGCCCCTCGAGCTCTAGAGCCTGGGTATGACTGCAGCCTCTGCACCCCCTATAGTTACACCAGTGACTTGGTGCCTTGTAATATTCTTAATCTCATATCTGCCGTCCATCCAGTACATGAGGTGTGCATCAATACTAATGCACGTCACTTGTTTTTCAGGTTCCTTTGGATGGTTATTTAAAAAGACTCCGGAAGTCGGATTTCAATATATTCCTTCCAAGCTTACAAAGACGAGATCCCTGGCTGCCGTTGTCTTTATATATTCAGTCCTGGAGGAAAATCTATTAAAATATATTTTTCTAATAAAATGTCTTTTCTGTGTATTGTAACATCTCATTCTCTAGTCACGGTTACAAGGAGATTTTCTCCTCTGCTTTAGGGCTCATGCACACGAACGTGCGGCCCAGGCCTGTATTACCTGCACTAGGGAGCACTTCCGTGGGATTTCAATCCGTGCCTCCGCACCTCAAAGAAAGAGCACGTGTTCTATTTTTGCGGTGCGGACTGAATCTTGCGGATCACAGGCCCGATCAGGTGAATGGGTCTGCATCCGTACACAGCCGGTGTTTTGGAAAATTGAAAATATCAAAAAGACTTGATTTAAACGATAAGACAATTTGAGGACTTATTCCTTTTAAGGATCAGCATGGGCAGGGGGTGCACACGTTTATGTGCATGAGCCCTTAAAGGAAATGTGTCGATATATTTTTTCTGTGATTTCACATATTGGGAATGGTGGATCTTGTGTTATCTGTCATTTGTATTTTTGCCTGTGGTGATCATTATGAAAAGTGATCTGTACAGACAAGTGGTGCCCATTATTAGGTTTAGTGGCCAATGTGACAACTGCAGGATGTTAGGATTTTTTTTAAATATGGTGACATGGAAAATTGAAAATATCAAAAATTATTTACAAATATGTTTAACATAACGATAGGACAATTTCTGAGGACACATTCCCTTTAAGGACCACATTGCCCTGTATTAGGTGCAGCTGTATTGTACAATGCATTTGGAAAGTCTTTAGACCCTTTCACTTTTGCAGCCTTGTGCTAAAATAAAACAAAAAAATCAAGTTTTTCCCAATCACGAGAAAGTGAAAACAGAATGTTTGAAATCTTTGCTAATTTATTGAAAAGGAAAAGCTAAAATCTTGCATTGACATAAGTAAGCAGACCCTTTACTCAGGACTTAGTTCAAGCACCTTTGGCAGCGATTATGGGCTCCAGTCTTCTTAGTAGGGTTGTTGCGGGTATCAAACTTTCGATACCCAATTGATACTTTTCTCTGGTATCGAGCTCGATACCAGGATTGGTGGTTTATCGATACTAGGCTTGTGGCTGCGCCGCTCTCAGCGCGGCCATGTTCTCCACAGCAGCATGCTACTGCTGCTGTCACCGATAGAGGAGGAGGGCGGGAGCACTGGCCACCAATGACAAGTAGCCATTCATATACAAACTCAGGCAGCGGGAATACACTGCCGGCACCCTGCCTGTCACTGAGCACTGCGATCCACGGCAGGTAACCAGTCACAGGCCGGTGTCGGCAGTGCATTCCTGCTGCCTGCGTTTGTATATGAATGGTTACTTGTCATTGATATTAAAACATGATGGCCAGTGCCCCTCGTCCCCAGTATTACAGATCCGCGTTGCCAGCACCATCCCCCTTCCGTATTAATATCATTGGTGGCAGTGGCCACAGGGTCCCCTCACCTCCTCTCTTCTGATCGGAGCCCCAGCAGTGTAATGCTGGGGCTCCTATCGGTTACCATGGCAACCAGGACGCTACTGAAGTCCTGGCTGCCATAGTCTGCTCCCTGCTGCTGTGTGCACAGGGCAGCAGGGAGAGTGTGAGGTCCTTCTCACCCTGATAGAGCTGTATCAGGGTGAATAGGATGAAAATGATCCCAGGTTCTAGCCCCTAAGGGGGGAAAAGTTTAATAAATAAACTGTAAAAAAAAAAAAAAAAAAAGTACACCAAAATATTAAGTATAAATCACCCCCTTTCCCAATTTTGCATATAAAATCTATAAACAATAAATAAAATATTACATATCGCCGCATCCGAAAAGTCCAAACTATCAAAAAAATCATTTTATGTGGTGAACGCCCGCACCGTTAAAGAAAATAAAAATGAAAAACTAAAAAAAAATAAAAACTACACGATTCACCATTTTCTTTTAGTCGCCTTGTCCCCCCAAAAAATAGGATACGACTGTTGTATTATGGTCCGGCCATTCCATAAAATGTGGAATGCACGTGACTTTTTGGCATTTTTTTTGCATGGTATCGAGTATCGCAATACTTTTTTATGGTATCGATATTGAATCAAAATTTTGGTATCGAAACAACTCTACTTCTTAGGTCTGATGCCACCACCTGGATTTCGGGAGTTTCTGCCGTTCTTCTTTGCAGATTCTCTCAAGATCTGTCAGGTTGGATGAGGACTGTTGGACAGCAATTTCCAGGTCTCTCCAGAGATGTTTGATTGGGTTCAAGTCAGGGCTCTGACTGGGCCACTCAAGGACATTCACAGAGTTGTTTCTAAGCCACTCCTGGGTTGTCTTGATGTCTAGAGCAGGTTTTAATTTAGAATTTCTCTGTACTTTGCTCCATTCAGCTTTCTGTCAACAGTGACCTGCCCCACCTGCTGAAAAGCACCCCCACAGCAAGATTCTGCCACCGCCATGCTTCACTATAGGGATGGTATTGGGCAGGTGATGAGCAGTGGCTGGTTTCCTCCAAACACGACGCTTAGAATTGTGGCCAAAAAGATTAATCCTGGCTTGAACAGACCACAGAATCTTGTTTCTCACAGTCTGAGAGTCCTATAGGTGCTTTGTCTTTTAAAGGTTTGCCCTGTTTAAAGTCGTCACCAATAAATGAACGCTTCGTTAGACCCCCTTCAATCAAAAAATGCCAGCATATTGATGTAAATGCCCATTTAACCTGACTATAAGTACTAGAAATATACAAGGTCTCATGCAGCATATGGAGACACTCAGACAGCCTGAGTTCCACTGCAAATAAAGATGGTTGGACAGGATGCGTTTTAAAGTGCTCATTCCTTTACTTCCCATAGACTGATTGGTGCTAGAAGTGTCTGGCTGCTGCTTATCTCCCCACTAATGGAATAATAACTGGCTGAGCCAAGCGGTCCTCCTCATGAGGTTAAGGGCTCATGCACACGACCATATGTATTTTGCGGTCTGCAAAAAACGGATCCGCGAAAAAATATGGATGATGTCTGTGTGCATTGGATAGGAACAGCTGGCCTTGAAAGAACAGTACTATCCTTGTCCGTAATGTGGACAATAATAGGACTTGTTCTATTTTTTTGCAGAATTACATACGGAAACGGAATGCATACAGACTAACTTCCGTTTTTTTTGTGTACCCATTGAAATGAATGGTTCCGCATACAGCCTAGTTCACGTGAAGGTGATTTCCATCAGTGATTGTGGGCCATAACCAGAAGTGGAGGCTACACAGAGATAAGGCTTCGTTCACATCACCTTTCAGCCTTTCCGTTCTCCTGCTCAGTTATAGGAGCAGGAGAACAGAAATGACGGATTCGGCACATAACTGAGCCAAATGGAACCTAAGGACCCCATAGACTATAATGGGGTCCGTTGGATTTCTGCTCAGAGGAAATTTTTTAAAGAGGAGACAAAAGTCTTGCTACAGAGGGATCTGGATAGATTGGAGGCTTGGGCAGAGAAGTGGCAGATAAGGTTTAACACTGACAAATGTAAAGTTATGCACATGGGAAGGAATAATGCAAGTCACCCGTACATACTAAATGGAAAAACACTCGGTAACACTGACATGGAAAAGGATCTAGGAATTTTGATAAACAGCAAACTAAGCTGCAAAAACCAGTGTCAGGCAGCTGCCGCCAAGGCCAATAAGATAACGGGTTGCATCAAAAGGGGCATAGACGCCCGTGATGAGAACATAGTCCTACCACTTTACAAATCGCTAGACAGACCACACATGGAGTACAGTGTACAGTTCTGGGCTCCTGTGAACAAGGCAGACATAGCAGAGCTGGAGAGGGTTCAGAGGAGGGCAACTAAAGTAATAAATGGAATGGGGCAACTACAGTACCCTGAAAGGTTATCAAAATTAGGGTTATTCACTTTAGAAAAAAGACGACTGAGGGGAGATCTAATAACTATGTATAAATATATCAGGGGTCAGTACAGAGATCTCTCCCATCTATTTATCCCTAGGACTGTGACTGTGACGAGGGGACATCCTCTGCGTCTGGAGGAAAGAAGGTTTGTACACAAACATAGAAGAGGATTCTTTACGGTAAGAGCAGTGAGACTATGGAGCTCTCTGCCTGAGGAGGTGGTGATGGTGAGTACAATAAAGGAATTCAGGAGGGGCCTGGATGTATTTCTGGAGTGTAATAATATTACAGGTTATAGCTACTAGAGAGGGGTCGTTGATCCAGGGAGTACTTCTTTCCTCTGGATCAACTAGCAGGATGACAGGCCGAACTGGATGGACAGATGTCTTTTTTCGGTCTTATGTACTATGTTACTATGCACTACTTTTGTCTCCATTCCAAAATCGCGCAAACTTAACGGACCCCATTATAGTCTATGGGTTCCTTAGGTTCCGTTCGGCTCAGTTATGTGCCAAATCCGTCCTTTACATTCTTCTGCTCCTATAATGGAGCAGGAGAACGGAAAGGCTGAACAGTGATGTGAACGAAGCCTTAGGTATAAGGGCTCATGCACACAAACTTATTTTTTTTCCGTGTCTGTGCCGTATTATTCACTTCAATGGAGCCCAAAGAACGGAAACAACTCCGTGTGCATTCTACGTCCGTGTGTCCACATGACTGTTCCGCAAAAAAATATAGAACCTGTGCTATTATTGTCTGCATTACGGACAAGGATACGACTGTTCAATAGAGGGCAGGACGTTCCATTCTGTGGAATGCACACGGCCAGTATCCGTGTTTTACAGATCTGCAATTTGCGGACCACAAAAACAGCAATGGATATGTGCATGACCCTTAACCCTCAGTTCACACTTGCGCGTTTACACAGCGCGTTCAAACGCGCTGTAAAACGCATAACCGATGCAAACCAATGCTTCCCTACGGGACTGGTTCACATTTTCGCGTTTTACAGCGCGTTCGAACGGGCTGAAAAACTTCCGACGCATAAACAAGTACTTGAGCTTTTTTTGGGGCGTTTGTCGCGCGTTTTGGCCCATAGACTTCAATGGGAACGCGCAACGCTTGTATTTTGCGCGTTTTTGACACTGAATTGTGTTTGACACTTATGATTTTGCAACATGCTGGAAATGCCAAACCCCAGGTGCTAGGCATAGTTTGGAGAGAAGCCAACACTGCAGTCAATCACACAAACGCGCGTAAAACGCGCGTTTACTATTGCCAAAAACGCGCGTCTCAGAAACGCTCAGGTGTGAACCCAGCGTAAGGGAAAATCTGCACTTCTTCTGTGTAACTGTCCAACACCTGGTTTTGGCTCACAGTCACTGATCAAATCACCTAAGTGTGAGCCAGGCCTAAAAGGAGACAATCGGTAAAGGACAGAAGAAATGGCCTTACTGCCCATAGCAACCAATCAGACCTCAGTTTCCATTTCTTAGATTGCTCTGAAAAATAGATTTTGCACTGGTAAGTGGAACACATTGCAGATGTAAGGCCACATTCACATATCTGTGATAACATCGGTGACAAGATGGTCAGTGTTTCAGCTGTAAAGATGTCCAGGGATCTGTGTTTGGTCCGAGTGCCCATTTTTTTGTCACCCGTATTCCACAGACACTGCTAGGCTGACAATTAATTTCAAGAGCATCCCAGAGCACAAATCTGTGAAACCCCGCATTGTGTCCATCTTTTTTTTCACAGATCCATGGACTATGATGGGCGTGATAGATCTGTAAACACGGACTAAAATTGGGCATGCTTCTATGGTGTAACCCCGGACCGTGATAAATCACAGATATGTGAATATACCCATTAAAATCAATGGGGGAGATTTAGCAAACTGGTGTAAAGTCGAACTGGCTTAGTTGCCCATAGCAACCAATCAGATTCGTCCTTTCATTTGCCAAAGGAGCTGTGAAAAATGAAAGGTGGAATCTCATTGGTTGCTATGGGCACCTAAGCCAGTTCTACTTTACACAAGTTTGATAAATCTTTCCCAATGGGTAGTTGTGCTGTATGTGGAGAACACAGACATCTGAATATGGCCCAAGCATAGTTGCCAACTGTCCAGAATTTGCAGGGACTATCCTTGTTTTTCAGAGCCTGTCCCAGCAAATTTAGGTAGTCAGGGGCCAAATGGGCAGGGATAATGATAACCCCACCCATAAACAGGCATTTTTGTGCGGTGTCGGCTGTTCCCAGGGACGTGTGTAACGGACGTACCGAGACTTATGGACGTCCTGGCGACCGTGAGTGGCAGGAGATCTGTGAGACTGGCAACACGTGGTTTGATCTGAAAGGTTTTCCTTGTGGATCAATAGGTGTCTGTGTTATTTCTGGTAATAGCCACACCCATTGCCTCCAGGTGTTGCTTATGTGGTCATTTAACCTTCCTTATTTATAGTTGCTTCTCCCACTATGCTGTGCAGTTTATAGCTTCTGTGCCTGTGGATTGTTTGTGGTTGGATCTCGGCTGAGTTCTTGGTGCTTCCATATCCTCTTTGAAGTTAAGTCTTTCCTTTCCCTTTTGTATTTTGTTTGGGTTCTGTGTGTTGCATTTCCCTATTGTTTGTATTAGGCCTGAAACTGTTCTGTGGTCAGACGAGTCACGATTCAAAGTTCTTTTTGGAAATCTGGGGCGCCATGTCATCCCGGACCAAAGAGGACAAGGACAACCCAAGTTGTTATCAACGCTCAGTTCAGAAGCCTGCATCTCTGATGGTATGGGGTTGCATGAGTGCGTGTGGCATGGGCAGCTTGCATGTCTGGAAAGGCACCATCAATGCAGAAAAATATATTCAGGTTCTAGAACAACATATGCTCCCATCCAGGCGTCATCTCTTTTTAGGGAAGACCCTGCATTTTTCAACAAGTTACATAGTAGTCTGCAGTCCAGATCTTTCACCTATAGAGAACATTTGGCGCATCATAAAGAGGAAGGTGCAACAAAGAAGGCCCAAGACGATTGAACAGTTAGAGGCCTGTATTAGACAAGAATGGGAGAGCATTCCTATTTCTAAACTTGAGAAACTGGTCTCCTCGGTCCCCAGACGTCTGTTGAGTGTTGTAAGAAGAAGATGCCACACAGTGGTGAAAATGGCCTTGTCCCAACTTTTTGGGGATTTGTTGACACCATGAATTTCTGAATCAACATATTTTTCCCTTAAAATGGTACATTTTCTCAGTTTAAACATTTGTTCCGTGATTTATGTTCTATTCTGAATAAAATATTAGAAGTTGGTACCTCCACATCATTGCATTCAGTTTTTATTCACGATTTGTATAGTGTCCCAACTTTTTTGGAATCTGGTTTGTAGAATCCTGTTCGTCCTTCCCTTTGGAGGAACAGGTAGTCTCGTCCCTGCCATTAGTATCAGTGTCCTATAGGGCTAGATAGGACTCTAAGTATTCCTGTGTATCAACTCCCCTATCTTTTGGGGTCTGTTCATACTGGTAGTCAATAACGAAGCTGGCCCGCACTCACTCATCTGTGCACGCTGCCAAGGGAAGGAGCGAACTCCACTAATACCGTAGGACAAAATCCCAGCAGCTGTGTCTTCATGAATGTATATACTTTATTCCAATCATATGTCCCAACAACCAGGATGCGTTTCGGCTATATGTTCATCAGCAGGTACATCCTCATACATACACATACGATATATATAAGAGATCAATCAGGCCACTTACAATGACCTCATTGTAAGTGGCCTGATTGATCTCTTATATATATCGTATGTGTATGTATGAGGATGTACCTGTTAAAGGGATATAGCCGAAACTTGTCCTGGTTGTTAGGACATACGATTGGAATAAAGTATATACATTCATGAAGACACAGCTGCTGGGATTTTTTCATGCCATACTGGTAGTCAGTCAGGATTTCGGTTAGGGTTTTCACTAGGAGGTGTCCATCTTCCTTCCCTAGTTCTCAGGCCTGATTCCCTGTTTTCCTCCTTCCCTCCTATGCTCGGTGTGGTGTTTTCCTCCCACACGAAGCGTGACAACGGGGTTTTGAATGTCCCGATTTTTACCAACCTAAACGTATGCCTTAGGGCTCATGCACACGAATGTATTATGTTTCAGTGGCCGTTCCGTTTTATTTTGCAGATAGGATACGGAACCATGCATTTTAATGGGTCTGTATCCATATGTCCGTTCCGTAGCCCCGCAAAAAAGATAAAACATGTCCTATTCTTGTCCGTTTTGCAGCCAAGGATAGGCATTGTTACAATGGATCCACAAAAAAACTGATGCAATACTGATGTCACACGGACCGTATCCGTATTTTTTGCGGATCTGTGTTTTGCGGACCGCAAAATACATACAGTCGTGTACATAAGCCCTTAGGGTCCAGTCGCGCGTCCGCAACTGTTTTGCGGTCTGCAAATTGCAGATCCGCAAAACACAGACACTGGCCATGTGCGTTCCGCATTTTGCGTACCGCACATGGTGGCACTATAATAGAAATGCCTTTTCTTGTCCATCGCTGCGGACAAGAACAGGACATGTTCTATTTTTTTGTGGGGCCGCAGAAAAATGAATGGGTCCGCACCCATTCCCCAAAATTGCGGAACGGATGCAGACCCATTTTGCAGATGTGTGAATGGACCCTTAGGCTGAGGTGCTGAGGGATTTGCGGGCGGTGCTGCGGGTGGGCGGCGCGGGAGGCGGGAGGTGCGGCAGGCGGGATCGCAATTGCGATCCCCCGCCCGCCTCCTTTCAATGCATCTCCCTGGTGTCTAGTGGGTATAGCAGGGGGTCAGCACATTGCTGACCCCCTGCTATAAACTGCTGACATCTGTGCTGCAGATGTCAGCAGTTTAACCCCTTCTATACCGCGGTCCGTACGGACAGCGGTATAGAAGGTGTTAACATGGAGGAGCTCCCTCCCTCTCCCATCGAGGGGCTGCCGTACCTTGCAGCCCCCGATGGGATAGGATGGTAGAGGAGGGAGCTCACCTCTCTTCCCATCACCCGCTGCTCTGTAATGGCAGCGGGTGATGGTACCATGGCAGCAGGGCGCTTTCAGAAGCGTCCTGCTTGCCATGGTATAGTAACTCTGGTCAGACTTCTGCTAAAGGCAGAAGTCTGACCAGACTGATAAGTAAAAAATACAGTGCAGTACACTATATAGTGTACTGTTCTGTATTATATAGACACCAGATCCACTGGATCTACAAGAACCAAGTGGGTCTGGGTCAAAAATGTCAAAAAGTGAAAAAAAAGTAAAAATCAGAAAAATACATATCACTGAATAAAAATTAAAAAAAAACAAATAAACTACACATATTAGGTATTGCCGCGTCCGTAAAAATCTCCTCTATAAAAATATCACGTGACCTAACCCCTCACGCAAATACCGTAAAAAAAATCACAAAAAAATGGTGTAAAAAGCCATTTTATGTCACCTTGCATCACAAAAAGTGTAATACCAAGTGATCAAAAAGGCGTATGCCTCCCAAAATAGTACCAATAAAACCGCCATCTCATCCCGCAAAAAATGAGTCCTTATATAGGACAATCGCCCAAAAAATAAAAAAATATGGCTCTCAGACTATGGAGACACTAAAACATAATTTTTTTTCTAAAATGCTATTATTGTGTTAAAGTAAAATAAATAAATAAAAAGTATACATATTATGTATCGCAGCGTCCGTAAAAACCTGCTCTATAAAAATATCACATTATCTAACCCTCAGGTAAATACTGTTAAAAAATAAAATAAAAACAATGTAAAAAAAACATTTGTCACCTCACATCTCAAAAACTGTAATAGCAAGCGATCAAAAGTTATATGCACCCAAAAATAGTGCCAATCAAACCGTCATCTCATCCCATAAAAAATGATACCCCACATAGGACAATCACCCCCAAAAAAAAAAAAATTAGGGCTCTCAGACTATGGAGACACTAAAACATGATTTGTTTTGTTTTAAAAATGATAATATTGTGTAAAACTTAAATAAATAAATAAAAAGTATACATATTTGGTATTGGGGCGTCCGTCGCAACCTGCTCTATAAAAATAACACATCACCGAACCCCTCAGGTGAACACAAAAAAAAATACGGTGTCAAGAGCCATTTTGTCACCTTACATCACAAAAAGTGTAATAGCAGGCGACCAAAATGTCATCTGCACCCAAGATAGTTCAATCAAACCGCCATCTCATCCGTAAAAATGAGCCCTACATAAGACAGTCGCCCAAAAATAAAAAAATATGGCTTTCAGAATGTGAAGACACTAAAAAATCATTTTTTCAAAAATGCTTTATTATGTAAAACTGAAACAAAACCCCCAAAAAGTAGCCATATTTGGTATTGCCGCGTCCGTAGCAACCTGCTCTATAGAAATAGCACACAATCTAACCTGTCAGTTCAACGATGTAAATAACAAAAAATAAGAACGGTCCGAAAATAGCTATTTTTTGCAAATTTTCCATTTTAATCAATTTTCCAGTAAAAAAGCAAGGGTTAACAGCCAAACAAAACTCAATATATATTGCCCTGATTCTCTAGTTTGCAGAAACACCCCATATGTGGTCGTAAACTGCTGTATGGCTAAACGGCAGGGCGTAGAAGGAAGGGAACGCCATATGGTTTTGGAAGGCAGATTTTGCTGGACTGGTTATTTGACACCATGTCCCATTTGAAGCCCCCTGATGCACCCCTACAGTAGAAACTCCAAAAAAGTGACCCCATTTTGGAAAGTACGGGATAAGTTGGCAGTTTTGTTTGTATTATTTTAGGGTAAATATGATTTTTGGTTGCTCTATATTACACTTTTTTGAGGCAAGGTAACAGAAAATAGAAATTCCGAAATTTCATCTCCATTTGCCAATAACTCTTGTGGAACACCTAAAGGGTTAACAAAGTTTGTAAAATCAGTTTTGAATACCTTGAGGGGTGTACTTTCTTAGATGGAGTCACTTTTTGGAGATTCTACTCTAGGGGTGCATCTGGGGGCTTCAAATGGGACATGGTGTCAAAAATCCAGTCCAGCAAAATCCGCCTTCCAAAAACCATATGGCGTTCCCTTCCTTCTGTGCCCTGCCGTTTGGCCATACAGCAGTTTACGACCACATATGGGGTGTTTCTGAAAACTACAGAATCGGGGCAATAAAAATTGAGTTTTGTTTGGCTGTTAACCCTTGCTTTGTTACTGGAAAAATGGATTCAAACGGAAAATTTTCCAAAAATCTAAATTCTGAAATTTTATCTCCATTTGCCATTAACTCTTGTGGAAAACCTAAAGGGTTAATGACGTTTGTAAAATCAGTTTTGAATACCTTGAGGGTGTAGTTTCTAGAATGGGGTCATTTTTGGATGGTTTCTATTATGTAAGCCTCACAAAGTGACTTCAGACCTGAACTGGTCCCTAAAAAGTGGGTTTTGAAAATTTCTGAAAAATTTCAAGATTTGCTTCTAAACTTCTAAGCCTTGTAACGTCCCCAAAAAATAAAATGGCATTCCCAAAATGATTGATACATGAAGTAGACATATGGGGAATGTAAATCAATAACTTTTTGGGCGGTATTACTATGTATTATAGAAGTAGAAAGTGAAACTTGGAAAATTGCTAATTTTTCCAAATTTATGGTAAATTTGATATTTTTTATAAATAAAAATAAAATTTTTCGACTAAATTTTACCAGTGTCATGAAGTACAATATGTGACGAAAAAACAATCTCAAAATGGCCTGGATAAGTAAAAGCGTTTTAAAGTTATCACCACATAAAGTGACACTGGTCAGATTTGCAAAAAATGGTCGAGTCCTTTAGGTGAAATAGGAGCTGAGTCCTTAGGGGTTAAAGAACCAAATGCAACTAAAATGACATCAATTGTTTTTGTAATACAGTATTAAATGTTTTTTTTGTGATTTCTTCATTGACACAATTATTCAACCCCTTAAAGACGACCACTCTTAAGAACAGAGGTTCATTCAAGTGTTTTCGATCAGGTACTGAAAACACCTGTGGATGTCAAGGAGCAGCAATCAAGCATAATAAGTACCAATTAGGCAGATGTAAAATGACTGTGATACTCAGCTCCTTCTAGACATTTACTGGTGTGTTTACAAACATGGTGAAGTCAAGAGAATGGTCGAGGAAGACAAGAGAAGAGGTGATTTCTCTTCATAGGAAGGGCAATGGCTATAAGAAGATTGCAAAGATGTTAAACATACCAAGAGACACCATAGGAAGCATCATTCACAAATTTAAGGCAAAGGGCACTGTTGAAACGCTACCTGGTCGTGGCAGAAAGAAGATGCTGACTTCGACTGCTGTGCGCTACCTGAAGCGCAAAGTGGAGAAAAAGTCCCGTGTGACTGCTGAGGAACTGAAAAAAGATTTGTCAGATGCGGGTACTGAAGTTTCAGCTCAGACAATAAGGCGCACACTGCGTAATGAAGGCCTCCATGCCAGAACTCCCAGGCGCACCCTTGCTGTCTCCAAAGAATAAGAAGAGTCGACTGCAGTATGCCAAAAGTCATGTGGACAAACCACAAAAGTTTTGGGATAGTGTTCTGTGGACTGATGAAACAAAATTAGAACTGTTTGGGCCCATGGATCAATGCTATGTTTGGAGGAGGAAGAACAAGGCCTATGAAGAAAGAACACCTTGCCTACTGTGAAGCATGGCGGGGGTCAATCATGCTTTGGGGCTGTTTTGCTTCTACAGGTACAGGGAAGCTTCAGCGTGTGCAAGGTACCATTAATTCTCTTCAGTACCAGGAGATATTGGATGAAAATGTGATGCAGTCCGTCACAAGCCTGAGGCTTGGGAGACGTTGGACCTTTCAACAGGACAATGATCCCAAGCATACCTCCAAGTCCACTAGAGCATGGTTGCAGATTAAAGGCTGGAACATTTTGAAGTGGCCATCGCAGTCGTCAGACTTAAATCCGATTGAGAACCTCTGGTGGGACTTAAAGAAAGCAGTTGCAGCGCGCAAGCCTAAGAATGTGACTGAACTGGAGGCTTTTGCCCATGAAGAATGGGCGAAGATGCCCGTAGATCGCTGCAAGACACTTGTGTCAAGCTATGCTTCACGTTTAAAAGCTGTTATAACTGGAAAAGGATGTTGTACTAAGTACTAAGATTGAATGTCACTTGGGGGTTGAATAAAACTGATAATGATGTGAGCACAGAAAAGACATTTGTGGTTATTTCATTATAAATGTTATGTTATATTTGTCTGACTTACAAGTGCCTCTTTGATGTAATTGTAAACAAGATGACTGAAATGATCAAAATCAATGTCAAACTGGCCAAAACACTCAATTTCAGTGGGGGTTGAATAATTTTGAACACAACTGTAGGGTTGTGTAGCCCCAGCCTTAGGCCTTGTTCAAATCTTCATCTAGCAGATCCGGCTGCCTGATCTGGCACAAATGGGGCTGTCAGCCGGACTAAAAATCGCTCCATGCAATGGTAATTGTCTATCTGAAGGTCAGCATTTAGGCCGGGAAGCTGCCGTATCACCGCCGGACCTTATTATAGTCAATGGGGATCTGGCCATGCTGATCCAGTGAACATCAGCAGGCTGTTCTCTGCCAAAACAGCATGTCGGAAATGTGCACCGGAGATATGAGCATAGCCTTAGTGTTACTTAGGCTGAATTCACATCCGTTTAACTATACAAAAAAGTATTTGTTAAACGGATGCCTCAGACTGATGCCATACAGTGGCATCCGTTCACCATAAAGTTCTATTGTTAAAAAAAAAGGCAAGTTTTTTTTTACCGGACTGTGCAGGATACAAGAACGTGGTGTGCTGCGTTTTTTATCCTTCTTTTTCTAATGTCTACATCAAACAGAGGCATAAAACGTAATGTGAATCCTCCTTTATTCTTGTAACATATAAAAAGGATTGATAATACAGCCCTGTTCTCACAAGATTTGGTCTGTATCTAAATTCTTTTAGCACTTATCACACTGATATGGAGAATGTATAATTAAACAACATAAACTGCACAGGAGAAAATGCTTGTAGGGTGCCAGTCACACCCTGCACTGCGGCAATCAAATAAACCTGCCCATTTGGCACCATTATGCAGAAGTGGGGTGCTGCCATCTGCTGGTGGAATACAAAATGACAACCATTTAGAATCTTCAATTTCTTTTTATTTGCTGCCTTGAAGGGAAGTATATACTGCCGAAACGTCACACTTTATTTGATGATGTACCTGTTTTGATAAAACAATATGGAGTTTTTCTACTAAGGCCCCATTCACACAACCATATTTTTTGTCTGCATTTTTTGCGGATTTGATGCGGACCCATTCATTTCAATGGAGCCACAAAAAATGCGGAAACTACACAGAATGGTGTCAGCATCCATATGTCTGCCAGTCCCACCAAAAAGATAGAACATGTCCTATACTTGTCTGTTTTGTGGATGAGAACAGGCATCGTTGCAATGGGTCTACAACATGGATGTCACAGGGACGTCATCTGTATTGCGGACCGCAAACCACATACGTGTGAATGCACCCTAACCCCTGTAATGCTGTGGTCTGTCTGTATGGAATTTCCAGACTGGCACAGTGGGCGAAGGTTCTTCTGCTGATCCTTACACAGTTGGCTGTATGTAATACATAATATACCCGCATTTTCTTTTTTTTTTCATGTTAACCTTTAAAAAATTTGCAGCTCTTGTTTACTGGGATCTTTGCTGCTCGGGGTGTTAGGGGAATATTTCCTGGTACATAAAATTTTTTTAGAAGAATTTTGCAGTGAAATATGAAAAACACAGACTGATCTCCATGGACAGACGTACAGTACGCTCCGTGCGGTTCGCTCCCAGTTGCTCTGATTGGTTTTGAGGCTAATTATTCTGGTTAGTTGTCCTTAGAAGATCCGCATTAAATCCCTTCACCCTACTGCTCTAATGTTCATTGTGTTCTGTCTAATCTTTCTAGTTAGAGATTGCTTTTTCTCTTCAGATTTAGGATTATAATAATTGTCCTATTATTTCTAGTGTGGTAGAAATTAAGTAACTGTTTTCTGATATTCAGATATAGCAGGTGTTTTTCATTTTTATTTTACTTTTTGGCACCCTGATGATTTTAATTAAAGAAAATGAATAGGATTACCTAAAGTACTGTGATAAAACACTGATAAAGCTCGGATCACAACTTCATATTATAAAAGTACAATTTTGTGTAGTTTTTTTATATTGCATAATGTAGTCAACTAAAAAGAATGGTCCTCAAATGCATTTTAACGAGACATATGTGACAAAGGAGCTCTTTTGTCATACACTGGGGCCATTATCATCAGAGATGTGCAAATTTCTCAAAAATTAATTTCGAATTTTTCGAAAACATTTGGTTTGATACAAATTTATTTGTGGCGAATCACATTAAAAAAACGGCTATTTCCTGGCTGCAGAGAGCCTGTATAGTGGTGTAGAACACACTACCTTGCAGTAACATGCATAGGGAGTCTGCTTTGGTAGTGAAATAATACTGTGAGTCATTATGACATGCAGATGACAGTCATCGCTCTTAGAATCAGTGCACACTTTACTTATTTGGGCAGCCACGGGGCCAAAAGTGACCAAATATTTAAGTGTGAACTCAGCTTTACAGGTCAAAGTTAGCCTCAAGAAGAAGCGCACTACTTTTACACCCTCGTCAGCTGATTCCAGATAGATGTCTACAGAATCTGTTCTATTAAACACTTATACAAGTAGAGCCCCCTCCCCCCTCCCCCCCGACAGAGTGGAGAGAGTCTCAGCTGTAAGTTCGTGTTGACGTCACTGATTATTTTGCCCTTCCTCTGATCCGTCAGAACAATAACCCCCAAAAAACGGATCCTGTCTGTGGAACATCCGCCTTCACTCGGTCAGCATTTGGTCAGTAATCCAAAAAAAAACAGGAGTGGATCCAAAAAAGAGATTACATGTGAATGGAATATTTGCATGTCTTCTGTGTTTTGTTAGCATAATGAGAAGACCACAGAGTGGCACAATGAGAGTGTGGAGGTGGCATCAGCAGCATCAGGAGGCCACAGGGTGGCACAATGAAAGTTTGGAGGTGGCATCAGCATCAGGAGGAGGCCACAGGGTAGCACAATGACAGCGTCAAGAAGAAGCGCACTACTTTTATACCCTCGTCAGCTGATTCCAGATAGATGTCTACAGAACCTGTTCTATTAAACGCTTATACAAGTAGAGCCCCTCCCCCCCGACAGAGTGGAGAGAGTCTCAGCTGTAAGTTCGTGTTGACGTCACTGATTATTTTGCCCTTCCTCTGATCCGTCAGAACAATAACCCCCAAAAAACGAATCCTGTCTGTGCAACATCCGCCTTCACTCGGTCAGCATTTGGTCAGTAATCCAAAAAAAACAGGAGTGGATCCAAAAAAGAGATTACATGTGAATGGAATATTTGCATGTCTTCTGTGTTTTGTTAGCATAATGAGAAGACCACAGAGTGGCACAATGACAGTGTGGAGGTGGCAATAGTAGCCGCAGGAGGAGGCCACAGGGTGGCACAATGAAAGTTTGGAGGTGGCATCAGCATCAGGAGGAGGCCACAGGGTAGCACAATGACAGCGTCAAGAAGAAGCGCACTACTTTTATACCCTCGTCAGCTGATTCCAGATAGATGTCTACAGAACCTGTTCTATTAAATGCTTATACAAGTAGAGCCCCCCCCCCCCAGACAGAGTGGAGAGAGTGTCAGCTGTAAGTTTGTGTTGACGTCACTGATTATTTTGCCCTTCCTCTGATCCATCAGAACAATAACCCCCAAAAAACGGATCCTGTCTGTGGAACATCTGCCTTCACTCGGTCAGCATTTGGTCAGTAATCCATCAGTATTGCTAAAGCAAAAAAAAAACAGGTGTGGATCCAAAAAAGAGATTACATGTGAATATTTGCATGTCTTCTGTGTTTTGTACCAACTCCTTCTTTTGGCTACCAAATCATAAGCCAAATCTGATGCAAAATAGGGACCATGTCATGCAGGCCTTACAGCTGTTACATAGACAGGATCTGTTGTGCATCTCATTTTTGTTCCTTCTGGTAGAGCAGAAGAACGGTCAGATAAATGATGATGTCAGCCAAAATAGTGGCCCAGTCAGGGTGGTAACAGCATGAGAAGTCCACAGAGTGGCACAATGACAGAGTGTGGAGGTGTCAGCAGCATCAGGAGGAGGCCACAGGGTGGCACACTGACCGTGTGGAGGTGGCATCAGCAGCATCAGGAGGCCACAGACTGGCACAATGACAGTGTGGAGGTGGCAGCATCATCAGGAGGCCACATAGTGGCAAATGACAATGTGGAGGTGGCAGCAGCAACATCAGGAGGAGGCCTCAGGGTGGCACAATGACAGTGTGGAGGTGGCAGTAGCAGCAGAATCAGGAGGAGGCCTCAGGGTGGCACAATGACAGGGTGTGGAGGTGGCAGCAGGAGGAGGCCACAGGGTGGCACAATGATAGTGTGGAGGTGGCAGCAGAATCATAAGAAGACCACAGAGTGGCACAATGACAGTGTGGAGGTGGCAATAGCAGCTGCAGGAGACCACAGGGTGGCACAATGACAGTGTGGAGGTGGCAGCAGCATCATCAGGAGACCACAGAGTGGCACAATGACAGTGTGGAGGTGGCAGCAGCATCATCAGGAGGCCACAGAGTGGCACAATGACAGTGTGAAGGTGGCAGCAGCATCATCAGGAGACCACAGGGTCGCACAATGACAGTGTGAAGGTGGCAGCAGCATCAGGAGGAGGCCACAGGGTGGCATAATAACAGAGTGTGGAGGTTGCAGCAGCATCATCAGGAGGCCACAGAGTGGCACAATGACAGTGTGGAGGTGGCAGCAGCAGCATCAGGAGGCCACAGAGTGGCAAGGTAACATAGTGTCGAGGTAGCAGCAGCATCAGGACACCACAGAGTGGCAAGGTGACATAGTGTGGAGGTGGCAGCAGCATCAGGAGACCACAGAGTGGCAAGGTGACATAGTGTGGAGGTGGCAACAGCATTAGGAGACCACAGAGTGGCAAGGTGACATAGTATGGAGGAGGCAGCAGCATCAGAAGACCATAGAGTGGCAAGGTGACATAGTGTGGGGGTGGCAGCAGCATCAGGAGACCAAAGAGTGACCAGGTGACAGAGTGGGTCGGTGGGTGGCAATACCAGTACCAGCTGAAGATGGTGGGTGAAAGAAGGAGCACTTGGCATTAGATGTGTGGCATCAGGCAGGTGGCAGCATCAGATCAGTAGCTGAAGAAGGTAGCCAGAAGAAAGCGGTTTCTTTTGTCAAAGTATTGGTGTGGCACCATGGATGATCTAGTCTGATGCATCAGGCATTGGTAGGTGGAAATGCTGGCTGATCCATGCCTGATTCATCTTGAGAAAGGTCAGTCTCTCCACATTTTGGGTGGACAGGCGAGTTCTTCTTGGGGTAACTATGGCTCCTCTGCACTAAACACCCGCTCTGATGCCACACTACTGGCCGGGCAGGACAGCTTTTCCAGGGCCAACTCTGCCAGTTCAGGCCACAAATGCAGTTAGGCTGCCCAGTAGTCCAGCGGATCTTCAATGTGGGGTGGCAGGGTGCTGTCCAAGTTTGCCACCACCTGCTGGTTCAGGTCTTGCTCCAGGTCTAGTTGCTGCTGCTGCTGGTGAGTAGTTTCTTCACTAGGCGGGTAAAGAAAGCTGCTCATCAGCGACTCTAGACTCAAGTTGCTGCTGATGGAGCTGGAACTGCTCCAACCCCCCACCATGCCACAGTAGCCATGGCAGAGGAACGTGAGCACAGAGGACCCCCCCGGTCAGACCTGCGAGAGGATGGACGATGGCGCAGATAGGCAGCGGCCAACTGACTACTTAGGATGTCTCTTTAGTAGTTCAGTTTGTCCTCCCTCTCAGCGGGTGTAAAAAAGGCCCCCATTTTGGACCGGTAGCGAGGGTCCAACAAGGTGGAGTGCCAGAAGTCATCCCTCTGCCAAATGGTGACAATTCGGCTGTCACTATGCAAGCAAGTGAGCATGCATCGGGCAATTTGTGCAATTGACTCGCAGGGACTACCTGCCTCCATCTCCACTACATACTCCCACGGTGTGTCTGGGTCCTCTGCCTTGTCTTCCTCATCGCCCTGTAGCTCTTTTGGCTGCTTCTGCTCCTCCTCTCCTGTCACCTATGTAGAAAAACCACCCATTTCGCTACACATTGCTTGTGCTCCAATGTCCTCCTCCTCCTCCAGTTCAGCCCCCACAGGGCTTATGTAGCTGTGAGATCTAGGCGCCACGTCTCCAGTCCCCTGACCAGCCAGATTTACCAGCATCTGTTCCAGAACATGAAGCAGTGGAATGATATTGTTCATCCCGTAGTCCTGGCGACTGACAAATAACGTGGCCTCCTCAAAGGGCCTGAGCAAACGGCAGGTGTCACGCATGAGCTGTCACTGGCTGACATCGAAGTTACACAGGGGAGTACTCCTGTCCGCTTGGATCATCAAGAAATCGTTTATGGCCTTTCTGTTAGTATAGTCGGTCCAACATATGGAGGGTGGAATTCCAACGGGTGGAAACATCGCATATTAGCCCATGTTGGGGGGATGCTGATCTGCTGCTGCAGCTCAAGGAGGGTATGTTTTGCGGTGTATGAGTGGCTGAAGTGCATACAAAGTTTCCTGGCCTTTTTTAGAATGTCTTGCAGATGGGTGGAAGACTTCAGGAACCGCTTGACAACCAGATTGAACACGTGCGCCATGCAGGGAGCATGGCTCAGCCCTCCTTGACGCAGCGCCGACACCATGTTCTTCCCGTTGTCGGTCACCATGGTTCTGATTTTGAGTTGTCGAGGAGAAAGCCAGGATTTGATTTCTTGATGAAGGATACGGTTCCTTCCCTGTGTGACTCTGTTTACCTAGGCAAACGAGGTGACGAGGTGACGAGCAGCATGACACCGCCGTGCCCTGCACATGTGGTATGCTCAAGGGGCACTGTGAATTGTCTCTGCAGTGGTGGCTGAGGACACGGTGGAGGAGGCAGAGGCGGACATTGTCGCAGGACCAACGGCGTGAGAACGTGGAGGCGGAAGCGGCGTCACCTGGCAAGTTGCTGGTGTGTTTGTGCAGGAACCACATTCACCCAGTTGGCCGTAAAGGACATGTATTGTCCCTGACCGTAGTTACAGCTCCACACGTCGGGGCTGCCTTGCACTTTGGCAGACACTGATAGACTCAAGGACTGGCCCACCTTCTGTTCTACATACAAGTGCAGGGCTGGTACTGCCTTTTTGGCAAAGAAATTACAGCTTTGGACTCTCCACCTCGGCTTAGCACAAGCCATCAGTTCGCTGAAAGGTGCAGAGTCCACCACTTGGAAAGGGAGGGACTGCAGCACCAGCAACTTGGCTAGGAGCACATTCAGCTTCTGCACCGTTGGATGACTGCACGCATACTGTTGTCTCTTGGCAATCTCTTCGGTGATCGACTGCTGACAGAATGACTGATGAGGAGTAGGACGAGGAGCAGGAGCATCAGGACTAGCAGATGATGGGAAGGACAGACAGCTCCCTTGGGCTAAGTAGGGGGAGCCTTGACTGCCTGAAATCGGGTGCGTGCCACTGGGTGAGGCAGCGGTTGCTGCGGCAGGCTGGACCACCACATCGGAGCCACAGTTCTCCCAGGCCACTTTATGGTGACGCTGTATATGTTGACGCAGGGCCGTGGTGCCAATATTGGCACCCTTGCCACGCTTCACCTTCTGCCCACAGATTCTACAAATGGCCATGTTCACCTCCTCCGGTGGCTTAATAATAAACTGCCACACCGTCGAGTAGGTGATTTTACCCCCAACTGCTTCCGTGAATCCCTGCACCACTACTTTCCAGGCCGGTAGGCTCCTGCGAAGTGGGTGGTCTACCCGGGCACGTTTGGCTCCCGACCTCACACTGCTGCCACCCTGCTGACTCCCGGCTACGCTAGAAACTTGCTGGCTCCACCGCTGCCTCACGGGCAAGCTGCCACCCTCTTCTCCCGCTGATGATGAAGTCCCTAATTCACCCGGCTCCCAAGTGCGATCAGCTAGATCATCATCATCGAGTACTGTCTGCATGTGACTGATGTCCTCCTCAACGGTCTCTGGGTCAGTAGCTTGACTGCTTGCAACACCAACTCGCATGCCACTCTCCTCACTACTTGCCCGCCTACCGGAGGAAGCGGCGGATGTCTCCTCCACATCTTGGCTGGCCAGTAGCTGCTGACTGTCCTCTAGTAGCTCGTCCTCGCTGTATAGTGGAGCTGAGCCCACAGCATATAATACTTCTCTGGCTGAGGGAACAGAAAATAACAGAGGCAGCTTGAGAACAGGTGAGGGCACAGGGCCTGCTCCCGGGCCATGCCAACTAACTGCAGTTGTAGAAATATTTCCTTGTAATAAACCCTCTTAATGGCTGTATCAAACAGCACTTGCATTCCAATAACAAGAACGGTTTGCTGGAATTACAGAACTGTATAATGGCAATTTGGATCTTTAGTCAGTGCAGCAAGGTGTAATAGGACTGTTCCTATTACCCAGGCTGTAAACTCCCCTACTGAACCCTGTCCTGCTTCAATACTGTGGAATGATTCCTCCCCTTCCTTTCCCTGAACTTCTATGCAGCAAAATAAAAGTTTTAAAGTCTTTCCTACCACTGTCCCTAGTGCCTGCTGATGTCTCTCCCTGCACTAAATACACGGGAAAATTGCTAAATCCAAGATGGCTGAGGCTAATTATAGGGCTGTGACATCATAAGGCTGGCTGGCTGCTGATTGGCTGCATGCATGGCATTGTGGGTAATCCCTCGTTCCCAGAGTTCCTTGCTCCACGTCCTAACACATGCAGCAGCCATTTTAGGAAAAAATGTGGTTCGTTACCACGAAGCATGAGGAAATTCGGATTCGGTGTGAATTGAATTTTTCCTGAAATCGGATCTAATTCCACTTTCTCAACTTTGATTCGCTCATCTCTAATTATAAGCTATGGAAATATTTACCACATACACCGATTGAGAAAAAAAATCTTGCACCAAGAAGTTGTTATAATGAAAGGAAACTTTCTATGTGTTAATGTAATGATGAGATATGTCAGTGGTTACAATATTAGAGCGAAAGAAGAAGTTTATTGTGGAAAACTTTAGAATTGAAAGGCTCTAGGACTAGAGTTGAGCGAACCCGAACTGTATAGTTCGGGTTCGTACCGAACTTTACTGTTTTCCGCACCCGAATGTAACGAAATCTGAGGTAGATAGATAGATAGATAGATTTTTCCTAAACTTGCAGTATCA
The DNA here is from genome assembly GCA_033119425.1 of Bufotes viridis. Lineage (NCBI taxonomy): Eukaryota > Metazoa > Chordata > Amphibia > Anura > Bufonidae > Bufotes > Bufotes viridis. Next base: position 69,381,103 of record CM065593.1, read on the forward strand.
ATAGCTGATTGTACTGTATATCAGGGTCTTTGGATCTACTGTATTAAGGACATGCAAATTGTACCTCCAGGTGTCAACCAGTCTGAAAGAATATGGGAAGCCCCCATTTAGCACTGGCCTGCTAATTACAAGCCATTTGGGCATCCTAATGAAGACCTGGGAGGGGGATACTTAAAATGCACAGCCACTCCAGACATGTTGGCTGCTAGACCAGTGGGTGGTCTGACCCATGCAGTAGATGAATGAAATAATATCTGAAGCCATAACTCCGACCTCATAACACCCACATCCTCAGAACCCTAATAATTGTGTTCAGCCTGACATTGGCTTCGGGGAGAATCCAGACACCCCATACTGGACAGGAGGCATTTCTTGGTATTCAGGATCTGGGCTTCTGGAAATCATAACCCAATCATATTTGGTGTCTGTATGACCGTGATGGGGCGACTGAGATTGTGGGATCTCATCTGTACCCGCAGTCCCTATCATATGGTGAGGAATCACTGTGATTCATTTTGCCACATCGGTCAGCCTTGTGGGAAGGTGGGGCAAAAGCCTGAATAATATCAGACGGCCCAGAAGGCTGGACTGAAAGGCGGGAGGTTCCCTCACAGCCCACCCCTCGGCTGAGGGGGGATAAAAATGGGTGTTTGGGAACAGGTAAGGGTCAGCCATTTTGGGGATCCACATCGTTTGGAGTGACTGCCCATATCTTCAGCTATCCCCACAGCCGGAATATAACTGCTGCATCTCAGTAAGCCAATATTCTGTATTTTATCCCTTTTATTTTATCTGTTTTACTGCATTGTTATTGTATGTATATTTTTGTTTTTATCTTTTATCTGACACTTTCTTTTGTGTACTAAATTAAAACATTAATAAGTCCCTTCCTTGTGGTCTTATAGAACTTGCTCTTTCGAAGGGAATAGCGTTATCGGTGGTGTTTCCATATAGATTCCATAAGATAGAGTATAGGCCCCTATTGCCTTATAGTATAGGTGGTGGCAGCGATTGTGATAGAAAATATTGGGGGTGTTAGAATCTAGGAGAGTAAGTTAGCATAATTCCGTCATCTTGAATAGGTGGGTGGGAATTTATGTGGTAACTTGATGAGCAACGTAGTATAATTCACCCCAGTGACGTGACCCGAGAGTAGGGATCGTGGGATAGTGTTCTTGATTTTTACACTGTTTTAATAAATAAACCCTTACACTTAAGGGCTGGAATATTCTTGGGAAGGAGACGACAGTTCACACAGAAGGACTCAGTGCATACTAATTGTCAGTTAACATAAATACGTGCAGAACAGAACCCCCCCCCCCCCCCCTTTCTCTTGTTTTCTTTCCTGTCTTTTATTTGAGAAAACTGCTGCTAGGATGGCAGATGCGTACAGGAACAGGACCAAAGCTGAACTGCTGGCCCTCTGCTGGCCCTCTGAGAGACGGCTGGACACAACAAACCAGACCAAAGCGGAGCTGATTCAAACATTGATGGCGTTTGATATCCAGTCCCATCGTTCTGTGGAACCGGAGCAGGGACCTTCAGCTTCTGAGGAACAGACAGAAGATTCTATTCAGGAACTGGCTGGGCAGGATAGTACCAGTGCTCATGGTGGTATGGAATCTTCTCTTCCTCTAATTCTCCAGCAGATTGGTGCCTGTGATCCTAATCTTAGGGCGCAGCTATGGATGCAAGAGCGCCAAGCAGAGCAAGAAGCTGCAGAACGCCAAGCGGATCGAGAGTTTGCAGAACACCAGGCAGACCGGGAGTACCAGCTAAAGTTGACACAAATGCAGCTGCAAAGTGCTTCATCGTCACCCCAGGGTGAGTCCACGGACACTGTATCCCTTAAACCTCGTCTAGATCGTTTCCCTATCATGGAGAAAGACAGTGATTTGGATGTCTTCCTCAAAAGTTTTGAAAAGGTCTGCAGGCAATTCCAGCTACCCCCTGCAGAATGGGCTAAGTATCTGACTCCAGTAATAAGAGGCAAAGCACTGGAGGTGTTTGCAGCATTGCCCACGACTATGGATCAAGATTATGAGGCTATTAAAAAGGCCTTAATTCAACGGTTTAACCTCACCCTAGAGGTATACCGAAAACAGTTTAGGACTTTACAGCGCACAGGTACTGACAGCTACTCAGACCTGGCTATTGGACTACGGAACCATTTCAGGCAGTGGACCGAGGGATGGGGTGTTACCACTCTGGAAGACCTGGAGGATCTGATGCTCCTGGACCAGTTCCTCCACACCTGTTCTATGGAAGTGAGACAGTTTATTCTGGAGCAGGAGCCCAGGACCCTGTATAAAGCTGCACAGATTGCGGATGTATATGCTGCCAGTCGAGTGCCAGAGGCACGGAAGCCTGCTGTGCCAGGTTGGAAGGGGGGAAAAACCCCTGTGAACACCTTTACCCCCATTTGCAGATCTCCAGGAGTTACCCCTGCCCAAGTCTCCAGGCCTGCTGTGGATAACCGCAGGTGTTTTGTGTGCAACCAAGTTGGGCATATCAGCACTGCTTGCATAGAAAAGAGGAAAACCCCCTTTGCCCAAACCATCTATTTCGTCCCCAGCAGTTTTGTTTGTGGGTGGGAAAAGAGGGCATCTTGTGACAGTTTACAAGCGGTCACTGTGGGCAACACAGTCACCATGGGACTGAGGGACACTGGAGCCGAGATGACCCTCGTACACCCAGAGCTTGTCAATTCAGAGGACCTCATCCCCGGAAGAACTCTAACCGTTGCTGGAGTTGGAGGTCTAACCCCTGCTTTACCCATGGCCCGGGTTTACCTGGATTGGGGGGCGGGAAGAGGGATGATGGAAGTGGGAGTGACAGATAAGATTCCCACTAATGTGTTACTAGGAACTGATCTGGGGCGCTTAGTCTCTAGGTATATTCCCTCAGATATTGAGGAGGACGCAGGCGTGTGTGCAGCCCCATGTGAGTTGGCACCAGCCGCCTATGGTGATATTGAGACCATGCCTGAAGGGTTCTATTAGAGTTCAAAGTCTATTTTGTATATTAGCTTTGAATTGCATCACTATCTATACATCAGTACATCACGCACACAGGAACACATAGGGGTAAAGAGTTCTTGAAAAACTATTTCATGAGAACTAAGTGTTTTGCCCACATATAGCCTTGACTCTGATGAAAGATAAGATAACTGAAATATGTAGCTGGCTAAAATGTGTGTTACTCTGTGATTGGTTAACTTAAACATAATGGACTATATATGTCTCATGAAATCAATAAAGATTCAGAGTGGCTTTGAACAACACCTAAGTGTGTCCTGTGTCAACGTCGCTCTCTTTGGCGCCAGATAAGAATCAAATCAAGCTGAATACCGAAGTCTGGTACCAGGGGTACCAATAAGAGGGAAAGAAATGAATATTCCTAACAATCTGGGGGCTCGTCCGGGATCGAGAAGGTCATCCTCGGGTCTGGTGAGAAGAGACACCAATTTTGTCCTCTGGCCGATCCGAGGGCACTGGCCACGTCTCGATTCAAGTAAGTACATAAGGGACCCTTAGATAGACTTCGGGTGAAGTACTGTGTCAGGGATACAGTAAGCATAACTCAGGGAGTTTTGCCTTAGGACTGAGTCTGTAAAAGATCTGTTCAGGGAACAGAAAGGACTCAGGGAAGTCCAGTAACAAGGAAAGTGCACTTCAGAGGGCTCAGGGAGTCCCGTAAAAAGATCGGTTCAGGGAACAGAAGGTTTTACAGCTTGATTTGATTCTTAATAAGATAATTGTAGAAGTTTGCATGATAAGTTGTTTGATAATTGTAGAAGTTTTGCATGATAAGTTGTTTTGTCTAACATAGTTATATAAGAGGAAGTGACAGGCTGGGTCGTAAGTGTACAGCTGTCGTCCCAAGACTAACATTCTGTTTTGTTTTTTGCTATTACTGTTTTGAATTCTTTTTGTAAGAAAATACGTTTTGTTAATGGGTAGTCAAAAATCTAAGACAGAATGCCCTAAACCAGAACCAGGAGAAACATGTAAACAATATGTTGCCCGAGTCAGTCCTACAAAATATTACCTTGTTAACCCATGGGTAGATAATTTGGCAGGGTGGACAGAGTCAATGGAAGCGGTAGACCCCTTTCCCAGGGAAGGAGACAATAGCATATATCACAAGGGTCTATGCTTAGGCGACACTGCCGCCTGGCCGTATTTTGAACCTGACCCTTCATGGGATATGGATTATATGCAGAAAGGAGGAGAACAATGGCTAGAGATAGCTCCCCACTGATATGACCCCAACATGTGCAAGACAAAAGGTTTAAAAAGATCAAAAGACGATAGAAAACTACATGAGATACAGACTAAGAAGGAAAATGATAAAAAACATCAGATGTATCCCCCACCTTCATATGTACATAAAATTAACTGTTCAGCGCCCCTACCACCCCCTCACACACCCCTCCCTCTCTACCCGTCCTTACAGCAATATAAAAATGATGAAGAAGAGGATTTAATAGCAGCCAGTCACATAATAGCAGGACATGCAGTTAGTAAACAACCCACACCCCCAACTGTATCGAGATATAATTTAAGGAACAAGGAAAAAAAGGAAAAGGATAGTGAGACCAGGGGACCTGAGACATCCATGGCTTTTTTGACGGTTGGTGATCAACTGATGAAAAAGGCTTTGGACATAGATGACCCTAATAAAATTATTAAACACTGCCCCAAGCCTACTGTGGCTCCGTCTGGCACAGTGGCTTATTTAAAGAAAGCCTGTAAAGGGAGAAATTTCACCCAAGAAGACCTTAGACTCATAATTGATGGAATAGTGGGTTCCCACAGTTCATGGGATTGGAAAAAGGTAACGCAAAGGACTATATTTGTAACACTGAGCATGGACAACAGTTAATATGGAAGGAGATAAAAGAACACATAATAGAGGTATTTAAACAAAAGTCTTCACTCCCAGTAGCCGTAGCATGTAAGCAAAAACCCTCAGAAAGCGTTACTGATTTCTGGAGGAGATTTATAGATTGCTGGAAATTGGAGACAGGGCTACCGGTTCTCCAGAATGACTGTCTAATTATTTCCACATTTATTAACAATCTATCTGATATGCTAATGCTTATAGTAAAACAGAACGTCTCCACGTGGACTTCAGACAGCATAGATCAATTTGAAAAACACCTTTATGGAAAGGAAGCCGCAGGGTGTTTCGACATTAGCAAATCTACTGCCCCCACACATACGTATGCAGGGAACAGAGGGAGAAACAAGCGAAAGACAGCAGGAAACTTTCATAGATCAAATGATAGAAACCAAGACTTCCAAACCATGAATAACTGCTGTTATAACTGTGGGCAGGAGGGACATTGGGCTAGACAGTGCACAATGCCCAGGAGAGACACGCAGAATAGGGGAGCACACAGCCAACAACAGCCCATGACACAAAGGGGACAGAATACAGATAGACAGGGTACGCAGACTCAGCCCAGGTTCCCCATTGATTGGAATCATCAACAACCCTACTGACGGGGCCCGGAGGGAGTCACCCGAGCTTTCACACAGGTCACCACCCACTGGAAAGATACACCGATTATTTTGCTTAAAGTTGCGGGAAAGAAGGTAGGATTCATGGTAGACTGCGGCGCCACCTCCAGTGTGTTAAACAAAGACATGTACAAGGGACCTTTAAGAAAGTCTGACCCCTCAATGGGAATCAACGGGTATTAACTAAAACATATAAAACGAGTGTCCTCCCAATAGAGACAGTGGACGGTGAATACATCACGGACCATACTTTCAGCATCATACCAGATTGCCCTGTAAGTTTATTAGGAAGGGACTTGTTTGTGAAGTTGGACTTAGGGGTGACAGTAAAAAATGACGGACTAAGTATTCACTCAGCCACCATGCCCATAGTGACCCCGGCTGTATGTACTTTTGTTAGTTCACAGGACTACCCTGAGCTAGGAGACATAAACCCTTCACTATGGTCACAGGGCGACTATAACACGGGCCTGATTGATTGCACACCTTATCAAGCCAATCTTAAACCCGGAGCCACACCAGTGTATCAAAAGCAATACCCACTGTCCAAGGAAAAGATTGAGGGGCTACGGCCAATGATAGAAGAATTTCTGAAAAAAGGAATCCTCGAGGAGGTGATAAAGGCATATGGTACTACCCGCTTTGTCCAGGATTTGAGGGCAATCAACAATCTCATTGTGCCCATAGCCCCGGTGGTTCCTGATGTCACAACTCTCCTTTCCTCCATCCCCGCGGAAGCCGTCTGTTTTAGCGTGATTGATTTGAAAAATGCTTTCTTCTCAATCCCAGTTAATAAGAGTACCCGACTCCATTTTGCTTTTTCCTTTGAGGGACGTCAACTGACCTGGGGTAGAATACCACAGGGGTATGCTGATTCGCCAGTTGTGTACAGCATTGTCCTCCAAGCCACTTTGAAACCCTGGCACCCTATCAAGTCTCCATAGAGGTGAGAGCAGATATGAAGAGAGAGGTAGAGGAAATGTTAGGGCAGGGCGTTATCCAGGCATCTTAAAGTGTGTGGGCAATACCTTTAGTGCTTGTGCCCAAAAAGGATAAGACCACACGCTTTTGCGTGGACTACAGGAAGCTAAATACCATCACCGTTTTTTATGCATACCCAATGCCCCGCATAGATGAGCTGTTGCACCAGCTAGCCAATGCCCAGTACATAACCATTATGGACTTGAGTAGGGGGTACTGGCAGATTCCAATGTCCCCTGGGGCCCAGGAGAGATCCGCCTTCATCACTCCTTTTGGGCTCTATGAGTTCAAGGAAATGCCATTTGGCATGAAAAATGCCCCTGCCACATTCTAGCGCTTAGTGAACCAGCTGTTGGACAAGTTTTAAGGGTTTGCCGTTGCTTACCTGGATGACATCGCTGTGTTCAGTCAGACCTGGAAGGATCACTTGACCCACCTGTCACAGGTGCTCAAGCGAATCCAGGATGCAGGACTGACCATCAGGCCTGGAAAGTGCCAGATAGGCCTGTCTGAGGTGCAGTACCTTGGGCACTAGGTAGGTGGAGGGATGCTTAAGCCAGAGCTAGGGAAAGAAGATGCCATTTCCAATTGGCCTACCCCTAAGACCAAAAAGCAGGTTATGTCCTTCTTAGGGACAGCTGGGTACTATAGGAAATTTGTACCCCACTATAGCCCTCTAGCAAAACCTTTAAAAGACCTCACAAAGAAGAAGCTACCACAAATAGTTAACTGGACAGCAGACTGGGAGGGGTCTCTGTCAGCGTTGAAATCTGCTCTTGCAAGCTCACCAGTGTTGCAGAGCCCAGATTTTACCCGCAAGTTTGTGGTTCAGACTGATGCTAGTGCCTATGGCCTAGGCGCAGTGCTCAGCCAGGTAAACCCTGAAGGGGATGAGCACTCCATAATGTATGTGGCCTATGCCACTATTGAGAAAGAATGTCTGGCAATTGTATGGGCTTTACAGAAATTGCAGGCATACCTGTTTGGGCGGAAGTTTACTGTGGTGACCGATCATAACCCCTCAGTTGGTTACATCGGGTGGCAGGTGACAATGGAAAGCTATTGAGATGGAGTCTGGCCTTGCAACACTATTACTTTACTATCCAGCACAAAAAGGGCAGTGAGCATGGTAACGCAGATGGGTTATCGTGTCAGGGTGAGGCGGCTGAGCATGGCTTGTGATATTGATTGCTATATCAATGATCTCATACCATGTTGTGAAGGGGGAGATGTAAAGAAATCTGAGGTAGATAGATAGATTTTTCCTAATTGCTGTATCAATAGCTGATTGTACTGTATATCAGGGTCTTTGGATCTATTAACCACCTCAGCTCCCCTAGCTTAAACACCCTTAATGACCAGGCCACTTTTTCAATTCTGCACTACGCTACTTTCACCGTTTATTGCTCCGTCATACAACTTACCACCCAAATGAATTTTACCTCCTTTTCTTCTCACTAATAGAGCTTTCATTTGGTGCTATTTCATTCTTGCTGACATTTTTACTTTTTTTGATATTTTACTTTTTTTGACAACATTTTTGCAAAAAAATGACATTTTTCACTTTCTGTTGGGAAATTTGTCAAATAAAACTACATTTCTCTATAACTTTTTCTCTAAATTTATTGTTCTACATGCCTTTGATTAAAAAAAAATGCAATAAGTGTATATTTATTGGTTTGGGTTAAAGTTATAGCGTTTACAAACTATGGTGCAAAAAAGTGAATTTCCGCACTTTGACTTTCTGAGCACCTGTCCTGTTTCCTGACGTACTACAATGCCCAGACAGTAGAAAAACCCCACAAATGACCCCATTTCGGAAAGTAGACACCCTAAGGTATTCACTGATGGGCGTGGTGAGTTCATGGAAGTTTTTATTTTTTGTCACAAGTTAGCGGAAATTGATTTTTTTTTTTCTTACAAAGTCTCATATTCCACCAACTTGTGACAAATTTTTTTTTTTACATGAACTCACCATACCCCTCACAGAATATCTTTGGGTGTCTACTTTCTAAAATGGGGTCACTTGTGTGGAGGTTTTACTGCCCTGGCATTTTAGGGGCCCCTAAACGTGAGAAGTGGTTTGGAATCCAAATGCGTAAAAATGTCCTGTGAAATCCTAAAGGTACTTATTGGATTTAGGGCCCCTTTGCGCATCCTGGCTGTAAAAAAGTGGCACACATGTGGTATCGCCGTACTCAGGAGAAGTAGGGCAATGTGCTTTGGGGTGTATTTTTACATATGCCCATGCTGGGTGAGAGAAATATCTCTGTAAATTGACAACTTTGTATAAAAAAATGGAAAAAGTTTCTCCTCAGCTCATATGCCTGGGCAAACGTACCTGTACTGCAGAGGAGAAATCTCGTCTTGCAGCGCCGCATACACCGACTTCACGTGTCTTCTGACAGCAGCGCAATGCTTCTTTCAGAATGCACATCAGTGCTGCAGCGTTTTCGTTGGTTGGTCCGTTGGTCTACCTGGAAAATAAAGGGTGGTTAGGGGGAAAAAAAAAAAAGAAGAAAAAACAGGCAGCAGGCTCATAAACTTGAACGTTACAAACTTTATAAAACCTGAACATAAAACTTTTTTTTATCAAACCTGAACATCAAAACTTTTAAAACCTGAACTAACTCAAGATTTTTTTCTTGCTACCTGTTTAATTTATTATTTTTTCCTTTTCACTCTTTATTTTCCTTGCAGAAACCTCTCCTCTCCCATAGGACAATGTGTAAAGTGTAAATCACACAGAGATGGTGCGAAGTACATTATGCACTTTATCCCAAGTGAAAGGAGACGTTTCTACCGTTTCACATTTCTGCTGTAGCACACCAGCACCCTGAGAGACCCTAGAGACTGATTGTAAAAACTACCTGTGTCCTGCAATCCCTACGTCCCTAAGTGTACCTGAGTGTGGTACTTCTGGAAACACTCCCCTAGGCATAGGGCAGGGTGGTCAGGACAGTCAGAACAGAAATAACGGGTGTCACGCCTTATTCCACTCCTGCTACAGACACGACATCTTTTTCGGGGTGGCGGTTGGTTTGAGGTACCAGCAACGACATTGGAGAAATAAAGTATTGTATAATGTCGCACTATAATGTCGGACTTTTTATCGATTGGGCATATCGATTGGTATAGGAGCACCACTCCATAGCCCTTAATTCCCTAGTGCGACATTATACAATACTTTATTCAACCTTTTTGCCCAATATGTCTGCACAGGGTACTCCAAGAGCTTTGGATATCTGGGATCACATGGAATCTAAAAGACTAAAAGTTGAAAACTATGTATTCAATAATACCTCAGAGGATTCCAATGAAGAAAATATTTCCATACGGAATACCTTTAAAGATTTAGAACATCTTCTCATCAAACAACTAAAACAAAGATGGGAAATAAAAACACTTGAGAGGTTTATTGAATGTGACATAGTACCCAAGGGTTTATCATTAAGTAAAACTCCAGCACAGGATCTAAATAGCCCCACCTTCACTAAAGAATGGGACACATTACTGCACCAGTATTCACTATCATTAGTAGATTTAATAATTAAAAGAAGGAAAGCAATTTTGGAGGAAACCACTTTTAAAATTAATGAAATTAAAATAAGGATGAGCAAATTTCCAAAAGATGAAAACTTTGATCTATGGCAAACCAGATTATGTAATGCTCTGGACAGAACTGAGAATGAAATTATGGAAAAAAAGACCAAAAAACTTAATCACAAAGCTAGAAGAAATAAAAATGATAATGACACAGAAGAAGGCACAACACAAACTAACACTAATGGTAGAGGGATGAATTCACCACAATCTAATATAGACACTAATTTACATGATAATAGATACACTGTACCAGTTCAGAACCGATTTGAGATCTTAGAGGATAGACAACTTTTTTTAGACAGAATCCCCCTCACTATCGTACACGAATGAGACAGGAACCACCACAGGAACACACGATCAAACAATCGGCGGATCACCCGTACAATTTGAGACACAGACCCCAATTTCCACACAGAAACACTCAGAGGACTTACAATCAACAAGAAAGACACAACTCACCACAGAATCACTACAGACACGAAAGATATCAACCAAGGACAGAGAGACACGAGGAAAACAGAGCAAGATACGGAGAGGCAGGAGAAAGAAAAAGGACACATCACAGATAGACTCCAATATCACTCAGAACGACGCCATTATCAATTTGAGCACAAAAACCTTGACAGATACACAAAAACAATTGTTAAATAAAGGGCTTAAATTTGCTCCTACAACTTTTGGAAATAAATTCGACACTTTCATTGGTGTCGAGAAATTCATTAGACGGTTATGTTTAAAAAAATATTTTTTAAAGAACCCAATAGAAAGGGAAACCACCACAAACGATCGACATATTCATACCGCATGTAAAAATACTTCAAAAAAATATCCACGCAATGAAATAAGTGAAGTGATGGCCACCTTCAAAAAATTTGTAGAAACTGATATTCGTAAGATCAAAAATAATATTAAATTTAGACATAATAATCTAACAAATGCGGAAATTAAATCCCTAAAAGAACTACAGAAAGAAACTGAAATCATAATCCGCCCTGCAGATAAAGGGGACTCTATTGTGATTCAGGATCGGTCTAAATATACTGAAGAATGTTTACGGCAGTTATCAGACACCCCCACCTACAGAAAGTTACCTAGTGATCCCATATACTATGACGAACTTGTAAATCTGTGCAATAAGGGGAAAGATAGTGGTATCTTAAATGATAATTAACATAACTTTTTATTAAATCAGTATCCTCGAACACCAATTTTGTACTGCCTACCTAAGGTACATAAAGACCCAATTAACCCTCCTGGCCGACCGATAATTTCGAGCATCGGGTCACTAACTTCAAATATGTCTCAGTATATAGACGTGCTATTACAACCCAGAGTGAAGGAGGTTCCCTCATATATAAAGGACACCACTCAGATCATTCAGATAGTAGAAAATCTTAAATACAAGGAACAATGGATAATGGGATGTCTGGACGTACAATCCCTATATCCGATCATTAATCATACAAAAGGAAAGGAAGCAGTACAGTCACAATTAATGATTGAAAAAAGATTAAATATGGATCAGATTTTTAATTGAAGCCATTGACTTCATTTTAACACACAATTATTTTAATTTTGATGGAGACTTTTATCTGCAGATACAGGGGACCGCCATGGGCACCAGGTTCGCCCCCAGTTACGCTAATCTTTTTATGGCAGAGTGGGATCGTCAAACCATTTTGCCACGGCTGGGGACCGACCTGGTGCTCTGGCGGCGATACATTGACGATGTCTTTTTTATATGGCGCTCAGGGGAGGATAGTCTGAAAACATTTTTAGAACTTATTAATGTCAACGAGATGAATCTTAAATTTGTGGGCAAAACCAGTAGAAGCTCTATAGAATTTCTTGATTTAAACATTTCTATACAAGGAGATTGTTTGATATGCAATACATATATAAAACCCACAGCGAGGAATAGTTTCATCCTATTTAACAGCTGCCACTTGCCCAGCTGGCTAGTTAATATCCCACAGGAACAGCTACGTAGGGTTAAGAGAAATTGCACGCTAGAATCCCAATTCCTACTGGAGGCCGAGAAAATGAAACAATCATTTCTAGATAAATATTATCCCATTGAAACTTTAGACACAGCTCTGGAGAAGGTGAAGAAGATGCAAAGAGACACCTTCTTTGAAAATAAACAAAAGAATATGTTAGAGATAGAACAAGATGACATCAGAATAATATTACCCTTTAGTGATGATTACAAAAAAATCCGTAACATTATTGGGAGATACTGGCATGTCCTACAACAGGACAAAACGATCGGTCCGTTGCTATCCCCTTACCCTAAAATCACATTTACAAAAGCCTCTAATTTAGGCCTTAAAGTCGCTCCTACAGTAAATAAACCCAAATTGAAAAACTTCAATTCACCTAAATTGATGGATTTAAATGGGTTTTTCAGATGCGGAAAATGCAGGAATTGTAAGATCACCTCTTTCCCTAAAAGAACACAGGAGGTAACATCAAAAACCAATAAACATCGCCACATCATAAGAGAATTTTTGACATGTGGCTCAGAAAGTGTAATATATATGATAGAATGCCCATGTGGAGATCAGTATATAGGAAGAACTAAGAGTTCTCTCAAAAAACGTATTTCGGAACACGTCACTAACATCCTAAAGGGGTATGAAAAGCATACCCTTTCAAACCACTTTAAAGAACGACACAACAAGAACACATCAGACATGAAATTTTATGCCATTGATAAAATAGATAGAGAATGGAGGGGTGGGGATCATGTTGGAAAAATGTCGAGATGTGAAACAAAACGAATCTTTGAATATGACACCCTACTCCCTCAGGGTTTGAACACAGAATATGAACTTTTTGGCTTTCTGTGATCTGGGTGGACGCTCTCTGATCGACGAGCAACCGGTACTGACATTACTAGTCCGGTTGCTCCTTAATGGGTGAGCCTCCACCCTGAAACTTCCTGCAACTCCCAAAGTTCCAACATTCAAATATCTCGAAGGAATTTTAAATATCCTTAAATGTGATTCTGACAGCCTATATATGAATGTTTATCCATCTGTGGAATGAATGGAACCTTTATAGATATATTTACGAGTTTACTTTCAACCTTTACCAAATTATGAAAAAAACGCATTGAAACCGCACTGAAAACGCAGGGGCTACAATGCGTTTTTTTGACCATTAATATAGAATTTAACATCCAAGAAACTGGATGCAATCTTTTAGAGATTCATAACTGCTAAAGTCACATTATTGCAGAATAATATTTATATCTTATGGATGTACTTAAAATTCATTACCATAATATCTGAGGGTCCACTCACTATCTAAAAATGAATCAACATTTTGAATTTAGTGCACTATGTATTATATATATGATAGTTGATTGAAATATGACTACATATGGCCTTTATTGACTCTGACATTTCAGACGAGAAGACGCACTGAAACCGCACTAGAGAGACGGTGGGTTCCACTGCGTTTTTCTCGCCTTTTTGACTATTGATATGATTGTTTGAATACTGGGTAACATATGTAACACCCTAGAGCCACATGATTGTTAAAACACCTTTGTGTTTGTGATATTTTATCTCTGAAAGTCCACTTCAATTGCTCCACTCCATAGTTTGTGGATCATCAGGAGTCCTATAAAAGATGGAAAGAACCGGGGGTCCAGTAACCACTGAGGAAGGGGTGAGACAACGAAACCCCGAAACGCGTCTGGTGAAACTGACCCCCATACTTTGGTTCCTCCACTTTGAAGCATGCAGTTTTGAGACTTTAAAGAAAGCGATTTTGGTACCCGCCACCGCGCTGAGTTTATATCGCGTGCAACACGGCATTGAACACAGAAGGATATCGATAAGACATCATCGGCCCTTGTGTTCGAGAACGCCGACGTGGACACAACATACGCGGACAGATCCCCGATACCTGCGCTCGCAAGCCGGAAGGTGGGAGGTGAGGTACCATCGCATTAGATCACGGTAAGACCGTTCACTACTCAGCCTGCTTAAAAGCGATTGCCTCCGTAACAGTGGGACGCCGCTGTTAAGATAGAGCGGGACGCCGCTTGATTTTCCTCATAATCGTTTTCACACTACAGACATCAGAGTTTGGTGGTATATAGCCAGTCTGTACCGATTGTGAATTTGAATTTGGATCCTGACCTACTAACTTTCGGAACATTCCAAAGGTTGTTTTGAACTGCCTGATATCATAGCATCAAAGAGTGAACAATATACATTTATACCATTGGCCAATGTCATAATATTTCTGCTAAATATCGAGGAACCAATATTGGACTATCCAACTGTACTCTTCTTACTATTATTTCATATGTCTCCAGACATTGTATTTGATCAATCACGTTCACTTTGCACTTTATGAATTGTTTTAACTTTTAATAAATTTATTATATTTTAAATCACGCGGTTGATACATGTGATCTGGATATAGGTGTGTGCCCTACCTAAACTACCTCGACATTGGGGAAATGTCGCTCGTGTAGACGGCTCACTACACTGGTGGTTGGGGCCACGGAACCTCCTGGATACAGGAGGTTCTCGATGATCTATTCCTGAAATTTGAGGAAGGAGCCTGTTCTCCCAGCCTTACTGTAGAGAACAAAACTATTATACATAGCCAATTGAAATAAATATACAAACACCTTCTTATACCAGCGTCTGGTGCATCGGGAATTCAAATACAGGGCCAACATCTGGTCATTGAAGTCCACCCCTCCCATGTGGAGGTTATAGTCGTGGACTGAGAGGGGCTTTTCAACGACACTGGTTGCCTATTCAATTTGTATTGTCGTGTCTGCGTGAATGGAGGAGAGCATGTAAACGTCACGCTTGTCTCTCCATTTCACCGCGAGCAGTTCTTGGTTACATAAGGCAGCCCTCTCCCCCTTGCGAGACGGGTGGTAACGAGCCGTTGGGGGAAGCCCCGGCGACTAGGTCTCACGGTGCCACAGCAGCCAATCTGTTCTAAGAACAAATGCCTGAAGAGGGCCACACTTGTGTAGAAATTGTCCACATAAAGATGGTACCCCTTGCCGAACAAGGGTGACACCAAGTCCCAGACTATCTTACCACTGCTCCCCAGGTAGTCAGGGCAACCGACCGGCTCCAGGGTCTGATCTTTTCCCTTATAGATCCGAAATTTGTGTGTATAGCCTGTGGCCCTTTCACAGAGCTTATACAATTTGACCCCATACCGGGCGCACTTGCTTGGGATGTACTGTTTGAAGCCAAGGCGCCCGGTAAAATGTATGAGGGACTCGTCTACGCAGATGTTTTGTGCAGGGGTATACAAATCTGCAAATTTCAGGTTGAAGTGGTCTATGAGGGGCCGAATTTTGTGGAGCCGGTCAAAAGCTGGGTGGCCTCTGGGAAGGGAGGTGGTTTTTTTTATCGCCGCAGCGCTTGTGAAGTGATTGTGCAGAAATTACAAAAAAAATATTCTTTTTATCACTGCGGTGGGGCGGGCGTGGGTGAACGCACGTGTGGGCGACCGATCGGGCAAACACTGCGTTTTGGGTGGGGGGCGAACTAAGGTGACACTAATACTATTATAGATCTGACTGTCAAAGTATCTGTAAGTGATCAGAACTGATCAAAGTACAAATGCTGATTAGCGCTACGCTAATCAGCGAATCAGTGACTGCGGTGCGGTGGGCTGGGCGCTAACGCTAACTACCTACCAAAGGGGGCCTAAACTAATCTAAACCTAAAAGTCAATCCTGGTGGGAAAAAAAAATGTGGCAGTTTACACTGATCACTTTTTTCCCTTTCACTAGATCATTGACAGGTGACTGAGAGGGGTGATCAAGGGGTTAATTGGGGTGATGGGGGGTGATCAGGGCCTGAAGTGTGGTGCTTGGTGTACTCACTGTAGAGATGTGCTGACGAAAAGGACCCAGGAGAGGGCACAGAAGCCATTTAATGCATTATATTAATAAATATAATGCATTTCATGGCTCTTGATTCGTTTTTTTTAAAAATCACCAGCCTGCCAGCGCAGATCATTGGCTGGCAGGCTGGTGACGAACTTCCCCTGTGCCGATCCCAACAGTCTGTGCGCCCGTTCAGGCGCACAGATCGCGTCATCTCGCCTCTCGCGAGATGACGCGCCCGCGCGTCAACGAGGAACAGAAGGACCGCCGAGATCACGCGTATCTGCGTGCGGCGGTCCTAAAGAGGTTAAGGATATGCAAATCTTACCTCCAGGTGCCAACCAGTCTGAAAGAATATGGGAAGCCCCCATTTAGCACTGGCCTGCTAATTACAAGCCATTTGGGCATCCTAATGAAGACCTGGGAGGGGGATACTTAAAATGCACAGCCACTCCAGACATGTTGGCTGCTAGACCAGTGGGTGGTCTGACCCATGCAGTAGATGAATTAAATAATATTTTAAGCCATAACTCCGACCTCATAACACCCACATCCTCAGAACCCTAATAATTGTGTTCAGCCTGACATTGGCTTCGGGGACAATCCAGACACCCCATACTGGACAGGAGGCATTTCTTGGTATTCAGGATCTGGGCTTCTGGAAATCATAACCCAATCATATTTGGTGTCTGTATGACCGTGACGGGGCGACTGAGATTATGGGATCTCATCTGTACCCACAGTCCCTATCATATGGTGAGGAATCACCGTGATTCATTTTGCCACATCGGTCAGCCTTGTGGGAAGGTGGGGCAAAAGCCTGAATAATATCAGATGGCCCAGACAGCTGGACTGAAAGGCGGGAGGTTCCCTCACAGCCCACCCCTCGGCTGAGGGGGGATAAAAATGGGTGTTTGGGAACAGGAAAGGGTCAGCCATTTTGGGGATCCACATCGTTTGGAGTGACTCCCCATATCTTCAGCTGTCCCCACAGCCGGAATATAACTGCTGCATGTCAGTAAGCCAATATTCTGTATTTTATCCCTTTTATTTTATCTGTTTTACTGCATTGTTATTGTATGTATATTTTTGTTTTTATCTTTTATCTGACACTTTCTTTTGTATTGCACTGCACTATTGTGTATTAAATGTAAACATTAATAAGTCCCTTCCTTGTGGTCTTATAGAACTTGCTCTTTCGAAGGGAATAGCGTTATCGGTGGTGTTTCCATATAGATTCCATAAGATAGAGTATAGGCCCCTATTGCCTTATAGTATAGGTGGTGGCAGCGATTGTGATAGAAAATATTGGGGGTGTTAGAATATAGGAGAGTAAGTTAGCATAATTCCGTCATCTTGAATAGGTGGGTGGGAATTTATGTGGTAACTTGATGAGCTCCTTAGTATAATTCACCCCAGTGACGTGACCCGAGAGTAGGGATCGTCACACCGAACATTTCCGTAAAAGTTCGGGTTCGTTGATCAGCGATTTCTTCCCGCTTTTAGAAAGGCTGCAGGGCAGCCAATCAACAAGCGTTTCACTACTTTGCCCTAAGAAGCCATTACAGCCATTCCTACTATTGTCATGGCTGTGATTGGCTAAGTGCAGCATGTGACCCAGCCTCTATATAAGCTGGAGTCACATATCGCCGCACGTCACTCTGCTGCTCTTAGTGTAGGGACAGGTTCGCTGCTGTGAGGCAGAGATTAGGGAAGAAATCTGTTGAACTTGGTGGTGTTAACTCTTCAAACTACAGCAATTATTGAGGGTGCTATGCTACATATTTGTACCCAGCCCTGAGCCCAGTAACACTAAAAAATAACTTTTAATCCATCTGTTTAGCAACTGCAGTGTCCTTGGAACTGCATGTGACCTGCATGTGTGCCAGCCTGCCAGGGACATCAGTCTAATTATTTTTTGGTAGCTCAGTGGAGGAAAAATTCCTTTTTTCTGGCAGGTCAAGTCCCACTACATTACCTATTTTATAATTTTGCGGTGACATAGTGCATTTCTGTAGTTGGTGGAATAAACCCGTACTGTCATACCACAGATCACGTTTGCGTACACCGCTAGAAAACCTGTTATTAAATTTTGCAGTGACACAGTTTTTTTTGCCAGTTTTGCCGTATACAAACCCCTGCTCTGCATAAGTGACAGGAAGGTAAATCTCTAAAAATCATCTGTAATATTGGTGGGTGACATTTTGCCAGTTTTGTCGTATACAACCCCCTGCTCTGCATAGGCGACAGGGAGGTAAATTTCTAAAAATCGTATGTTACATTCTTGGGCCATAAAGTACCCCTGCACTGCATACCTGACTTGGAAATATATTCAGTAAGTTATGTGGCGTTCAGATTGTGGAGATTGTTGGTTGATCTGTACCCCTTCTTTCTTTCAAAGTACCCCTGCACTGCATAACAGACAGGGAACTTAATTATTACAATTGGCGGTTACATTGTTGCCTGACATAAAACCTTTTTTGGCTGTGAAGCCAAAGGTAGTTGCCAACAACAATGTGTTTTGTTTTCTTTTTTTTTTTATAAATTGGGGTAGACCCCAAAACATTAGAAAATATAAAAAACAAAACAAAGAAACAAAGTAAGTGCGCTGTAGTATAACAATAGTTGAGTGAGACCGGTATACATGTCTATTCTGCATAAGATACGAACAAGTCTTGTGGGATCCATGCCTGGTTCTTTTTAATGAATGTGAGATTGTCCACGTTGGCTGTGGACAGGCGGCTCCGCTTGTCTGTGATAACGCCCCCAGCCATGATAAACACACGTTCAGACAATACACTGGCTGCAGAGCAGTCAAGCACCTTCAAGGCGTAAAGGTGAAGCTGAGGCCATGTCCCTAATTTGGGGACCCAGAAGTTTAATGCGGCAGACCCAGTGGCGTAGTTAGAAATGACTGGGCCCAACAGCAAATTTTTGAATCAGGCGCCCCTCCCCCAGTAATTTTTTCGCAACCCCTTCCTTTAATGCTGCTCCCATTTCTGTGCCTACTAAAGATCGCTTTTTCAGACCAGGCAGCTGTTCCATCCGTTTTCAACACTGTCTATATTGCCACTGTATATAATTTCATTATATAATACTGTTGAGGGGGGCCTGACAAAGTCTTTTAGTCCTCCTCCTACTGGATGGGCCCCTTCTCGGTCAGAGCCCCAAAGTAGACGCTTTCCCTGCTTCCCTGTAGCTACGACCCTGGGCAGGCCCATCAGTCAGTACGTGTAGGCGTGTGCACAGATACTATTCCACCATTTTGCGGAAATGCTGCCTCTTGCTAAGACGTTCTATATCTGCTGGTGGTGATGGTTGTTGTGGCGTAGTGACAAAGCTTTTCCACATTTCGGCCCTGCTAACCCTGCCTTCTAAGGTGTGGGTGGTGATCTAGGTGCATTGGCAACTTCTTCCTCCTCCTCCTCTGCTTTAGCCTTGTGCTTCCACTGAGCCCCCGGTGTCAGGTGTGAATGCCATCAGCAGCGCGTCTACCAGCGTTGGCTTCTTCCGATCACGCTTCAGTGTCGGAATTTAGGACGGCATGTTGTCCTTGTTACGGGGATCCAGCAGGGTGGCCACCCAGTAATCTGCACAAGTTAGAATGTGGACAACTCGGCAGTCATTGCGCAGGCACTGCAGCATGTAGTTGCTCATGTTTGCTAGGCTGCCCAGAAGCAACGACAAGCTGTCCTCTCTGGGAGGTGTATCATCTGTGTCCTCCGTATCCCCCCAGCCATGCTCAAGTGATGGCCGTGAGCTGCTTTGGGTGCCACCCTGCTGTGAACACGGTTTCTTCTTCTCCTCCTCCAGAACTGTGCCCTCGCTGGACAATTGTGTATCTGGCCTATGTTGGTGCAGGAACCCACCCCCCGAGCCACTTGTATATGACTGGCCTTATAAGTTAAGGGTAAGGCAAGTATATCGTTTTGTTTGTTTATTTCATTTATCTGACTTATTATTATTTGAATATGTTTATAAGTAACTTTGTAAATAGTTTGTAAATGGGCATTAATGAATGGTTTGAGTGAAGGGGGGTGTAGGGTGGGAGGCTGGTCGGGTTAATTTTCTCTTTTTGAAATGTTCCTTGTATAGTTTTTTTACGATTTATAATAAAAAGTCCTGATAACTGTGGAAATCTTATCCAACAATCTAACCGACAAATGTAATAAAATGATTTGCCTGTCACATCTTCGGCTCAGGCCGAGGGATCCTTGAGCACCAATAAAAGTGAATTTGTCCCACCAGAATCTAAGAGCTGGATTAACTGAATTGATTTTCACTGTCAGGTGTTGAGGAATTTCTGCACCACCAAATTCAGCACATGCGCTAGGCAAGTGATCTGTGTCAAACCGGCTAGGCCCAGAGCTGCTACGAGATTTCGCCCATTTTCGCACACCACCAGGCCGGGCTTGAGGCTCAGTGACACCAACCACTCATCGGTCTGTTGTTCCATGCCCTCCACAGCTCCTGCGCGGTGTGGGGTTTGTCCCCCAAACAGATGAGTTTCAGAACAGCCTGCTGGTGTTACGCTGAAAGGATGAGGAGGTGGTGGAGGAGGAGGAGGAAGCAGAGTAGTAGGAGGAGTCAACAGGAGGCAAATAGAAATGCCCTGCAATCCTCGGGCGGAAGGACATGTGCCAAACTGCTATCCGCCTCAGGCCCTGCGCCACTGCATTTACCCAGTGTGCAGTTAGGGAGTTATAACGTCCCTGCCCGTGCTTACCGGTCCATGTATTGGTGGTTATGTGGACCTTGCCACAGATGGCATTGCGCAGTGCACACCTGATTATGTCTGCTACTTGGTTGTGCAGGGAAGGGATGGCTCGCCTGGAAAAGTAGTGGCGGCTGGGAACCACGTACTGTGGGACAGCCACCGCCATAAGTTTTTTAAAAGTCTACATCCATCTCCACCAGACAGAATGACAGCATTTCAAAAGACCAGGAATTTTGAAATCATGGCATTCAGGGCCAGGGATCGCGGGTGGGTAGGGTGGTACTTCCTCTTCCTCTTTCTATTTCATTTCTTTTTCTAATTGGGAGATGGACAGCTGAACGCTTCCATGGGATAGTGTGGAGATGCTTGGTGACGGTGAAAGATGTGGTGGCGTTGCTGCCACATCCTCTGTTTGCGGGGTGGCAGGTGCCACTGTCACTCACTTGTGCTCGGGTTTAGAACGTTTATTAAAATTTTATGTTTAAGTTATTTACCTATCCAAATTTGTTTGCAGGGCACTTGTCCTACTGCCCCCATGTTGCTTCAATTTCCAGCCCTCTAGCCCTTTCCAGTACTTTTTTAGAGCCATTTTGGTGCCCCAAAGTTCGGGTCCCCATTGACTTCAATGGAGTTCGGGGTCAAGTTCGGGACCCAAACTCGAACTTTGCAGCGAAGTTCGGCCGAACCTGGCAAACCCAAACTTCCAGGTGTTCACTCAACTCTATCTAGAACCCTGATGGACTCCTCTAGCCTGGATACAAGATGAGATACAGTTGGGCATACAGGTTCCATATGGTATTCTGCCGCACATTTGCCCACAGATGGTACAACTGGTCCTGCAGATCCTGCACACTCATAGGTTGCTGAAGCTGGTGTCCCAGCTGGTCCCATAAATGCTTGATTAACGATAAATCTGGTGACCGGGCAGGTTATGTAAGTGTTGGAATCTGGCGAAAACATTTCTGGGAAACCCTTTCAGGTCTGGGGGTGAGCTCGAAGCCCTGCCATGATACTGACATTTTTATCTGGGTAAGGCAACTTTCACACTTGCGTTCTTGTTTTACAGTATTGAGCTCCAGCAGATATTTTCCGTTCCATTGCATTCCATTTTGTGACCGGACACAAAACTGCTGCAAGCTGTGATTTTGTGTCTGGTTGTAAAAACTTAAAAAAACAATGGATCTGTCACCATTGACTTACATTGTTTTCAGTGACAGATCAGTTTTTTTAGGCTCCTAAAAGGCTCCTCTCGTCACCCATTGACTTTCAATGTATTTAGTGACAGATCAGTTTTTTTCCCATTTTGATTTCACACAACCTCATCAATTGTTTTTACATGGGGAATGCGTGAAGCTATTAAACAGGCATGTCAGGAGCTGTGAAAGGTCCTCTTTAACATACAAAATACAAAAAAACATAATTAAACACATTTATACAGCTATATAAAATTTAACCCCTTAAGGACCAAGGGCGTACATGTACGCCCTGTGAATTTCCGATCACCACTGAGCACGTGGCGGTGATCGGAACAAGATGCCTGCTGAAATCAATCATCAGGCACCTTGGCACAATGCCCAGGGGGGTCCTGTGACCCCCCCATGTCAGCGATCGCAGCAAACCGCAGATCAATTCAGACCTGCGGTTTGCTGCGCTATCTGTAGTCTCTGATCCACTAAAATATGCCCCAAACGTGTAAATATTAACCCCCCCTGCACCTCGCCGTTTTGTGTCCCACCCGGGCGGTGCAGGGGGGAGGATTGCGGGCGGTGCTGCGGGTGGGCGGCGCGGGAGGCGGGCGGTGCGGCAGGCGGGATCGCAATTGCAATCCCCCGCCCGCCTCCTTTCAAACGCTTTCCCTGGTGTCTAGTGGGTATAGCAGGGGGTCAGCACATTGCTGACCCCCTGCTATAAACTGCTGACATCTGTGCTGCAGATGTCAGCAGTTTAACCGCTTCTATACCGCGGTCCATACGGACCGCGGTATAGAAGGTGTTAACATGGAGGGAGCTCCCTCCCTCTCCCATCGGTAAGCTCTCTTATGGCAGTGGGTGATGGTTACCATGGCAGCAGGGCGCTTTCAGAAGCGTCCTGCTTGCCATGGTACTGAAACTCTGAATGGGCTTTTGCTAAAGGCAAAAGCCTATTCAGACTTTGTAAAGTAAAAAAATACAGGAAGTACACTATATAGTGTACTTACTGTATTATATAGACACCAGATCCACTGGTGTCAAAAATCCACTGGTGTCAAAAATCCAGTCCAGCAAAATCCGCCTTCCAAAACCCATATGGCGTTCCCTTCCTTCTGTGCCCTCCGTTTGGCCATACAGCAGTTTACGCCCACATATGGGGTGTTTCTGAAAACTAAAGAATTGGGGCAATAAAAATTAAGTTTTGTTTGGCTGTTAACCCTTGCTTTGTTACTGGAGAAAATGGATTCAAATGGAAAATTTTCCAAAAAAATCGAAATTCTAAAATTTTATCTCCATTTGCCATTAACTCTTGTGGAAAACCTAAAGGGTTAATGACGTTTGTAAAATCAGTTTTGAATACCTTGAGGGGTGTAGTTTCTAGAATGGGGATGGTTGGATGGTTTCTATTATGTAAGCCTCACAAAGTGACTTCAGACCTGAACTGGTCCCTAAAAAGTGGGTTTTTGAAAATTTCTGAAAAATTTCAAGATTTGCTTCTAAACTTCTAAGCCTTGTAACGTCCCCAAAAAATAAAATGGCATTCCCAAAATGATCGATACATGAAGTAGACATACGGGGAATGTAAATCAATAACTTTTTTGGGCGGTATTACTATGTATTATAGAAGTAGAAAAATTGAAACTTGGAAATTTGCACATTTTTCCAAATTTTTGGTAAATTTGATATTTTTTTATGAATAAAAATGAAATTTTTCGACTTAATTTTACCAGTGTCATGAAGTACAATATGTGATGAAAAAACTATCTCAGAATGGCCTGGATAAGAAAAAGCGTTTTAAAGTTATCACCACATAAAGTGACACTGGTCAGATTTGCAAAAAATGGCCTGGTCCTAAGGTGAAAATGAGCCCGGTCCTTAAGGGGTTAAAACATCACAAATGAATAGTAAAACCCTCCCCTATAATATCTACATTAACATTTTTGAGAAAATGACTTATTGTTCAGGGAAATAGTACATTGTACCTATAGCTATAGGAACTGTGTTGACCGGGTAAAGCTGATAAAGCGGATGGTTTATATTCCCCACTATTGTACTGAACTTTTTTTAACATTCCATGCCTAAAAACACTTGTTAGTCCTATGCCATCTCCCTTACCACATATGAAGTTTACGAACATTTCTTTAGTTTGTGAAACGTTGATAACCATTCATTTCTCGCCATTCCACAAACTTACACAACCTTTCTATATTCCAAATCACACCCACCCTTAATGCAGTTAATTTCACTGAATCATCAGAGAACTTTTGTAAATGGCAACGTTCACTATTTTACTAAAAATGCTGTATAAACAAAAATGGTGATAATACCGTGGGCCAATAACGGCCAATAATAGTTTCAAAAGCAACCTCCCAAAGACCTCCATAATCTGTGATGTAAGTGCCACCAGACTGTACTCATTATGTATACCTCGAGTTCTGTGAAACGGAAAACGGTGCTTGGCTTTTTAAAACTGGGGTTGTAAACATACCTTGGAGAGGTTTTCTGGTTTCTGGCTTTTTGGACTTTTTCATTTTTAACTATCAACCCCAGACTGACATTTCTTTTGAAAGAATCATACTCACCTGCAACCCTTTGCTCTGTTCTGGTTCCTGGCTCCCTACAGCAATCTTCCAATGACATGGCCCCAAAGAACATGTGACCCAGTAGTGACATGCTGTGCAAGGAAACGGTCACTGCTGAGGCCAGTCATGGGCTGCAGGGCTGGCGCAAGGTAGTTTGGTTCCCTAGGCAGACAAGGCAAATTGCCCCCCCTCCTTGAAATCATGTCACAGTGCGTGGGCCTCTTTCAGTAATGAGTACTTCCACAAAGGAAGCATTCATCAGTTTACAATATGACCTTTTTTATTATTGCGCCGCCTCAGATGGATGGCAAGGTAGCGCCCTAGGCGGGTGCCTACTTTCAACTACCCGACATCCCAGCCACGGTGGTGTACGTGACCCCATCCGTCCAGAAATTTACAGAACAGAGATTGGAACCCAGGAAGCCAGAACAGAGTGGCGGGGAGCAGGTGAGTTGGATTTTTTTTTTAAATACAGAAGGTTGGGGTTGACCATTAAAGCTGGACAACCCTTTTAAGCCATATTTTGTGTTTCTTATGAGTGCCTGAAAACCCCAAATCTCAGCAGTTCAATATAAAAAAACTGTCAGCACTAGGGGGAGCTCCATACTTACTAATTTAATACTCAATGGAAGCTGTATAAATCCATGTTCTGTACACTGAACACAACCAACTGGTAGATGCAGGCAACCAGAATTTCATTGTGTAGTGTTAAAGGGGTTATCCCAAGAATTGCATTTATCATCTATTCACATGATAGGCCATATGTGGCAGATCTCTTAGGGTCCAACCGCTAGGATTCCCAGCAGTCCTAAGAATAAGGGTCCTTAAGAGCAGTCCTGTTTGAATGGAATGGTAGTGTGCATGTCAGTTCTCCTCCCAATTCAGACATGGCACACCCCCCATCTTGGGATCAGTGGGAGTATGTAATAAATATGTAAAAATATAAAACTTTTGGGTATCCTCTTTTTGGCAGACACCTGTTGCTCTCTACACACACACTTTCCTTCGGGGAGTTACTTTTTCACTCATTCTATATCTTTTGAACTTCTTTAGTCACTTGCCTGTTTTTGTTTAGTGTTTCTTTTGCTATGTTTCTCTCTCTTTCTCTTCCTAAATTTTATAACCTTTTTCTATTTGTGCAAATGAAATCATTTTAACTTGTATCTTTAATCAAGAACAAGAATTGGGCTCATCCTTAAGCATTTCTTGCAAAATTGAGAAGTGCTGGACAATATTTAACAGAGCATCAGTGGTTGGACTCCCAGCGATCCGACATTTATGACCTATCCTGTGAATAGTGCAGATATGGACTCCCATGATCCACTTAATGTATTTCAAGATAGTGTTTTTATAACAAGCGGGGGTTCCAGTTATAAAGTGACAAATGTTTTTGGCGTATAGCCTTCCTCAGTACTACTGGAAAATATGAACATTACAGTGGATAAGTATAACTCATATAGTTATGAAGCAAAATCAATCATGTCTGTACAAAATACACAAGAAAGGGCGTCACACAAGATAATAATAAAGACGGTTCCAATAATTTGGGATTAAATAGCAACAGTTCCTTGGCGGCGAAGCATATGTTTACATCGCAGTGTTCACAGAGTCCAGTGTCCACAGAGGAGAGAGATATATATGCGCCCAAAAGGTGCGCAGAATACTGTATAGGGCAGTTAAGGGATTCAGCCAGATAAAAAAGTTGGGCCACATGATATCTAAGGAAGCAGTAACATAGTATCTACACCACTGAACTATACTAGAATGAGGCTACAGAGTCTATAGGTATAATAATAAGAAATGAGATAATCCCCTGGGGTAACATAAAAGTCAGGTAATCTCATGCCTTAATATATACTAATCAGCATAGTATATACATATAAAATATCTAGGGCATACCTGGATGGGCCGCAGAGAAATAGAGTAGTAGGTAAGATGATGTGCCCAGAGTGGACCACTGGGCGCTGTGGTACTTCAGTATGATGTGAAGTGCTTTAATAAGCCTGTAAAATTATTATAGTCATAGAGTAGTGTATGCAGGTTTACTGCTAGGTCGGAGGCCAGTCGGAGGCTTACCTTGCTAAGCTTATATTTAGAAGAGGGCGGGGTGTCCACTATGAGCCGCTGGGCGCTGTGGTACTACTGGGCACAGGGGCCCTGTTAAGTTTGTGGTTGGCTGAGCTGCTGCTCTGCTGTGTGCTGTGAATAGGTAAGAAGTAAGGTAAGAAGTGCTATTCTTGGGATAACTCCTAACACAGCACTACATGATGAAATTCTGGCTAGATGCATCCACCTCTAGGTCAGGTGCTGCCATTTTTTTCCCCCGTAGATAGATGATGTATATGTAAAAAGTAGATAAAGTGGGGAGAAAGAACTGAATTCTCTTATTGGCATCAATACAATTTTAAAATTTCCTTTGACAAATCTGTATCTACTCCTGAATTGTACATAATTCATAAACTATATGAATAGCTAAAGCTCTGGAAATCTGTAAAATGAGGAGTTATTAAGACGATAGTTTTTATGCACATTTTATGCACTATAGTGGACATCTTTCCTAAACCACTGTGCCCCGGAGCAGACCTCATAATATTTGTTGCTCTGTTAAGTGCCCCCCTTAAGTTTGCAGGAAATGTAACTTCCATGTAATTCAACTTCTACTGGAACGTGGGATTTTTTTTTTTTTATTTGACCTCAAGAAGTGAATTGCATTTTTAGATTGTTCAAAAAGAAAAAAAAATGCTCTACCAAGTGTTGTCATATCCCCTTCTAACCTAAACCTGAATGTGTCTAGGGGAAACCTGCAAGGGAAATAGTTGGCCAAATATCACTTAAACCCACCTTTTCCTAGAAGTCGTAACCATACAACAACTGACAAATTCACCAGAAAGTTTTTGTTGACTTAAATTGGACAAATGACTAGCAGGCAATTGGAGGACTACGTTTATTTTTTACTACTGTAACTATATTGTTCTAAAGAAAGTGTACAAAGCTCAAGGCAATTAAAGGGGTTGTCTCATTTTGCCATCTCAATGGCTGAGCTGGGGCGACGTACTGGCCAGGCAAGGCTGAGTCTGGAAACTGCATAGTTTGCTGTGCTACGCTGTTCGTGTAGCTCTTTTTCACTGCTATAGGAGTTACGGAAACAGCAGAGCGCTGGCAGCTTGCCCAGTTCCGTAACTCCATCCAGCATGGTAGGTACTTAATCTCATCACTCAGTCGAAATGGCAAGATGGGACAAACCCTTTAAGTGCTCTGACCTGATATCTGATAAATGTACACACATTTAGGAAGTGCACACACTACTGAAGTGTTGGAAGATGTCTGTGATACCTTGATTGTGAGATTCCTTCCACACAATGCCTAGCTGCTTATATTATGCAAGAAGACACTATATGATTCTTATTTAAAAACCATTAGTGATGGAAGTGCGAGCACAGTGCTCAAAGTCACTGAGTTCTCTGGTATCTTGGGAGTTACATGCTATAAACTGGTGATCCTCTGAATCAACTTGCAGGATAACAGGCCAAACTGGATGGACAAAATGTTTTTTTTGGCCTTATATACTATGTTACTATGCAGACAGACCCAAGGGCTCCCACAGGACTCCATCATCAAACATGGGTCAAGCCAAGACGAAGACATCCTTGAAGAAAAAGCTCCCATCTCCAAAACAAGATGGCGCTGCACTAGCAGCAGACTGTTTTCACTGCTGAAGAGGACATCTCTTGTGCATAGTCATATGCTTCTGGTGAGATACTGTAGATCACATCCTGATCTTGAGATCCTTTCTTTAAAAAAAAAAACTCACATACTGTAGGCCTTGGTACCAATTATGACAGAATTTAAAGATATAAAGACTGTTGTCTTTTGGACGCAGAGTGGATATAACAGAGGAAACACAGGCTGCCATCTACAGCCATTCCATGCAGACTCCGGTGGTGTCTCATCAGAACCACCTGAAAAATGTTCACCTGCAGCTAGATCAGAAGAAGTAAAGCCAAAGAAAAAATTGTTGTCTCAGAGGCACACCAAAAATCATCACAATTGAGAACCTCCCAACAGCAGCGTGACGAATCTTTGCTGCCCTTGTTTGTAAAGACAGGTCAGAATAGATTGTCATAGAACTTGTGTGTAGAGCCCTGAGGCCAAAATGTGCCCAAGGTGAACTCCCGAGGGATGTCATCTGTGGGCTTTTACCTTGATACAGTCATTCTTAAAGCTGCCAGGGATGCAAGAGAATTCAATATAAGGTCCTAAAATCATGCTCTACCAGATCTTAGCAGTGAGTGCAAGGTCCAGGAGGAACAGATGGGAGGTCGGAAGTGATAGTGACTCTGGCTGCAATAATCATTCACAGTGGCAATCCTCACACTGTCACTCCCTTGGGCCAGGGCAGTGACAAGAGGGTGCACCCTTTCTTCCCTTGGGGCACACCCTGATGTCGGGGCTCCTGCCTAATGGTAGCTGGGGTGCCCCTGGTGTTGTGAGTTTGGTGCGGATGTGAGGCAGGAGATGTAGGTGCCGTGGCCGAATTATGGTGCTGAAGTCAGTAACCAAGCCAGTTGTAGAAAATAAACAAGTCTCTCTTTAATAAAGAAAAGCATCCTTCCTTCTTCTGCCAGGGAGGAGAGTGTATTGTTTTGCACTTGAGTTTCTGCAGTAAAGAAGCACAATGGTTTACTTCAAATCCTGACTCTCTGGACGTATTCCCTATTGGGGTGCACCACACCATCCCTTCAAGAGAGCAGCGACATGTGGTGAAACCATTGACGGTGTCCAGGGAAACCAGTGTAGCATTGGGGCCACCCTAAACCTGGCCACTTAACTAACTTTTTACCATCAACTGAACAACTGCCATCTAGTTCTCTCTAGTGATGGGCGCAAATATTCGAATTGCGAATCTTAATTGTGAATATTGGCACTTCGAGAATTCGCGAATATTTAGAATATAGTGATATATATTCGTAATTTTCGAATATTCTAGATTTTGTTTCATCTGAACCCATGATCCCTCGCTGCTTCTTGCTTGTGGGCCAATGAGAAGGCTGCAATGTTTTTGTCTGAGCTTAGCAACATCCCTAGCAACCGATAAGAAAGTTGCCTATCCCTTTAGTATATAAGAACCTCCCCAGCAGCCATTTTCTACAGTTTTTTTCAGTTCTGAGAGAGACAGCAGTGTCATTGCTGTGCTCTGTGCTTTGCTGTGTCATTACATTAGTTAGTTAGTATATATATATATATATTGTGGTAAGGTGCAGGGTGCCGTCGTGGATGGCAGGTATGTGTCACCGAGGTTCATAGCCTCGGTGAGGTAAGAGCCCGTTTTTGTTGATGTCAGCAGCAGCTAGTGCTACTGACAGAGTTTAAATAGCATGGCTGCAAAGCCGACCCAGGCCGGCTCTTACCGGGAGCAGCTAAAGTGTAGGGTGGGTGGCTGCTCCCCACGACCCAGTCCTGGTTTTGGGCTGGGTTTAAAAGCTCAGCCAGCTCAGCAGCTGGAGGCTGTGATTATCCTGGAGCTGCTAACAGGGCTGAGGAGTTCTCTGTCCTGGAGGAAAGAGCTCAGCAAGGAGGTGTTTTGTTCCTGGCTACCTGAAGCTGGATTCTCCTGCGGCTGGGCCGACAGCGTGGTGCGAACCTGCACCTACACCTCCCAGGTGACTGAACCTGTGTTGGCCTGTTTTTGTTTTGCCACGTTATTTCCGTTGTGTGTGAACTGTCACCAAAGAGACTGTTTTTCATTTATGGTGTGCAAGTGTGAATAAAACACTGTTTGTTGCACAATCTGGACTCCTTGTTTTGCCTCTAAACTGCACCCGCACCGCTGTCTACCAGAGCGACTCCCACATTTGGTGTCGGATGCGGGCATGCGCAGTGAGGCTGGCGTGAACGCCGAAGTTTTGTTTTTCTAAAGTGCATGGAATATATTAAGCCAGCAAAGCTGCAAGCAGGAGTTTCTGGCAACATGGAGGCTGCTGTGAAGGCTCTCATAGAGGCTAACGTGCAGCAGCGGGAGACCAACCAACTACTGCTACAACATGTGATGGCGTTACAGGCGGCAGGAGCGTCCCACCACGTCCATGATGCCCGGAAGCGGTCCGTGCGGCGATCCCAAAAATGACCCCCGCAGACGGCGTTGAGACGTACCTGGCGGTTTTTGAGAAGGTCGCCGTGAGGGAAAAGTTACCCGTGACCAGTGGGCCGAGGTGGTTGCTCCGTTCCTGGCATCCGGACCCCAGCAAGTTTTTTGATTTGGCAGACGACCAGGCTGCTGACTATTCCACGGTGAAGGGGGAGATCCTGGCCAGACTGGGGGTAAACGTGTTGGTCCGGGCTCAGCGGGTCCACCAGTGGGACTTCAAAGTGGCTGAACCCGCCAGGCCGCAGTACTATGAGTTGCTGCACAGGTTGCAAAAATGGCTGCAGCCTGAGGTTCTAAGTCCGACTGCTATGCTGGACCGGCTGCTGGCTGACATGTTTTGGAGGGCCTTGCCTTACCCCCTTCAACACTGGATCGGCCAGGTATCCCCCACCAATGCCCTTGAGATGGTCGACCTGGTGGAGCGATATGAGGCCACCAGAAACCTGCAGGGGGTTCTTTTGGGAGGGGGCCAGTCAAACCCCGGAAATCTCCACCCCAGTCCCGGCGGCCGGCCAAACCCGCCCGGGATGTACCTCTTGCAGATCCGTCCCCAGTGGTCTGCTGGCAGTGTCGGGAGCCTGGACACATAAGGGCCAACTGTCCACAGTGGGGGAACCCATGGAGACTAATTATGGGTACCGGGCTTCCATGTATGCCCGGAGACTGTGTGCGACCGGCATCCCGGGACAATAGACAATCGTCATCTGTGCCAGGTGCAAGTCGGGGATAACCTGGCAGTGGCGCTGTTGGACTCAGGGAGCCTGGTAACCCTGGTAAGTGCTGCCCTGGTACAGCCCACCCAGTATACGGGCCGGACAGTGGGTGTGGTGTGCATACACGGAGACTTAAAGGACTATCCCACTGCTGTAATGTCTCTGTCCACGGCGGTCGGCACCTGGACTTGTGAAGTGGCGATCTCCACAAAGCTGCCCTATGAACTAATAATTGGGAGAGACTTCCCTGGTTTTCCGTCACTGTGGCCTGAGATGAAAGTGACTAATAGCCCTGAGACAGGGGTAACCCTAGCAGAGTGGCCTGATACCCCTGGAAGGCCAGAACCCTGGGAGCCCGAGTCTGAAGGGCCAGCGGTAGGGGTGACCACTGCTGCAGCGGTAGTGGGGAGACAACCCCACTGAGTGTAATGGTGGGAGACACGGAGGACTTGCCACCGGGACCTGAGTTGGCAGACCTCAATGTCTCCGGGGAAAATTTTGGGACCGCACAACACCGGGACCAAACCCTAACCAGGGCCTGGGAGAATGTGCTGGAAATTGATGGTAAACCCCAGAAACCAGGGGCTGAATTAATGTTCCCATGATTTATTGTTCTGCAGGATATGTTGTATCGGGTGAACCAAATCCGAGGTGAACCTGTTGAACAGTTGGTGGTGCCCACAGCGTATCGCAAGCTTGTCATGGAGCTTGCCCACCAACATGTTCTTGGGGGACACCTGGGGTGGCAGAAAACCCAGGACCGCATACTGCAGCGGTTTTATTGGCCCAGTGTGTTCAAGGAAGTAGAAAATTATTGTAAGTCCTGTCCAACCTGTCAGGTAACTAGCCCCCAGCCACATTTCCGTAGTCCTCTGGTACCTCTGCCAATTATTGAAGTACCGTTTGAGCGAATTGCTATGGATTTAATTGGGCCTGTACCAAAGTCTGCTAGGGGCCACCAACACATTCTGGTAGTTCTCGACTATGCCACTCGGTATCCGGAGGCGGTGCCTCTGCGACATACCTCAGCTAAGCTCATTGCCAAAGAGTTAATGGAGATGTTTTCCCATGTGGGCCTGTCAAAAGAGGTTCTGACAGACCAAGGGACCCCTTTTATGTCCAAAGTAATGAAGGAACTGTGTAAATTGTTGTGTATAAAGCAGTTACGGACGTCCGTTTACCATCCGCAAACAGACGGTCTTGTTGAGAGGTTTAACCAAACTCTAAAGAATATGTTAAAAAGGGTGGTGTCTAGAGATGGGAAGGACTGGGACCTGCTTCTGCCCTATCTCATGTTCGCAGTGCGAGAGGTGCCCCAGGCCTCTACTGGGTTCTCGCCCTTCGAACTGCTTTATGGCAGACACCCTCGGGGCCTGTTGGATATCGCCAAGGAAGCATGGGAACAACAGCCTGTCCCCCACAAAAGTGTCATTGAGTATGTCGCCCAGATGCAGGAACGGATGGAAAGGGTGTTGCCTTTGGTCCGGGAGCATATGGAGGCAGCGCAACAAGCCCAGAGTAGGGTGTATAATCGTCAGGCTCGGAGTGCGGGGCTTCAATCCGGGAGATCGAGTGTTGGTTCTGGTACCCACCCTTGACAGCAAATTCCTAGCTAGGTGGCAGGGCCCCTATGAGGTGGTCGAGAAGGTAGGGAAGTAAATTACAAAGTACACCAGCCAGGCGGCGCAAGCCGGAGCAGGTGTACCATGTGAATTTGCTAAAGCCGTGGAAAGATAGGGACACGGCCGACGACCACAGCCCCCGGCCAGGGCTTCTAGGTGAAAAGGGTCCAGCCCCACAGTTCGAGGCCTGTGAAGCCGTAACCACGGTAAAAATTGCAGACAGCCTGTCTTCCACACAAGTTCAGGAAGTCAGGAGTTCCTCAGTCGGAACACGGATGTGTTCTCGGACCTCCTGGCCGCACGTCTCTCATCCGACATGACATCGTCACTGAGCCTCAGGCCAAGGTCCGGTTAAAACCATACCGGGTACCCGAGGCTCGGCGGCGGGCCATCGCGGAGGAAGTGCAGTTAATGTTGAAGCTCGATGTCATTGAGGAGTCGAAAAGTGAGTGGGCCAGTCCCATAGTCCTAATACCCAAGCCGGATGGGACGTTGCGGTTCTGCAATGACTTTCGCAAGTTAAATGAAGTATCCAAGTTTGACGCGTATCCCATGCCCCGAGTAGACGAGCTTGTTGAAAATTTAGGACAAGCCCGTTATTTTTCTGTGCTGGACCTCACTAAAGGGTACTGGCAGGTACCCTTAACGGAGTCGGCTAAGGAAAAACCGCGTTTGTTACCCGCAGGGCCTGTATCACTACAAGGTGTTACCCTTTGGCCTGCATGGCGCCCCGCCACTTTCCAGAGGTTAATGGACATAGTGCTGCGACCACATCGTCGGTACGCCTCGGCCTACTTAGATGATGTAGTCATCCACAGCACCGACTGGGAAAGCCATTTACCCAAGGTGCAGGCGGTAGTGGATGCCCTGAGGAAAGCTGGACTAACCGCCAATCCAAAAAAGTGTGCGATTGGGTTGGAAGAGACCAAATATCTGGGATATGTAATTGGGCGGGAGTCATCAAACCTCAGGTAACTAAGGTAGAGGCCATTCGTAGCTGGCCCCGACCGGTCACCACCAGGCAGGTAAAGTCGTTCCTGGGGATTGTAGGATACTACATGAGGTTTGTGCCCCACTTTGCCACAATAGCAGCGCCATTGACAGACCTGTTGAAGGGACGAAAGTCTGGGAGGGTTAGCTGGAGTGAGAAGGCGGAGGAGGCTTTCTCCGCGTTGAAGTCGGCCCTGTGTGGGTCCCCGGTTTTGGTGACACCCGACTTCAACAAGTAGTTTGTCGTACAGACCGACGCCTCGGAGGTAGGCCTCGGTGCGGTACTGTCGCAGGAGGTCAACGGGGAAGAACATCCCGTTGTCTTCCTGAGCCGTAAGCTCAGTCCCGCCGAGTCCAGATATAGTATAGTGGAGAGGGAGTGCCTGGCTATCAAGTGGGCACTCGAATCTCTCCGCTACTACCTGTTAGGGAGGAGGTTCCGTCTGGTGACCGACCATTCCCCCTCAAATGGATGAGTCAGGCCAAGGAGAGGAATGCTCGGGTCACCAGGTGGTTCCTATCCCTTCAAAATTTCAAGTTCTCCGTGGAACATAGGGCAGGTCGCTTGCAGGGAAATGCAGATGCCCTTTCCCGCGTCCACTGCCTCACATGTGTCCACCCCTCAGGGTTGAACAAAGGGGGTGTGTGGTAAGGTGCAGGGTGCCGTCGTGGATGGCAGGTATGTGTCACCGAGGTTCATAGCCTCGGTGAGGTAAGAGCCCGTTTTTGTTGATGTCAGCAGCAGCTAGTGCTACTGACAGAGTTTAAATAGCATGGCTGCAAAGCCGATCCGGGCCGGCTCTTACCGGGAGCAGCTAAAGTGTAGGGTGGGTGGCTGCTCCCCACGACCCAGTCCTGGTTTTGGGCTGGGTTTAAAAGCTCAGCCAGCTCAGCAGCTGGAGGCTGTGATTATCCTGGAGCTGCTAACAGGGCTGAGGAGTTCTCTGTCCTGGAGGAAAGAGCTCAGCAAGGAGGTGTTTTGTTCCTGGCTACCTGAAGCTGGATTCTCCTGCGGCTGGGCCGACAGCGTGGTGCGAACCTGCACCTACACCTCCCAGGTGACTGAACCTGTGTTGGCCTGTTTTTGTTTTGCCACGTTATTTCCGTTGTGTGTGAACTGTCACCAAAGAGACTGTTTTTCATTTATGGTGTGCAAGTGTGAATAAAACACTGTTTGTTGCACAATCTGGACTCCTTGTTTTGCCTCTAAACTGCACCCGCACCGCTGTCTACCAGAGCGACTCCCCACAATATATATATATATATATATACAGTATCTCACAAAAATGAGTACACCTCTCACATTTTTTAAAATATTTTATTATATCTTTCTATGGGACAACACTGAAGAGCTAACACTCTGATACCTTGTAAAGTAGTCAGTGTACAGCTTGTATAGCAGTATAACTTTGGTGTGCCCTCAAAATAACTAAACACACAGCCATTAATGTCTAAACCGCTCGCAACAAAAGTGAGTACACCCCTAAGTGAAAATGGCCAAATTGTGCCCAAAGTGTCAATATTTTGTATAGCCACCATTATTTTCCAGCACTGCCTTAACTCTCTAGGACATGTAGGTCACTAGAGCTTTACAGGTTGCCACTGGAATCCTCTTCCACTCCTCCATGGTGACATCACGGATCTGGTGAATGCCTTGCAATGTTTGAGGATGCCCACAGATGCTCAATAGGGTTAAGGTCTGGAGACAAGCTTGGCCAGTCCAGCACCTTTACCCTCAGTTTCTTTAGCAAGGCCCTGGTTGTCTTGGAGGTGTGTTTGGAGACGTTATCATGTTGGAATACTGCCCTGTGGCCTAGTTTTCGAAGGAAGGGGATCATGCTCTGCTTCAGTATGTCACAGGACATGTTGGCATTCATGGTTCCCTCAATGAGCTGTAGCTCCCCACAGCCGGCAGCAGTCATGTAGACCCAAACCATGACACTCCCACCAACATGCTTGACTGTAGACAAGACACACTTGTTTTTGTACTCCTCACCTGGCTGGCGCCACACACGCTTGACACTATCTGAACCAAACAAGCTTTTCTTAGTCTCATCAGACCATATGACATGGTTCTAGTAATCCATGTCCTTAGTCTGCTTGTCTTCAGCAAACTGTTTGCGGGCTTTCTTGTGCATCATCTTTAGAAGAGGCTTCCGACAGCCATGCAGACCAATTTGACACCGAGTGTGGCGTATGGTCTGAGCACTGACAGGCTGACCCCCCACCCCTTTAACTTCTGCAGCAATGCTGGCAGCACTCATATGTCTATTTTGAAAAGACAACCTCTGGATATATGAAGCTGAGCACCTGCACTCAACTTCTTTGGTCAAGCATGGCAAGACCTCTTTCTGAGTGGAACTTGTCTTGTTAAACCTCGGTATAGTCTTGGCCACCGTGCTGCAGCTCAGTTTCAGGGTGTTGGCAATCATCTTATAGCCTAGACCATCTTTATGTAGAGCAACTATTCGTTTTTTCAGATCCTCAGAGAGTTTTTTGCCATGGGGTGCCACTGCCATGTTTAACTTCCAGTGACCAGTATGACAGTGTGAGAGTGATAACACCAAATGTAATACCTCTGCTCCCCATTCACCCCTGAGACCCTGTAACACTAATGAGTCACATGACATGAAATGGCTAATTGGGCACAATTTGTCCATTTTTCACTCAGGGGTGTACTCACTTTTGTTGCCAGCGGTTTGGACATTCATGGCTGTGTGTTGAGTTATTTTGAGGGCACACCAAATTTACACTGTTATACAGTTGTACACTGACCACTTTACATTGTATCAAAGTGTCATATCTTCAGTGTTGTCCCATGAAAAGATATAATAAAAGAATTACAAAATTGTGAGGGTTGTACTCACTTTTGAGAGATACTGTATATATATATATGTGTATATATATATATATATATATATATATATATATTACAGATAGTTAGTGGGAGATAGTCAGTGTAGGTTAGATTGTGATATAGTGTAGCGGTTCTGCTGTCCATACATACTGTACATAGTGCTGTGATGTCACAAGTTCACAACAATACTTAGTGCACCAATCACTAATGTGTAGTCAGACCTGTTAAAATGTGAAGTTGCACGTATTGCGCCAAAATATTCACATCATTAGTGCTGATTTGCGCAATTGCAAATATATCGGAGAACTCTATCTGCATATAAAGCTATTGTAATGTTCTGCCGTGCCAACCATTTTCTCCAGTCTCAGGAAACTTCTAGAAGCTTGAAAAATGTAGCTATAGTGACCCACGCCTGTATTGTACGCGCATATTACATTGCCGATTTTTGCAAACAAGACCATATTCGCGAATTCTCGAATATATGACGAATATTCTACCAAATATTAACAAAATATCGCAAATTCAAATATTACCCCTGCCGCTCATCACTAGAACTGTTCTCCTTTTTCCCCTCTCCTCTGGCCCTCACCCTCTCCTGGAGACTACCTTGCAGTGCTCTTCACAGCACTACACTCTCAGTTAATCTCATGATGAGGCACAATATAATTAAGGCAAGGTCCCACATCATTTCAGGTCCTCTCTCCTATAACTATCCCAATCCCCATTATTTTAACACATATCATAACTAGTGATGAGCGGCAGGGGCACTATTCGAATTTGCAATATTTTGCGAATATTCGACATAAATTCGCGATCATTTTCTTGATTTCGAAAATCGGCAATGTAATATGTGCATATTGCAAGCACGACACATGCGTGGGTCACTATTGCTAAATTTTTCAAGCTGTTAGAAGTTTCTTGAGACTGGAGAAAATGGTTGGCACGGCCGAACATTACAATAGGTTTATATGCAGATAGAGTGCTCCAATAGATTCTCGATTGTGCAAATCGGCAATTAATGATGTGAATATTTTCACATTTTAGCAGGTCTGACTACAGTTGACTACAACTTCACATTTTAGCAGGTCTGACTACATATTAGTGATTGGTGCACTGTGTTGTTGTGAACTTGCCTGTAGCATGTATGTATGGACAGCAGAACTTATCACACTACCTAACACCCTGCACTGGAACCGATCAGCTACACTATATCACTATCTAACCTACACTGACTATCTCCCACTAACTATCCGTATTATATATATCATCTAACTAACTATCTAATGTAATGTGACACAGGAAAGCACAGAGCACAGCAATGACACTGCTGTCTCTCTCAGAACTGTTATAAACTGTAGAAAATGGCTGCTGGGGAGGTTCTTATATAGTAAGGGGTAGGCAACTTTCCTATTGGTTGCTAGGGATGTTGCTAAGGTCAGACAAAGACATTGCAGCCTTCCCATTGGCTCACAAGCAAGAAGCAGGGAGGAATGATGGGTTCAGAGGAAAAGAAAATCTAGAATATTCGCAAATATGAATATATAGCAATATTCGTGAATTCTCCAAGTGGCGATATTCTTGATTAAGATTCGCGATTCGAATATTCGCGCTCAACACTAATCATAACACAGTGAACATCCTATGTCTCTTTTGACTTTACAAATGGGTTTTACATTTGGTGGATTAATTGTGTATTTTTGCATATGATATAGATATATATATATATTCAGTTTTTATTGTGGTTATTGCCCCTGTAGGGTAATGTAGGTATTAGAGAGTTACCAGACCCTGACTTATCTTTAGGGCTTGGTATAAGCCCCTGTTAGACTGGACGATTTTCAGGCCAACTATGTTCAAAGGAACTCTCGTTTCAATAATTGGCCTGTATAAATGTGCTGCCGATGGGCGCAACGAGCAAACGCTCATTTGTCAACTGATTTTCATTTTTTATTCAGAATAAAAGATGCATGATTATTGGGTGGTGCATCTCCCTGTGTAATCAGCGATGTGCTGACGATAATCAACAGAACTGAATGAGGGAGGAACGACTGCCGTAGCAATCATTTCTCTCTCATTCATTGCATCGACCTGTGTAATAGGCCCATTCAAACACGCTAATTGATGTGTTAATTGTCGACCATGCTTGTCCTGCCTGAACATTGGACAAGGTAATAGGGCCCTTAGTCACTGGCCATTCAATTGCAACTTTGACTAAGGACAGATATGATAACTTATATGTAAATTGTGCAACACAAGTTCTGTCTAGCTTGCAGATCATGACAACTTCCATACTGTAGATAAAACCAGCTGCAGAAGATTGCCTTGCTGCCATGGTAAAGTGTAGTGGGGACTTTAGCGTCCTGGCTGCCATGGTAACCATTCAGAAAAAGCTAAACGTCGGATCCGGCAATGCGCCGAAACGACGTTTAGCTTAAGGCCGGATCCGCATTAATGCCTTGCGGCAAGTGTTCAGGATTTTTGGCCGGAGCAAAAAGCACAGCATGCTGCGGTATTTTCTCCAGCCAAAAAACGTTCCGGTCTTGAACTGAAGACATCCTGATGCATCCTGAACGGATTTCTTTCCATTCAGAATGCATGGGGATAAAACTGATCAGGATTTTTCCGGCATAGAGACCCGAGGACGGATCTCTATGCCGGAAAACAAAAACGCAAGTGTGAAAGAGCCCTTAGGCTACTGCGGATCCGGCTGACAAATGCATTGAAACACCGGATCTGTCTCTCCAGTGTCATCCGGAAAAAGGGATCCAGTATTTTTTCTTCTTCGCATTTTTAAAGGTCTGTGCATGCGCAGATTGGGAAACCGAATCCGGTTTTCCGGAACACTTGGTACTGGATCCGGCATTAATACATTTTTATTGAAATTAATGCCGAATCCCGCATTCCGGCAAGTGTTGCATGCTGCATGCTGCAGTATTTTCTCCATCCAAATACCATAAAGGGACTGAAATGAAGGCATCCTGATGCATACTGAACTAAATGCTTTCCATTCAGAATGCATTAGGATAAAACTGAAGCATTTTTTCTGGTATTGAGCCCCTGTGACAGAACTCAATACCGGAAAACTTTAACGCAAGTGTGAAAGTACCCTTAAGGAATATGTCCAAAAATGACCATACACAGTAGATACAAGTTAGCCGATGGTTGAACAACAGTTGAACAAGCGATCATTTGGTGAACGACCATTTCGCAGACACTCATACACGTTAGTCCATATTGGCTTATACAGCTGCCCAAACTGGCCGTTCATGTTTAATGAAACTGGGACATGGATGAAAAACTTTTTGAGAACATTCTTTCAAGAAGGATCTTTCATTAATGAGCAAACTTACTTTGAACAAAAGATCTTTTGTCCAACTATTGGACTTATAATTCAAATATGGCAGACTTTATGTCAGATGATGGCAGTTGGTCATTGTTCGGTTAAACCGATTGTTGTTAAAGGGGTTATCCAATAGTACAAATACCCCCCACAATGCTCAGGCCCCTCCTATAGACAATACTTACTTACTCTCCAGCATCTGCGTCCCTCTGTAAGTATAGTCTATAGGAGGGGCCGGGCGTTGTTGGGGGTATTTGTACTATTGGACAACCCCTTTTCACCCAAAACTGTAAATGATTGTTATGATTGAAACACTTTGTTTTGATCAACTTTAGACTAATGTGTATGGCCACCTTAACCCTGTCTTAAATAAATCTGCCCTCTAGCCCATGACCAAATCCTATGGGAGTATGTTCCATGGCTTTGATACGGACAGTAAATTATTGGTTCTATATTTACAAAATTTGTTTGTCAGAAGTCAAAGAGAAATTTTCTTATTCTATTGTTTCAATGTATTGTACTCCAGCAGCATTTTTTTTTATTCTTTACTTTGGATTTTTGTTGTAAAAGAGGCATCGCCCAAGGAAGAGAGCACCACCTCTTGGAAGTGGCTCCCTATGAGTCAAAATTCGACTTTCCAACAAACCTAGCGAGATGGTTCTCTTCCTTGGGAGATACTGCTTTAAATATTTGTTTCCCCCTAAGCATTGCCTAAAGGTCTCCATACCATGGAGTACAGTAAGTCCCCATACAGGACTGGTCTCTTTAAGGAGATTTAGCACCCTGTATATGTTATAAAGAGTCAAAGGGAATAGAGAAAGGTAAGAGACGGTAGGGAAGTGAGACAAAGAACATAATGGAAAAACTGATTTCTTCAAGTGAGGAGAAGGAGGGCGCCTTCTCCCCTTTCTGTTTAGTGTAATGACTGACGGTCATTTCTCACCTTATGGGGCACGACAGTAGCTGCCATAACCGGATTTACCCCTTTGCCTCTAGAGTACACTGAATGACAAAAAAGGGGTACAAATAATCCGGTAACAATAGTGCGACTTTTGCGTTGACACCAATATTTTGCTCAGCACTGCAAAATCTCCTGGCAACAACCCTTTAATTGCAAACGCATGTGTACTACACATAATGCGTGTTATGTTATTTGTCTGTAAATGGAATTTTAATCCATAGGAGAGAATTTGCTCTTGAAATATTTAGCCCAAAGCCATCCATAAGACTGCTGGCTCTGAATGCTGTTTTTGAAAAGAACCCATGCACCGCGCATTAAAAGCCTTTGCCAGCCCCCCATTTCTCGGTATTGCATTGTTCCTCATGTTGCGTAATGGATATAAACCCAGCCTGTAATAGAAATATTTTTCTACACCTGACGCATTGATAAAGCCGTGTTATGTAACCAGAGTCGCTGAGTACTGAGGACTCCCGCTGCCCACACACATTCTCATTCACATATACTAGGAGAAATGAAATGATGGGGCTTCAGCTGTTTCACTGCCAGATTTATCACATACAGATTCACAGAATACAAATACATTTACAATAAAAAGGGAAAAAGCCAAAGTAAAAGCAAAAAATAAAAGTCTGGACTTCGTTAAGAGGTGGCTTTTATGTGTGCAAAAACTACATCACTCGAAGCAGAATGAAGTTGTAATTGTCCGTAAATTGCTCTGCCTTTGTGAAAAAACAGCAAGGAATGTTCGTAAAGGAAGGAGCAATTACCTCACGGAGCATGCAAGACAATGAAGTCTGGATGACTAGGTATTTACGACAATTAGAGATAAGTAATGTTATGAAATTCGTTCACGCTTCGTTTGGTGTTAAAAGGTGAATTGCGTTATGAATTCCGTTACCACGGACCATAATGCAATTCTATGATGGAATGCATAACGGATTGTCTTTAGAGGCATTCCGTTATTCATTCCTTCATAATAGAAGTCTATGGGCTTAAAAACGGATCCGTCCCGTTTCAGTTAGGCCCCATGCACACGACCGTTGTTTGTTTCCGCGTCCGTTCCGTTTTTTTTCACGGATAGGATGCTTCCCCATTCATTTCAATGGGTCCGTCAAAAAATGCGGATGGTCAACCGTTTTTGTTCCGCATCCGTGATCCGTGTTTTCATTCCGTCAAAAAAATAGTGCATGTCCTATTTTTTTCACGTTTGCGGACAAGGATAGGCATTTTTACAATGGATCTGCCATAAAAATCAGATCCGTCAAAAAAAACGGTCCGTCATCCGTTTTTTTTGACGGACGCAAAATTTCAAGGAGGAGCGGACGCGGAAGCAGGCAACGGTCGTGTGCATGTAGCCTTACACAGGAGAGGACTCCCCTGCATAATGGAAACAGGACAGATCCGTTTTGCAGCCCATAGACTTCTATTATGACGGAATGAATAACGGAATGCCTCTAAAGGCATTCTGTTATGCATTACGTCATGGAATTGCGTTATGATCCGTGGTAACAGAGTCCATAATGCAATTCTGCTTTTACCACCAAACAAAGCGTGAACGAATTTTAAAATATGAAATTCGCGCCTCTCTAACGACAAGGAACAGTGCACAATATAGATGGCAGTGAAACCATTAGATGAAAAGAAAATATTACAGTATCATTACTAAGAAATATATGATCATATAGATAAGTTTAGATGACAGAATGTCAAGATCTACAATTTTCCCCGAGCTTTTTTTTTACTTAAGGTTTTTGTGATGGACAAGGTCTATGTACATTAGAGGTACATCATATGACTGCTCTTGGAGACAATTGGTGTACCAAGGTTGTCTGCATCCCTTATTTTAAATGGTTGGTAAGAACATACTTGGGAATCTCCACAGGTCCTACAAATTTAGCAAACAAAGGTGTGAAGAAAATGAACCCACATGGGAACAAACAAGCATCAAGTCCTCTCTGGTCTCGGGTGGGCAGTAGGGTGGCTTAGTGGTTATCACTGTTGCCTTGAAGAACTTAGTTTGAAACCAAACAAGCATAACATCAGCATGGAGTCTGTATGTTCTAGTCTTTGTGTGGATTTCCTCCAGGGTTCTCTGATCATCTCCTACACTTCCAAAACAACTAGATGGTGTAAAATGAACAGTATCTGGTAGATTATAAAGCTTGAACTATTCTCAGAAAATGTATAAATACAGCAACCCAGATTTGATGTGATTATGTGTCCTACATAGCAGATTCAGTGTGGTTGGGTGTCCTACATAACACTTTGATTCACAAAGCATACTGCTTCTTTCAGGTTGTGCCCATTGTATACACACACAAGATAATTGTCTATAGATAGTAACAGTGTGCTATTCAATAAAACAGAATAGTATTAGGAGACACAGAGTCAATAAAAATACATGTGAGAGGATGCTTTGTACATGCACCATTCCTTCTGCATGACTAGAATGTTCTGGTCAACCACCAGAGAGTCCACCTATTGCAGCCCTAGTTCTCTTCCTTTTCCCAGGCTGTCTGAATCATTAATACATAATTACGACCAGGGCCCTTATCCTCTAAGGGGCCCCCTGCTTATGTCTGGCAGATCGCAGAAGGTTGAACAGTCTGGACTCTAGAGCAATTTCCTGGTTTAGGAGTCCCTGCTCTGAGTCCAGTATATGAAGTCAGTGTTATAAACATGAAAGGGGTATTCTGAAGCATGGTCATTATGCTTGGGGACACCCTGTGTATATAAATCTAATTTAGATTCTATTTTTGAAATGTTTCTGTAAGGATTTGAACTCACAACCATCTATATTAAAGGCAAGAACCTTAACCACTGGGCTATAGAGCTCAATACTAAGTCAATGCTGAAAAACCTCATAGAAGTTTCTCTTGTATAATACAACAAACTTCTATGCGGGTTTTAACACAAAAGAAACTTCTATGAGGTTTTTCAACAATGACTTAGTATTGAGCTCTATAGCCCAGTGGTTAAGGATCTTGTCAATGACAGTGACTGGCAGTGACAACCAGGTGTCTGCTATATAACACAGCTGACATCTCCAAGCAATTAGTCCCGAGCCTGCACCATCGCTGTAACATACTGTTATGGCAAAGAGTGTTAAGTATCAGCACTCTGTGATGTCACAGAGCCTTAAAGGAGTTTGCCAATTTTACACATTGGTGGCATATCGCTGGGATTTGCCACCAATGTCAGATAGGTGTGCCTGCACCTATCTTTAGAACAGGGCCCCCAAAGTGAAGTAGAGTACACCATGTATACTCCGCATGTGCGGAGCACTCTCCATTCACTTCTATCAGAATTCTGAAAACAGCCGAGCAAGCTACCAAGAGGCCTACAGCAACATTAAAGGAGCTGCAGGAATATCTGGCAAGTACTGGCTGTGTGGTACATGTGACAACAATCTCCCGTATTTTTCATATGTCTGGGCTATGGGGTAGAGGGGCAAGATGAAAGCCTTTTCTTACAAAGAAAAACATTCAAGCCAGGCTACATTTTGAAAAACACATCTGAAGTCTCCCAAAAGCATGTGGGAAAAGGTGCTATGGTCTGATGAAACCAAGGTTGAACTTTTTGGCCATAATTCCAAAAGATATGTTTGGCACAAAAACAACACTGCACATCACCAAAAGAACACCATCCCCACAGTGAAGCATGGTGGGGGCAGCATCAG
Source organism: Bufotes viridis (assembly GCA_033119425.1). NCBI lineage: Eukaryota > Metazoa > Chordata > Amphibia > Anura > Bufonidae > Bufotes > Bufotes viridis. The sequence continues at coordinate 69,425,898 of CM065593.1, forward strand.
GCTGCGGGGCTGTTTTTCTTCAGCTGGAACTGGGGCCTTAGTTAAGATAGAGGGGATTATGAACAGTTCCAAATACCAGTCAATATTGGCACAAAACCTTAAGGCTTCTGCTAGAAAGCTGAACATGAAGAGGAACTTCATCTTTCAGCATGACAACGACCCAAAGCATACATCCAAATCAACAAAGGAATGGCTTCACCAGAAGAAGATTAAAGTTTTGGAATGGCCCAGGCAGAGCCCAGACCTGAATCTGATTGAAAATCTGTGGGGTGATCTGATGAGGGCTGTGCACAGGAGATGCCCTCGCAATCTGACAGATTTGGAGTGGTTTTGCAAAATGTGCCATGCTGATAGACTCATACCCCAAAAGACTGAGTGCTGTAATAAAATCAAAAGGTGCTTCTACAAAGTATTAGTTTAAGGGTGTGCACACTTATGCAACCATATTATTTTATTTTTATATTTTTTCTTTCCTCTACCTAAAAGATTTTAGTTTGTTTTTCAATTAAGTTGTACAGTTTATAGGTCACATTAAAGGTGGAAAAGGTTCTGAAATGATTTATCTTTGTTTCATTTTTTTACAGCACAGAAACCTGACATTTTAACAGGGGTGTGTAGACTTTTTCTATCCACTGTAGGTGTGGGTCCTAGAGGTGGGACCTGCAGCTATCTGAGATTTTTGGATTAGAGTTAAATGAAAAAATCAGCTCTGCTACATCTGTATATCAAACAGTTACCTTCATTTCTATCACATTAGAAATAATAGGGCAATTATTATTAAATCTAAATCTAAAGGGAAAACATCTGACCAAAACAAGATAACATAAACTAGACAGAACACAGTGCCCATTAAAACAATAGTGGTAATTGTACCAACAAAGACTTAATTCAGATCTTCTAAGGACAGCTAACGAAAATAATTACCCTCAAAACCAGCAATCAGAGCAACTGTGAGCGAACCACAAAAAGAGTACTGAACTTATGTTTATGGAGGTCAGTCTGTTTTTCTTGCATTAAAATTTCACAGCTAATTTGTTCTAAGAAGATATGTTCTCCTGACAACCCAACAACAACAGATTCTAGATCCTGTAATTGTTTGAATTAAAGTACAGATACCGATGCAAGTGTAATTGGAGCTGAAGGGCTAAAACCAGTATGAAGGGAGTCTTCAGCATTAGATGGGGGTCGGGAGAGTAGCACAAACATACCTTTTGCAGAGCTTTTATCATCAGGAGTACATAGTTACACAGATTGAAAAAACACACAGGTCCATCAGGTTCAAACTTTTCCAGACTAATTATACAACAATAATTGTTAGGTTAATTATAACCCTGGATGACCCTGGCCATTATGGTTTAAACAGTTTTTATTAAAACACATAAGAGAAACTCCAACATTTAGTCGCATCAGAGTTGGCAATAAAATATTGTTATAAGAAGTAAGAAATCTTCAAAACAATAAGGATAAGTCAGAGCGAACATAATATTGCATACATACTGTATGTAAGGCAAGTAAAACAGCCTAGCAAATACAGTATCCATTAGAGACTGACAATGACTGGACAGAACCAGAGAGATTATCCTTTTTTGAGCCAATCATGGAGCGCTGAGGATTGCCTAAACTGAGACCAAGGACACCAAACCCAGAGGTTGAGGTTCGGTTTCTGAGGTTTAGTTGTGGTCTTTGGCTCTGATCTCCTCCATGCGTTTGATCACATCCACTCCCACTACCCAGGACATGCTGATCAAGGTCTCATTTGATCTCCATCCATGTGGAATAATTAGTCTTATTGCTAAAATAAAAAATCGGAGGATCCCTTTTTTGACCTTAGATATGGGGCCAGAGAACCCAAACTACAATGCAAGCTCAGGTAAGAAAGGTACAGAAGCATTGTCCCTTCTGCGGACGCACATCACCAGCAAGTGTTGGCATTGAGCGATAGAATTTATGTAGTTTTGCCGGGGTTCTGTACCACCTCAACAGTATCTTGTAGTTAAGGTCTTGAAGCCTACAAGAAACAGATGACTTGTGTGTGAATAACATGGACTTATGTCATTGAACAAGAACCTACTTCCTCTTCCCATTCAGATATGAATCTGGGAAAAGAGGCTAAGGTAGTTGCGATCCAGGTGCCAGGTAAGATAGGAAGTTTTGAAGTGGAAAAAACAAAACCTGGTGCCTGGTGACTACGGGAATGGGTCTGAAAGGTCCATAAGAGGACGTAGGCCAGATGAGGTAAACACATCTCATATTCTGGCTATGTCTCCACGTGGAGATGGATGAGGAAATAAACCAAAGTCCCAAAAATAAAGTAGGATGATCGGTTAGTGGAGTGAGAGGTCCAGGAACTATGACCATAAGAGTTTTGAGGGTAAATTTAAACCAGGAATTCAGCAAGCAAGTTAAGAGGGGGTACACTTTCAGGCTGTGCAGAGAATGGAAAGAGGAAGCTGAAATGCTCCTTTGGACAAGACCCAAAGCAATGTTGTGTTCAGTTGCAACCCATAGTTTTGAGGAGCAATTATGCCTAAGGTATAATACACATGACGTTTGCTTAAAATGTTGACATAGTATCCGCCATTACAACCTCTTGGGGTATGGCATATCATAGTGTGACTACTGTAACTGTAAAAAATTCTTTGCTGTACTGAAAATCCTGTAAATCTCCTTTCCTCCTCATGTAATGAATGTCCCCGGGTCCCCTTTGTGAAATCATTAGAATGGATAAATCATGTTCCAGTTCTGAGAACTACTGAAAAACCCATTGAAAAAAAGGGGTCTCAGTACTGTAGGCTTTTATCTTTCAGCTCCTTTAAGGAACCGTTTGATCAGCGGGTCCTGAGAAAAAAGCCTGTTAAGGCAAGCTGAGATGGCTGAAACTTGAACCTTCAGAGTAGAAGGGCAAGGCCTCTATCAAGGCCGTCTTGCAGGAACTGAAGGATAGCGGAGAGGGGCGGATCTGCAGACGCCACCTCAGTTGAGGTACAACAGGATGAGAATATCCTCATAATACAAGAGTAGGCTCTCTTGGTAGAGTCCGCTCTAGAATGAGACAGCGTTCTCAGGACCGACTCTGAAAGCCCTTCTATTCTGGGAAGGGACTGATCAACCTCCAGGCTGTCAGGTTGAATCTGTGCAGATCTGAGCAGAGGTGAGTGTCCCACGACACCGGGGTCTGCTGTGGGGAGCCTCCAATATTGTCCTCGACTCAACTGGGTGAGCTAGGTAAACCAGGATCTCTTCGGCCAAAACAGTATGATGGCTATCACCGAGGCCTGATCCTGACGGATTTTCATCAATACCCTCGGTATCATGGAAAAGGGAGGGAAGATGTAAGCCAGCCTGAACCTCCAGGATATTGACAGAGCGTCTAACGCCAGGGGGTTGTCCTCCCTGTAGAGGGAGCAGAACCTCTCCACCTTGGCATTGAACCTTGTTGCCATGAGATCCACCTCTGGCATACCCACTTGAGGACTATCTGCTTGATTCTCCGGATGTAAAGACCACTCCACCGACGGAAGACCGCGGCTCAGCCGCTATCATATTGAGGGAGCCTTGGATGTGTATCGCAGATAAGTGGGAAGGTACAACTCTGCCTAATCCAGAATCACCCCGATCTCTGACAAGAGGGGAAGTGATCTCGTGCCTCCCTGCTGGTTGATGTAAAGTACCGCAGTCACATTGTCTGACTGGGAATACCGAGTTTGCCAAGTCAGGGAGCACAGGGAGTTTAGCCCAGCAGGGCTGCCATTCCATTAGGAGAGGACCTCCGACTGTAGAGGGCGGAGGTGCCATAGAGCCCAAAGGACTGCTTCTGCAGACGCTGACATGAGCCCCAACATCTTCATGAGAGTCCGGATTGGAACTCGCCGGGGAAAGGAACTTGCCGTGTTCTGAACCCGGAATCTTCTTTCTGGAGTCAAATGGAGCGACATCCCAGTGGAGTCGATTATGAAGCCTAGATATCTTACTGAAGTCGACGGGCTCACGTTCGACTTCTACCAGCTGATGATCCAACCTAGGTGGAACAGAAAGGAGATTGTTACCTGAAGAAGTTGGGTTAGGACCGCTAGAGCAGAGGCTTTCAAAGCCAGTCGTCCAGATAAGGAATGATGGTCAGTCCTTGAAGCCTCAAAGCCGCCACCACAGAACCACCACCTTGGTAAAAATGTGAGGGGCAGAAGAAAAGCCAAAGGGAAGGGCAACAAACAGAAGATGCCTGACGACACCGGACACCTGGACCGTGATCCTGATATACTTCCTGTAACCAGGATGGATCGGGATGTGCAGATATGCATTCTTGAGGTCCAGGGTTGCCATCACGTCTCCAGGATTGATGGCGTGAATTACTGACCTGATGGTTTCTACACGAAACTTCACCTTCCTTATAAATCGATTGAAATATCTCAGATCAATAATCATCCGGAGATCTCCTGAAGCCTTGGGAACCAGAAAAAACTGGTGACTAGATCCCTAGGCCCCGTTCTCTTGCCGGAACCTCCTCCAGAGCCCCTTTGCAAATGTAGTCCTGAATGTAGGCCTCTAGGATCGCCTCCTTGGCAGCTTGTAGAAGGTTGATCTTGACAAACCTGTCCAGAGGAATAGAGGTGTTGTTGACTAAATAACCGTTGAAAATGATATTCAGGACCCCGGGATCCGAGATCTCTTGGATCCATTCTTCTCAGAAGTGGGAGAGACGACTCCGACGGGTACATGAAGCTTAGGAATTGGGAAGCTTATTGGCAGGACGGCAGGAGTAACGGGAATTAACCAAGAGCCTCGAAGAGGCCCGTAGTCAGGAGGTGGATTTTCCATCTTTGGCTCCTCCACGAGAGCACCTCAAGCCCTTTCACTGTGCTCTCCAGTCATTCTGTATTTTGAGGAATTGTCAGGGACCCAAGGCTTAAGCCAAAATGGAATATGGGCCGCTGATCCCAGGGCCATGCTATATATAGGCCCCTGATGTTATTTGATAGTATTGTTACAGGGTGCCAAAGGCGCACTTGGTCTCCCATGAGCCACAGACCTGCTGCTTAGCTTCAATAGCAAGGATCTGTGTTTGGCCTTGTTCCCAGGACTTGCTTTGCTAGCGGGGAAGCTCCCTCGCTAGCTTCAACTGGAGCTTTGCGGTATCGCACAAGAAGTCCGTAGCCAGGTTGATGGTCTTGAAAGCAGCCAGTATGTCGTCCTGGAAAAAACCTCTGGTTCACATCAACTTGAATTTGATCCAGGCGAGATTGGAGGAACGTAGAGACTTCAAAAGCCGCTATGGCTGTGGAAGCGGAAGCCGCAGCTGCCATAACACCCCGTCTTAGTGTGCACTCTGCAAGGGGTCCTGCAGCTAGACCCATCGTCTGCAGGAACCAGAGTGCGCTTGGACAACTTGGCAATAGCCATTTCCACCTTGGGAATGGATCCCCACGAATCCACCAAGAGTTAAGCCATCGGGAACATGGATTTAAACTTCTTTGTTAAAACCGGACCTTTTCCAGGTTTTTTCCACTCTATATCATGATAGAGAGGAGGGTCTCATCCGCTCTAAAGACACGATGTGCCCGAGTAGCGGGAACGGGAGGCTCCCCACAGTCAACATCATGGTCCCCCGACCTGATGGACTTGAGCAACTTCTGTGTCTTTCCAGGGGAGAAAACACAAAGTCAGCTCCTCCTCATCCGAGGAGAGAAGAAACTAAGGAGACCAAGGTCTCTCTACCAGGACAGAGGTCTTCATAGGGGCCTGGGCACGAATAGGAAGCCTTTCCATCCAGCAGGCCTATGACTCCTTTAATAGAGCCATTGATACATATCCTGCAACGTAGGTTCACTAGAGTTCAGAAACCTCTAACGATAGCTGTAACACCTGGTCAACAGATCCAGGGATTCCCAACCGGTCTCCCAAGCTGGTCTTAGCCCAGCCTTAAGCTGTTTAGCTTCTGCAATCTCACGAGTGCAGGTATGATCAGCTTACAATAACCATTGACTGCTGCAATGGTAGCAATGGTAGCAATGGTAGCAGGATAGATGCTTCCTCTTGGAATCCACTTTCCTGCCTTCTGAATCCTGCGGAGGAGACATCACTGCGGGAAAAAAAGGGACAAATAAAACATTTGTAAACCACCTATCTACGCAGGAAAGGTAGAAAAACAGACCGGAGGCAGCTGAGGAAAAAAACACCACAAGTGGAACAACACCAATTTTAGGACTCTGGGATCTAGCTGAAAAAGCATATTTAGCCAGAGACTGAACTGGAGCACACAGCCTCCCAAAATAAGGGAAGGGGAGGGATAGCCAATCCACCCTTCCCCCAGTAAATCCTCCACAGGAAGATGCATTAAAAAAAAAAAATCGCATCTATGAAAAAAATCGTGCCCGTGAAAAAATCACGGCCGGATTACCCGGAGGTGATGCAAAAGGAGAGTCCCCGCGTCACCTCCGGAAGATGGCGGCGCACAGGGACCGGGAATCCTAGACCAAGGACGCCGCCAAAATACCCCAGCCAGGCGCAACTGCGCGGGGCCGGCAGCAAATAAGCTGCCGGCCCAACTGACAAGGTACCTAGGAAAAAAGGGCAACGCCGTTACCCAAACGAAAAGAAGGCTCCCCGCACTTTCCATAGGAAAGGGGGGAACAAACCGCCTAGTCCACCTGTCCAGGAGGACAGAAAAAAACACAGTGGGCTGGGGGTTGACTTCCTCCTTTTAAGGAGATACTTAATTGTTAAATTGAGTTATTAGTCTTGGGCTCATTAAACATTCCGCCGGTCCTGCCAGTCCACGGGGGGTGGTTAACCCCATCTGTGCTGCTGGTAGGACGTAAGGGAATATGAAGTTTCAGTCTGCCAAATTTTGCTGTTGCAAGCGCACTAGAAGGTAAGCTTTAATGTGAAGTGCTCCCTGCATTGAGCTGCTTTACGGCCCCTTCCCTTTGCTCGGGGTGACAGCTGTAGTCGTCTCCTGGTTGGATACCACAGCTGTCACTCAGAGAAGAGGGGAGGGGCTGGGAAACAGCTCAATGCAAGAACACTTCAAAGTGAAGCCCCGCCCTGATCTTTGCAGGAACAAAATATGGTTCATATTCTCACTCTTCCTGTGTGTTCTGCCTTCCTCAGCCCCAACCTAGTAGTTCTGCATGGTCAAAACTGAGGACAAATACCCTTTAAGAACATTCTCATGCCTATGAATAACCTTTATGGCTTTGTGCCCATGACAACACTTACTTCTTTGTACCTAGGCAGTTTAGTATTTTCACTGAAAATCATAGGGCACACAATGAGCCAAATCATAACCTATCTTCTACCTTTATTTTGCCTATAATGTTATAACATTAAGTAGCAATGTGGAGGAGGATTAAAGTGTAATTGCCAATTTTTTTTTAACTCGTAGGGCAATTAATAATAAACATTTTTTCAATATACTTTATTTTTTTGATTTAGCATGTTTTAATGAAAAAACTGACCCTGAAGTTGTCTTTGGGCAGCGAGTGCTGACAGTGTCCGTGCGCTGACTAATGAGCCACCCTGAGATGCAGGAGAAATGGAAGTGATCTTCTGTATTTTCCAGCAGCTAGATAGTTAGCGAGTGTGCCGTGTAAGCGCAAATGCCAGAAAAACCGCCATAAAATACTGCTGGGGGGGAGATTTCATACATAAGTAGGCACTATTGGGATGTATTTTGTACTGGGGAAAAACTTTTGGGACATTTTATATTCAGGGAGGCACTATTGGGGGAATTTTATATATAGGGGCAGTATTGGGGGGCCTTATATATACTGGTGGCTACTATGGGGGCATTATGGGCCCTGGGAGCATAATGAGGAGTGTACTGAGGGCACTGCAGGGGTTGGGATGCAAAAAAAATAAATAAATAATGAAATCCATCCTAGTTTTATTAAAAATGGATGCAAAACGGCCATTAAAAACGGACGCACACAGATGAAGAATGGCCATGAAAAACTGACGGTAAGTCCATTTTTAGTGGCGTTTTTTTCCCCACTGTCGTGTGAATGTAGCCTAATAGATGCTATTTAAAAATGTCCTGGTGAAGCCATTAAAACGTCACCTATCCTGTTCTATGGCTATGTAGCGATGCCCTGTCACCTCACTCAGTATTTAAGTTTTACATAAATTATTAGCACAACCATAGGTAATAATTACAACGTGTAGATCGTCTACAACGTCTACATCGTCAATTACAACGTCTTTGATGCTTTACTACAGAAGTGACATATCTTATAGAACTCATACTGCGAAATCTGCCAGCATTTCCGTGGGTTGACAGCGAAATCCCTCGCTGCAGACTGTCATTTTAAGACAAATGATGAATGCAAATATATTAAATACGCAAAAGGTGATACATTTTCTTAGAATTTATTTTAGAGACAATTGCTACTGGCAAACGGAAAGACAAATGGAAGTTAGAAATTGCATGCATTATTCGTTTTGTGGTTTTCCAGCTCGCTTTCAAAAATCACCAGGCTGCTTTTCACGATATCGGGCTCATTAAGAAGTACAGTATGTATTTTTACCAAGTTAGGTAGCGGATTGACAGCTGTTTCTTTACTGCAGAAAAAAGGAACAAATCATTATCCTTCGCAAAGTAATGAGGATGGGCCATCAATACTGAAATAAAGCATCTGCGCCTGAAATATATTCTCCTTGCTAAAAAGCTGTATTTTGAAAAAATAAAATAAACTAACGTTATCGTTATCACTTATAAATGATCATGACAGCTCAGTGTTCAGGCTTAGGACACAGTATAGATCAATGTTCTACAGATCCCTTATTTGGTGCCCATATGAATCAATGAGAAAATAATGTTGCTATGCGCTTATGCTTATTACTGTATTTTCTTGCATATAAGACTACTTTTTAACACATGAAAATCTTCTCAAAAGTCGGGAGTCGTCTTATACGCCGGTATACTGCGAGCTGAAACTTAAAAAGGACCTTTCACTGGTCCAACGATTGTTAGATAATGATATGTATGTGTAGAGCGGCGCCCGGGGATCTCCCTGCACTTACTATTATCCCTGGGCGCCGCTCTACACATACGGTATATATCATTATCTAACAATTGTTGGACCAGTGAAAGGTCCTCTTTACATCTAAGCCGGAATGGAGAAGATGTCCTTCTCTAGCTTCAGGGACAGGCGCCCTCTAGCTGAGCCACCGTGCGCTGCATCCCGGCCAGTCGCTCCTGAAGTAGCGCACTCTCCCTGCTCTCAGTGGTTTTCTCATGCTCGGATCGTCTGTTTAATTTTTATTTAGTGTGCGTTGGAAGAGGGGTAGTCTTATACGGCGAGTATAGCCCAAACCCCATATTTTAACAGGAAAAGTACGGGGGTCGTCTTATATGCCCAGTCGTCTTATACGCCGGAAAATACGGTATATTGTTGAAAGAAGAATCCCTCTATAAGGGCTTGTGCACTGAATGTATTTTCCTTGCGTGTCCGTTCAGTTTTTTTTTTTTTTTTGCGGACCGTATGCAGAACCATTCACTTCAATGGGTCCACAAAAAAAACGGAAGATACTCTGTGTGCTTTCCGTTTCCGTATGTCCGCATGTCCTTGCCGCTCCGTTTCCGTATGTCCGCATGTTCGTGCCGCAGAAAAATAGAACATGCCCTATTACTGTCCGCATTACGGAGAAGGATAGTACTGTTCTATTAGGCGCCAGCTGTTCCGTAAAATATGGACTGCACACGGACGCCATCTGTATTTTTTGCAGATCCTTTTTTTGCAGACCGCAAAATAAATACGATTGTGTTCATGAGCCCTAATACTTTGTGTGTCGTACCGTATTACAATTTTTGACTGTGAGAGCCATGGTAAAACCTTCAGTTTGAGCCTTTTGAAATAATCTATTGTAGATTTTGAGGTGTGTTTAGGATCATTAACCATTTGTAAAAGCCATCCTCTTTTCAACTTCATCTTTTTTTACAGTTGGTGTTATGTTTGCTTCCAGAATTTGCTGGCATCCATGTTACTGGTCAAACTCACACACACCTGATTTTTCGAGACTTTCTCTTGTACTCTACTGTTTATGTTAACTGACATTTCTTAATTACATTTCAAACTGAGAAAATGGAAACCTCATTCCAACATGCAACATCTTCAAAGTGCAACATTCTAAGTATGTCTACTCTGAAGCTAACTGCTACATCCAGCTTTCCCAGAGTCTGATATCGTCCACACCCCTCCTGTTTCCTTCACATTGCTTGGTATGTCTACTCCGAAGCAATAATGTCTCTTTCCCTGCTGGATTTATTGAGTATTTGTTTACATTGACTATTTCTGTATCTGGTCCTCCCTTGATTAGGCCATAAGTAGCCCCCTCCCCTCTTGTTCACACCTGATTGAACACTGAGTGGTATAAATCTAAGTTCTTAGGTCATTCCAGACCTCTGTCATTCTAACATGCAACATCTTCAAAGTGCAACATTCTAAGTGCTGATACCGAATTATACCAGAATTGAACCAGAAGGGACCCAAAGGTAACTACAAAAAAGTTAATGTAAACAATGTTTCAATCTTTCATCCTACTCTACCCACTTTTCCTAAACCTCCTACAATACCCCCACATCCATTCACCCAGCAAGGAACTATTCATATCTCCCTCCATCTTACCTTCTCATCTGACTGATTGCACAAACTTGTTTGGCAACGTAAAACACTTCCTTCCCAAACACACACAGATACCCCCTGCCCTTTCTTTCTCACCTACTAACACTTTCTCTGCTTCTCCTTATTGCTGGTGATATCTCACCAAATCCAGGCCCCCCTCAGCAAATCCCCACTATCACCTCTACCTCCTACTACAAATCTCATTCTACAAATTTCTGCAACCCCTTAAACCTAATAACCATTCCTCTGACCCCTGCTCCTTTGGTTCCTCTTGATGGAGCATTATGGAACGCTCGCTCTGTCTGTAACAAACTGTCCTACATTCATGATCTCTTTATCTCTCAAAAACTTTCCTTTCTGGGTCTCACAGAAACATGGCTGACACCCTCCGACACCTCCTCCCCTGCTGCACGCTCGTATAGTGGATTTCACTTCACTCACACCCCCCGCCCTGGCAGAAAACATGGTGGAGGAGTTGGTCTTCTCCTATCAGATACCTGCTCCTACAGCCCAACTCCACTGCCGCCCTCCATTGCACCCACTTCATTTGAAGTACACTTCGCATCTACTCTCCCGCCAACCTCCAAGTAGCTGTTATTTACCGCCTCCCAGGCCCAGCCACCATCTTTCTTGACCACTTTAACACCTGGCTCCTACACTTTCTTTCTGCTGACATCCCCACTATCATCATGGGTGACTTCAACATCCCCATTGACACCTGCCACTCAGCCGCCTCTAAACTCCTATCACTCTCTTCCGCCTTCGGCCTCTTACAGTGGTCTTCCGCTCCCACACACAGAGATGGTCACACTCTGGATCTTATCTTTACCCGCCTCTGCTCCCTATCTAACCTTTCTAATTCGCCTCTCCCCCTATCCGACCACAACCTACTCACCTTCTCTTCACTCATCTCTGCTACTGCGCCCCTTGTCCATACACTAGCACACCCCCGCAGGAACCTTAAACATCTTGACTTTCGCTTGCTCTCCGACTCTCTTCTGCCGATCTCTTCCATTTTTTCCCTCCAAGACCCAGATACTGCCACCACCCTATATAACACCACAATAAGTGCAACTCTGGACACTATTGCCCCACTTACACACAACAAAACCAGAAAAATCAACAGACAACCCTGGCACACCAACCTGACCAAAAATCTCAGACAAGCTTCCAGGGCTGCAGAGCGGCGATGGAAGAAATCCCATTCTAAAGATGAATTCACCGCATACAAGCAATCCCTTCTTATTTTCAAATCCTCACTCGCTGATGCAAAACAGGCCTACTTCTTATCTCTCATATCTTCCCTATCCCACAACCCAAAACAACTTTTTAACACCTTTAATTCTCTTCTCCGTCCACCAGCGCCCCCACCCTCTCCTCTCATCTCGGCTGAGGATTTTGCCACATTCTTCAAACAAAAGATAGTCAACATCAGAGAAAGCTTCAACACACAGTCTCCACAGACCCTCCACACAGCTGCTCCGTCCTCTTCTCCCAAAACCAGCTTCTCTGCTATTACAGAAGAAAAACTCTCCACTCTACTCTCCAAATCCCATCTCACCACCTGTGCACTTGACCCAATCCCATCCCACCTCATCCTTAACCTCACCACAGTGTTTATCGCAGCCCTAACTCATCTCTTGAACCTATCACTAACCTCTGGTCTCTTCCCCTCTGCTTTTAAACATGCTACCATTAAACCCATCCTCAAAAAGCCTTCACTTGACCCATCTTCTTTGTCCAGTTATCGCCCCATATCCCTTCTTCCATATGCCTCAAAGCTACTTGAACAACATGTCCATTCTAAACAGTCCTCTCATCTCTCCTCCTGCTCCTTCTTTGACCTGGCTTCCGACCCCACCACTTAACTAAGACTGCCCTCACCAAAGTCACCAATGACCTACTACTTGACAAAACCAGAAAACATTACTCTGTCCTCCTTCTCCTTGACTTGTCCTCTGCCTTTGACACTGTCGACCACTCCCTTCTGTTGCAAACTCTCTCATCTCTTGGCATCACTGACCTGGCCCTCTCTTGGATCACATCATACCTCCCAGACCAGACATTTAGCGTCTCCCACTCTCACACCACCTCCTCGCCTCATTCCCTCTCTGTTGGTGTCCCGCAAGGCTCCGTCCTAGGACCCCTGCTCTTCTCTATCTACACCTTCGGCCTGGGACAGCTTATAGAGTCCCATGGCTTTAAGTATCACTTTTATGCTGATGACACACAAATCTACCTCTCTGGTCCAGACATCACCACCTTACTATCCAGAATCCCACAATGCCTATCTCGCATATCCTCCTTCTCCTCCTTTCGCTTTCTAAAACTTAACATGGATAAAACAGAATTCATTATCTTTCCCCCATCTTGCTCACCCCCCCCAACAGACCTATCTATCACAATCAATGACTGCACACTCTCCCTGGTCAACCAAGTCCGCTGCCTTGGAGTGACCTTGGATTCTGCCCTCTCCTTCCAACCACACATCCAAGCCCTTTCCACCATCTTTCTTGACCACTTTAACACCTGCCACTCAGCCACCTCTAAACTCCTATCACTCTCTTCCTCCTTCGGCCTCTTACAGTGGTCTTCCGCTCCCACACACAGAGATGGTTACACTCTGGATCTTATCTTTACCCGCCTCTGCTCCCTACTTACCTTAGCCACTTGATCGCGTAGTTGGCGATCTCTCTTCTCTCTTCAAGCTTTAGCTGCAGTCTAAAGGACCTGTGATGACGTCACATCACATGGTCCGTGATGGACCATGTGATTGGACCATGTGATGTGACATCGTCACAGGTTCTTTAGACTGCAGCTAAAGCTTGAAGAGAGAAGAGCGATCGCCAACTACGTGATCAAGTGGCTAAGGTAAGTTAAGTGTTTTATTTTTAACACCTCCATCCACATTTTACTTAGCATTCTTTATTGAGAATGCTATTATTTTCCTTTATAACCATGTTATAAGGGAAAATAATAAAGATCGGGTCCCGTCGCTTAGCAACCATGCGGGAAAATCGCACTGCATCCACACTTGCTTGCGGATGCTTGCGATTTTCCCGCAGCCCCATTCACTTCTATGGGGCCTGCGTTGCGTGAAAAACGCTAAATATAGAGCATGCTGCGATTTTTCACGCAACGCAGAAGTGATGCATGAAAATCACCGCTCATGTGCACAGCCCCATAGAAATGAATGGGTCCGGATTCAGTGCGGGTGCAATGCGTCCACCTCACGCATTGCACCCATGCGGAAAACCTCGTGTGAAAGGGGCCTTAGAGGCCGGCTGTTTTGTTCCGCATAATGTGGAATGCACACACCCTGTATCCATGTTTTGCGGATCCACAATTTGCAGACTGCAAAACATCCAACGGTCGTGTTCATAAGCACTTACAGTGATAACAGGAATATTAAAGACGAAGTATGATGGCAGACGTTCACAGCAAAATGCACAAACATACATGTGGCAGAATTTACACATATATGGATATCCTGCACTTAAAGGGGTATTCCCATATCAGACAATGGGGGCATATCACTAGCATATGCCCCCATTGTCTGATAGGTGCGGGTCCCACTGCTGGGACCCGCACCTATATCGAGAACAGCTGTGGCTGGAGGACCTCAGATTTCCCGGGGTCCGTCCACCCCCAAGCGACTCTCCCATAGAAGTGAATGTATTCACGTATGCGCAGCCCATGCTCCTATTCATTTCTATGGGGCCGATGGAAATAGCCGAGCCAGCTATATTCGCCGGCCCCATAGAAAATGAATAGAGGGTGGCTGCACATGTGCAGTGCGTCCTCCTTCACTTTCGGGGCTACTTTCTCGATACAGGTGCGGGTCCCAGCAGTGGGACCCACACCTATCATACAATGGGGGCATATCCTTGCGATATGCCCCCATTGTCTGAGATGGGATAACCCCTTTACGTCGGTCAGAAACAAGACACATGCAGCACACACCAATCCCTCATTGGACACATGTGGCACACAAGACACTTATACATGGGTCACATGCCACTGATGCATATGTCTCATGCTGCACATACACCACTGATACATAGAACATATAGCACACACCAATCACACATAGGGGAAACACTGCACACACCAAGACATTTATGCCTAACTCTATTAAGTGTAGCACACTTAAGGGGTTAAAGGGGTGTTTCACTTCAGCAATTGGCATTTATCATATAGAGAAAGTTAATACAAAGTACTTACTAATGTATTGTCATTGCCCATATTGACTCTTTTCCATCACATTATACACAGCATGTATCCATAGTTTTGACCACTCTGCAATCCAGCAGCGGTGGCCATGCTTACACATTATAGGTAAAGGTGTTGGCCTATGCGCACTTCTAGCCTTTCCCTATAGTGTGTAAGCACGGCCACCGCTGCTGGATTACACGGTGGTAATAACCACGGATATGTGCTGTGTATAATGTGATGGAAAGGAGGCAATATGGACAATTACAATACATTAGTAAGTGCCTTGTATTCACTGCATGATAAATGCCATTTACTATCCACTTTTCTAGTTATCCTCTATCCACAAGATCGGGCATAACTAAGTGATCTGTGAGGGTCTGAACGCTGGAGCCCCCACTGATCCCCCTTCTTGACTGAGTGGCAGGTCCAGCATATGCACTTGCCTCTCCATCCATTCTCTGTGGGATCACTGGAGATGGCAGAGTACAACGCTGGCTATTTCCAGTGCTCCCAAAGAGAATAAATGGAGCAGCAGGGCATATGTGTGGCCAGCCACACCATAAAATGGTGGAACAGGACCTGCTCCTGGGATCAGTGGGGGGTTGCAGAATCGGACCCCACTAATCATATAATAGCCTACAATGAGACCTAATGGGATCACACCTCCATCAAGAAACAAAACCTAAAGAGATTGGTGTGCATACCCAACAAATTAGCACATGAGTCCAACAACGTAGTAAAATGTAATTTATTAAATATCACTTAAAATATACATATAGCAAGGGGAGTAAACATGAACCAGTGGGGTAGCAAGAATATGAGGAGAACACATGGGAAGGGGATAATAGTCCTATACAAGTGCAGAGAGTCATATTTGATAAGAATGATTGGGGCCTGGAACGTGCCTGGTCTACTGCACACCACCAAAATGAGGGAAATGTGCAGGAATCAAGCAAGCACGCAGCCTGCAAGCGTAACAGCAGTAACTGCACAGGGTTTACAGAATGTAAATACAATCACTGTCAACAAGTTACTGGGAAGGGGATTACTATCTTGTTTGACTCACTTTACATTCTGTAAACCCTGTGCAGTTACTGCTGTTACGCTTGCAGGCTGCGTGCTTGCTTGATTCCTGCACATTTCCCTCATTTTGGTGGTGTGCAGTGGACCATGCACGTTCCGGCCTCTATTCCGTATTATCACATATGACTCTCTGCACTTGTATAGGACTATTATTATCCCCTTCTCATGTGTTCTCCTCATATTCTTGCTACCCCACTGGTTCATGTTTACTCCCCTTGCTATATGTATTTTTTAAGTGATATTGTTGGACTCATGTGCTAATTTGTTGGGTATGCACACCAATCTCTTTAGGTTTTGCCACTAATCATATAGTTATGCCCTATGGAGTGGAGAGGATAACTTGAAAACCTGGACAACCCCTTTTAAATCCTCCGCTACTCCACCACCAGTATCTCTTTACATGGCAGCAGTGATGCCTGTAAATAAGGAATATCATCACTGCCGCCATGTAAACCATACGTGTCAATACTGGAGAATATGACGCACTGTGCAGAATTTTTCAGTCATAAGTCCAACACCCTTTGTAGGTCATAACCTTTAACAAAGCCCAAGCAAAGGTGCTAGAGGAGCAACGTGAGCAAAGGGCACAAACGGAGGGTCATAACTGAAACAGAGGCATTAGGGTCACCTGAGGCAGGGTAATAGTGGGGATCCTGGAGCAGGGGTAACTGGGGACATCTGGAGAAGAGGCAATATTAGGGGTGATATTAGACTGGGGGCATTTGGAGCTGTGGCACTAATGGGGGTGCACCTAAAGCAGAGGCATTGAGGGGACCTAGAGCAGAGTCCCCCCTATGCCACTCTGAACTCTGCAGAGAGCAGCACACATACACAGATCTAAGTCTACTATAAACAAATCCCCTATTTCCCCCTTACAGTCTCCTACAGCTCACTACTGTCACACACCTGAGAAATCAGCCCAGCACCGCAGAGGAGTCCTTCCCTCCAGCAACCACAGTTTTCTGACAGCAGGGAGGGCAGGAGGATGGCCAGACATGTTCTCTCCTCCTTCACTGCCAGCAGCCTGGGAAGTTTAGAAGATACTGTGGGGCCTCCTGTACAATTTACACCAGTAGGAGGCTGCATCACTGTGCGATACTGCCACCTAGTGGCTACAATAATGATCTCTCCTGAGAAACAAGAGAAATAATTACTCCTCCTTCTTATCTTTGGGCACAGGAGACTGGGGGCCCACCGAGGAATCCCCCGCCTCCCTGGTGGGCCAGTCTGAGCCTGCATATACTGCCCAAATAACAGTGACAGATATACTGCCCAAATAGAAGTGACATATACTGACCACATAACTCTCTGCTTTTGAACAAATCTGATTTTACAGGTTTGATTCAATTACAATGAGGCACATGGATAACATTCTGCCTGGACAGCTGCCTTAATTGACTTTTTGCTACTAAAGGAGCATAAAAGATTTTAGAGCTGAGTCACCAAAATTACAGTCACAAAAATAGACATTTGTTCTGTGAATCAAACAGCTGGAGAGATAGGGAATTACCCAAGACCACTGCTTCTACTCAGTTTGTTACATTTATGAACAGGTCTCATAGTCATGGTCTATTACGCTGCCAATCAGTGTAGCACTGCAGTATTGCAGTGTATTAAGTAAGGGATCAATCGTCAAGTCCCATACTGGGACTAAAATAAATAAAATCAATGGTTTACAGACAAAAACAAGTTAAAAATAACACGTGCTGTTCCAGCTATGGCTCTTATTTAGAATCCATCATAACTGTATTGTTATAGTTGTTATTCTCAGAATTACAAACTCTCATTTTGGGTGACTTTAACATCCTGATAGACAGCTCTACCTCCCCACCTGCCTCCCAGCTTCTATTTCTAACCTACTCTCTTGGTCTTTCACAACTTTCTAACTCTCAGACACATTAAGATGGTAACAAACTTGACCTGGTCTTCTTCTGGCTCTGCTCAGTTTCTGATTTTATGAACTCTCGTCTCCAACTCTCTGACCACAACCTTCTCTCCTTCACTATCGCAAATTTTCATCCATTTCAACACATTCAAAAATCTATAGGCGATCAATAAATTTATGAACACTCTACAGTCATCATTGTCCCCAATCTCTTCCCTCTCCTGTCCTAATATAGTTGCAAAACACTATAATTAAATCCTCAAAAGTACTCTGGATGAAATCTCAACCCTACACTCAGAACTTCCAAACAGAGATATAAGCAACCCTTGCTTACACCTCAAACTCGCTTTCTCCAGTAATGCTCCATGAGTGCTGAAGGCCTATGGAGAAAAAAACTCATGCACCAGAAAATTCAACCCTGACCACTACCCTGATCTCCTCACTATCCAATAATTATAAAAAAAAAAACAACCTCTTTGACACCTTTCACTCCCTCCTCAGTCCAAAAGTGCAGGTGCCTAATACCTATTACAGACTTCTGTGCTGAAGATCTGGCCGTTAAATGTCATAGATCCCCTTCCCTACCGCATTGCCCCTGGTTTACTTTCAACATTTGACCCAGTCATAAAATAATTCTCCAGGATTTTTATTTTTTCTCACCCTACTGTACCACCTGCATTAGTTACCTTATTCCCTTACACCTCCTACAGTCTCTCTCCCCAGCTGTTTCCACCCCCCTAACTAAAATGCTCAACCTCTCTCTCTCTTCTGGTATCTTTCCCTCCTCTTTCAAACAATCTGTCATAACCTAATTATTAAAAAAATCTCTTGACTCCTGCCGAGTAAGTAACTACAGACCTGTCACCAATCTGTCCGTCATCTCTAAACTCCTGGATCACGTACTCTATTCTCTCCTCATCCACCATCTCTCTGTTAACTCTCAACGTGATCCATTACAATCTGGCTTACAAACTCTACATGCCATAGAAACTGCCCATACCAAAGTGACAAACGTCCTCCTGACAGCTAAATATAATGGTGACTACTCTCCACTCATTCTTCTGGATCACTCTGCAACATTGGAAACTGTACACGACCGTCTCCTATTCAGCATGCTCCAATCTATTGACCCTCAAGCACACTGCTGTCTCTTGGTTTTCTTCCTCTCTGTCCTCTCTTTCAGTGTATCATTCGCTCTTGCTGTTGGGGTTCCTCAGGATAAAATCCTAGGTTCTCCTGTTTTCTCTCTACACAGTCACTATTGGACAGACTATCTGTAAATTTGTTTTTCAGTGCCATCTCAACGCTGATGATGGCCAACTATAAACTTCATCCCATGACATCACCCAAGCTGTACTACAGGCCACAGTGACACACTGTCGCTAACATCATGTTCTATATCATTAATGAACCTACTTGTAATATCACCATCTACTAACCTACCTAAACCTGATATCTCCCACTCAGTGTGTGGCATTATCATAATGCCTAGGCAGCAGGTCCGCTGTCTCAGTTTTATGTTTCACACTGATCTTTCCTTGACCCCATATATATTTAATCACTCACCTGCTCGTGCACCCTGCATCTCAAAAACAGCTCTAGAATCTGACTGTGGAAACAACAAAAATTCTGTTGCCCTGATCTATTATCATCCTGATTACTATAATTCATTATTAATTGATCCTCCCCTCACTAAACTTTCCCATCTCGACGCAGCAGCCAGGCTCATCTATCTGTCTAACCGCTACGCTGTTGTCTCCACCCTGTGCCAGTAATTGCACTGGTTTGCCCATACAATATAGAATTTTATTTAAACATCTCCGCTCACCCACACAGTACTCTACAGTGCTGCATCCCCCTATATCTCCTCACTCATCTTTGTATACCACCCTACCCGTGCTCTGCAAATGATTTACGAATAACGTTCACCATAGTCTGAACCTCTCACTCCCATGTGCAACTCCCAAGAAGTACACTTGCTTGGCTGCTCCATAGAAATGAATGAGGCATGCTTTCACCACAGCTGGAGTGCCGGAGGTTAGCCATCACTGCGGCCTACCCCAAGCAATTAGGTTAAATCACAGCATCCAAAACACTTTTTTTTAGGATGTCCTATCACATTCCCAAATCTAACTATTCTCCATTCACCATCCCCCCTCAACATCATTCTTCTGAAACTGATCCATCATAAACACTATCCACCACACCCCATGCACTCAGAAGCACTACATATATCAGCTGGTGACCGGCTCATGCAGATTTATATCTACTCCCCTATTTTGTTAGGATGGCTGGACCAGTGTACAAAGCCTTACCTTATGTGTCACCCCTATCTCCTCATAGATTGTAAGCTCTTGCCAGCAGGGCCCTTATTCCTCTTATTTTATTTGTTGACTTGTTTGTTGCTATGTTATGTATGATTTTGTTTGTACATAAAACCCTCTAATTGTAAAGAGCTGAGGAATATGTTGGTTGTTATATAAATAAAGTTTATTATTATCCATACTTAGTGTACTTTGCTCCACCTAGTGGCCACTGTTATATTTGGTTTTATGAAGCTAAGATGTCTTTCCATGTAATTCATCCTATAACTCCTCTTCTTCTGTGAGCTCACATCCTATGTCCTGCAGTCTCTTCTTGTTTGTCAGACATGCTTCACAGAGCTGAAGAGAGGATTTTCTTTTGACCTCTATTCATTCAATAAATTTCCTAGAGGCATCCATTGCATCTCCCTTCCTGGAAGTCTACATACAACTGGTGTCACTAGGAGAATGATTACAGCAAATTCACTATCTTCCATTGCTTGTACAAGAGATTATCACTCAGCAGAGACTTATCTGACATACATTGGTGGCAGAAAAACTGTTTTTGTTTCATTTACACAATAAAAAGAAAAACAAACACGCATAATTGATATTGCCAAAAACACAATGTTAAATGAGTAAAGTGTATAATTTGTTATCTTTGTAACTGAGATGACTAGAGATAGATTAAGGGTGAAATGTCATTCATGTAAAAAAGAAATCCCCCCCCCCCCAAAAAAAAAAGGTGAAATTGCAGTTTTTTTTTCCATTCCTCCTTCTAAAAATAAATAAATACAAATATGACTTGGTAAACCATATGGGGGCCTTTGCCATGGTAACTCATTGGCACCCTGCAATCATATGGCGGGAGTCCAGTGGCTTTTCTTTTATCAAACTCTTTAGATGACTTGGTTGGTTGCTATTGACTGCAACATATGGGGCTAAACTGCCCACTAATGGTGTCATCTCTGATCCTAGCAGATGTAGCAAGAGCACGACTTTGTCATACATTCCACCCAGCCACAATCACATGGGTGCCCCTGGCAGTACCCACAAGATCACAATAATGGGTACAGTGATGGATCAAGCAAAGGTTTGAGATATATCTATAGTTAAAGGGGTTGTCTCACTTCAGAAAATGGCATGTCATATAGAGAAAGTTAAAGGGGTATTCCCATCTCAGACAATGGGGGCATATCGCTAGGATATGCCCCCATTGTCTTATAAGTGCGGGTCCCACTGATGGGACCCGGACCTATATCGAGAACGGAGCGGGGAGAGCTGTGGCTGGAAAGCCCAGATTTCCTGGGGTCCGTCCACCACCAAGCGCTGCTCCCCGCCTCTCCCATAGAAGTGAATGGGAGCACACCGCGCATGCGCGGCCCATGCTCCCATTTATTTCTATGGGGCCGACGGAACTAGCCGAGCCAGTGCTCGGCTATATGCGCCAGCCCCATAGAAAACGAATCGAGGGCGGTTGCGCATGCGCAGTGTGCCCTCCTTCACTTTCGGGGCTCCGTTCTCGATATAGGTGCGGGTCATAGCGGTGGGACCCGCACCTATCAGATAATCGGGACAAACCCTAGTAATATGCCCCGATTGTCTTAGATGAGACAACTCCTTTGATGCAAGTCACTTACTAATGTATAGAGGTTGCCCATATTGCTTCCTTTCCCTTGATTCATTTTTCCATTGCATTAAACACTGCTAATTTCTATGGTTATGACCACCTTACAATCCAGGAGCAGTGGCCGTGCTTGAACACTAGGGCCCCAGTTCACTCCACACAGCCACCGTCCGCCACACAGCTTTCCCACTCAGCTGCAGCCCGGCCATCAGATGTGGAAGAGAACACGCGGGGCGCAGCTGAGCAGGACAAAGTTACAGGGTGCGAATGCGGCGGTGGCAGAGCGCAGAGTACGGAGCCTGTGCCTTGCTCAAGTCCTGGCCAATTGTGACCACAGCATCTAAGCGTCTAATTACCAGGAGCACTGCTCTCCTGGTGACCAAATGGCTCCCTCACAGCGTAATCGCAGGAACCATTTGGTTGCTATGGAAACCTTACCCCTTCTAAAGAATACAAGGCTTGTCATACTGAGGTTCCTATCAAGCCCTGTGGCAGGGCTCCAAAAAGGCATAGGGGGTCATTTACTATCCAGAAATATGCCTTTATCAGGCCCCTTTTACACTTGCATTTAGAAGATCCGAGATAGAGTTCCGTCGTCGGGGTTCTATGCCGAAAAGAAACGTTTCACTTACAGATAATACAACTGCATGCATCTGTTTGAACGGATCCGCTTGTATTAACTTTAACTATTTTTTAACATTGCCAACATGTTATGAACTCCATTGAAAGTCAATGGAGGACGGATCCATTTTCTATTTTGGCAGAATGTGCCAGAGAAAACGGATCCGTCCCCATTGACTTGTATTGGGGGTCATGACGGATCCGTTTGGATGGAAAGAATGCCTCAGTATGCTGCGGTATTTTCTCTGTCCAAAAAACGTTCAGTGAATGAACTGAAGACATCCTGATGCATCCTGCACGGATTTCTCTCCATTCAGAATGCATGGGGATAATCCGGATCAGTATTCATCCGACATAGAGCCCTGACGACGGAACTCTATGCCAGATCCTGAAAATGCTAGTGTGAAAGGGCCGTTAGGCATATTTCTGGCGCAGATTGCAGAGGGTGTGGACAGGGAAGGGGACGGGCCGCCAGGCACTGCTCATTTATCATTTTTTTTGCCTGTTTTAGGAGTAGAAAAAGGTCAAAAACAGAAAATGGGGCCTCTACATAACTCTGGCGGATCCACTGCCAGCTATAGCGGTTATTAAGAGCGGCATCTAAAACACTTAATAAATGACTCCCATTATTCCCTAGGCTAAATGTAAAAAAGTTTTGAAAAATATAAAAGATATACAAATCACTCCCTTCACTCAAAATAAAAAAAAAGACCTGGCGTGATCGTGGAAAAGTTGCTGTTCTGTTTCAGTATCTTGCATTGTGTATTGGTATGCTTCTCTCTTCCTCCCCCCTCTGTTTCAGCTTCTACTTGGTTCAGTCTAGCCACTTCCTGTTTTCCTTGTCATGCATTGCTGTTTGTGTGTGCTGTAATTCTGAGGAGATTCTGAGGAAAATCTGAGGAGAATCTGTGTAGTATCTCATTTTCTTATCAAGGAGATTATTAGAGGCATAATTCTTTTACCATCTAGATTCCCTGCATATCTTGTAATACAATCTCCGGATTAAAAGACTACTTGATTAACTCCTGGGTGTCTGATGCGTTAACTGTAAGTGGAGGATGTCTGATTCAACAAGTCACCTCACAGATGCGTGATTTGTATAAGGCTGACATTTCAAAATGCCACAGTAAAAGAATTGTCTTAGTACTCTCCTTCTCCCGTTAAGAAAAGAATATTCTCCTCCTCCAAGTAATAAGCAATCATCATTTGTCTCCGTTATGCTACAGTAATAAGAGTAATATCTTATACTGCTCAGTACTGCATTCACTTGGATCGCAGAAGCTTCTAGCAATTCCAGTTTCATACAGGCTAGGAACTGTATTCAGCCTGTTTTCTGAGGTAAATATTGTCTGCCTGCTGTAAGCTATTAAAAGACTGAACCACCACCAGAGGTCGCTGTTGTGTTACAGATGTAAATGCAGGACACAGCTAGAAGGATTTCTAAACCCTCATTAAAAATGAAAGAGGCCCTCTTAACTGACAAAATTGAGATATGTGATAATTTGTCCAGTTTGTGGGAAAAGACTGAACAATGTATGGATGCAGCACATGGATCAGGCTATAATGAAGATCAATTAAAGTCCATGTGTGCAAAATTGAATAAGACCTATGATAGTTATAATATTCTTCTCTGTTATCAAGTCTCAACTCAGAGGAATTCATCCTAGAATTAAAGACCCACATTGCACTTAATGATGAAAGATATAGCAGATTTATGGCAGTCAAGTCAATGCTAGAGGACAAGATATCACAACAATATGAAACTGCGTCCCGCCATTCTAACCTTTCAAGGCACTCCAAGGCTTCATCCTGTTCCTCGAAATCTATTGCTCAGTCCTCATCGCTAAGGTCTCGCTCACAGCACTCTTCGCTGAGTACCTCATTGGTGTTGGCACGCGCAAAGCGGAAGCAGCAAAGGTACAAGCTCACTGCATTAGAAAGGAAGCAGCCATTAAGGCACAAGTCGCAGAGACCAGCAAGCTGAGTTGGAGGTCCTTCAGAAGGAAAGGGAAGAAGCAGCAGCCATGGCTGAACTCAGAGTTCTTGAAGAAGCTGCTGAAGAAGAAGAAGCTTATCATCCTATGTCCAAGATATCTAATGACTCAGACGGCTGTACCCTGCAATTCATCCTAGATCAAAGCAAAGTCAATGCATTTGCACCAGAAGATTTGGGCTCTGCACGCCAGCCTGCTGAACTCATGCGAGTAGAAAAAGAGGCAGCTGATAACTATACAGTTGACCCCAGTCCAGTGGACATTTCTCTTTCTTTCAAATCTCTGGCACCTTACACAGTATTTCAGGCACCATTAGAGACCAAGCCGCTTCAAGCTCATCAAATCACATTAAAACCTCCTGAGACTAGTTACATAGCAACCAAGACGCTGGCGCCAACATTACCAGATGTAAAGCCTTCACTTACACTCAACCCAGCTGCCACTCCATTCCATCTTCCAACCCCCAAACATAGGGCATCAGATGGTGCCAACAATACCAGTGAGGGAGAAGTTCCCATCGCCATGATGCAGGAAAGAAATAACGCATCAGAAATCGCTAAGTACCTCACTCTCAGGGATCTCATCAGTACTAGCCTTACGAACCTTCAAGACAACAGTTCAAACCCTTGGTGTACTGCCTATGCAAGAACTTGATTTACTAATTAGATGGCTATGTCCATGGTCGTCAAACTGTGTTAAGAGACTCAAAACCGTTCATATCTATGAACCAGTCAAAGGCCTTCGTCTCGCAAGGGAAAGATTAGAGCAGACATACAGCGGCTCGGAAGTAGTTGGACGTGCCTTATTTAAACGACTATACACCTTTCCTGGATTATCCAATACAGACCGCCAAGGGTTCCAGGAATTAAGCGATCTTCTTCTTGAGTTTGAAATCATCAAGGGAGACCCGCAGCTACCAGGTCTCAGCTTTCTTGATACCTCCCATGGTGTAGGCCTGATCGTGCAGAAATTACCCCTCAATATTCAAGACGAATGGGCAACAACAGGTTCAAAATACAAGGAGCAACATCGTGTTCCCTTTCCACCATTTTCATTTTTCTGTAAGTTCATCAAGGACTTAGCTAGAGCTAAAAACGATCCGAGCTTCAACACCTTGGGAACCAACATCTTTGGCTCTACTAAACAGAGACACGAGACTTTCAGTCCCAGACAGAGGGTCCCTAAAGGTCTAATTTCAGTAAAAAGACAGGGGTTGTGCCCACTACTAACAATGGAAATGAAAGCCCTAAGGAACCTGATCATCATTGCCCTATCCATGATAAACCACATCCTTTAAGGAAATGCCGTGTCTTCATAGCAAAGCACTTTGAGGAACGTAAGGAGTTCCTAAGGAGTCATGATATCTGCTTCAGATGCTGTGCATCCACTGAGCACTTCGCCAGAGACTGTAAGGTTCCAGTCAAGTGTTCTGAATGTAATAGTGATCTACACATGTCCGCTGTTCACCCGGGACCAATCAGGCGGAACCTAGAACCAGTTAACTGGCACAAGCCCCATTCGATCAAGATGGGAGAGTCATGGCTGGGAGAGTGCCGACCGACCAACCACAACCGTCACGCCCAGATGCACAAAGGTATGTGGAGAAGGACTTGTGTGCGGTAAGTCTTGTTCTAAGATTTGCCTCGTGGATGTGTTTCCTACTGCACAACCAGAGAAGACCATAAGAATGTATGCTATTCTAGATGACCAAAGTAATCATTCCCTAGCTAGCCCTAAGTTCTTTGATCTGTTCAGGATAGAGGGAGAGACTACACCCTACACCCTAGGAACATGCTCTGGTCTTGTGACAACCTCAGGAAGAAGAGCTAATGGTTTCACCTTAAAGCCCATCAAAGGACATAAGAAACTCTCTCTTCCAACCCTTATTGAGTGTGACAAATTGCCGGACACAAGGGATGAGATTCCCACACCTGAAGCCGCACAGCATCACCCTCATCTCAGGAACATAGCCAGAGAGATTCCTCCCTTGATAACCATGCCGAGATCTTACTCTTGCTAGGTAGAGACATTCTTGAGGCTCATAAGGTCCTTGAACTTCGCAATGGCCCTTTCAACGCTCCATATGCCCAGAAACTTACAGTGGGTTGGATCATCGTGGGGGATGTATGTCTGGACAGAACCCGCAGACCCTGCCAAGTACACTCCTTCAGAACTGAAGTATTAATAGGGGGCGAACTTCTTACTTCAGACAGTGTCCTAACCACTACTATGTGCAAGATATGCCCTGCCCAAATATTCTAAAAACATCAGAAAGCAGCTTAAATCCCAAGGAGTCAGCTGCAGAAGAATGTTCCTGGACAGAAGGGCAGCTTGTAGAAAGGCCTTCAGGATTTCAATTGGAGCCCTCTTCAAGCCCTTCCCAGCTTTGCAGTCCTCACACAGTTTATCATAATGAATCCTATATCATCACTGACAACAAGCCTTCTGATTCATGTAGTTCTGATGAGATACAGCAGAAACTTGAGCCTTCCAGTCTACTGTTTGACAATGAGTTTAATTCTGTAAAAGAAGTATCTTCTGAATGTTCTATAAAGGAGGTTCCTTCAACACAGGAAGAGTTCATTTCAGATACTTTGCAAGAACCTTCAGTTCCATCTGCAGTTGTTGATTGCACTCAAGAGGATCACAGTTCTTCCCGGTCTTCAACGGATGAGCACCTTCATATTGCTCAGTCTTTTCTGAAAACCACAGGGAAAAGTTCACCGCCAATGTTCATGACAAATACTGCATGTCACCAACCCAAGTCCGTACGTACAAAGACAGATCCCATTTCAGAAGTGAAAAGCAGACATGAGCATTTGCATTCACGATTCATAGACAGAAAGCAATCTACATTTGAATCAGCCTCACAAAATAAGCGCTCTCGCTCTAAATTGGTGAGACAGACAGAGAAGTCACATTCTAAATCTTTGGTAAGATCAAGGAGAACCAAGTCTCGCTCAGCTTCTAATGAAAGCAACAGACGGATATTGTCTCCACATGCTTACACTGACTTGGACATTGAGGCTACTCTGACTTTGCATATACTCTGCATATACTTTGACTTATCTTCACACCGTCTACTTAACCATCAGCTCTTTTTTAACAGGGAGCTCCCCTCTCTTTACAGAGAGCTCCATACCCCTCAACACTACACTTAAGTGAGGGACTTATCATGCATGTTATGTAAATTGGGTACAAGTCTAATCAGAGACTGTAACCCCACATGCTGCCCCACGCTATATTGGGCCAGTAACAATATCCATCAACAGGGAGCCCGTTCACAAATGACCTGTTGACCACGCATGCTCTATACATATTGCACTGTTTATATTTATTTGCCTTGACTGCAGCATGACCTACGCTACGATTAGAAATTTTGTCAATTTTGTCAACCATGTATATCTATGTACATCTGTACCTTCGCCTTTTATGTGTTTATAGACTCAATGTATGCCTCTTGTCTTTTGTCTTCTCTCTGATATACAGCCTGATGAAGGGCTATTCTTGTAAAGCCCGAAACGTTGCAAATGCAAATGCCTGGCTGAATAAAACTTAATTGCATCAAAAATACAAGATTGGTGTGCCGTCTCAAATACAGTCATGTGAAAAAATTAGGACACCCTTTGAAAGCATGTGGTTTTTTGTAACATTTTTAATAAATGGTTATTTCATCTCCGTTTCAACAATACAGAGAGATTAAAGTAATCCGACTAAACAAAGAAAACTGAAGAAAAGTCTTTTCAAGATCTTCTGTAAATGTCATTCTACAAAAATGCCTATTCTAACTGAGGAAAAAGATAGGACACCCTTGCCCCTAATAGCGAGTGTTACCTCCTTTGGCTGAAATAACTGCAGTGAGACGGTTCTTGTAGCCATCTACCAGTCTTCGACATCGGTCTGAGGAAATTTTACCCTACCCTCAATGCAGAACTTTTTCAGCTGTGAGATGTTTGAGGGGTTTCTTGCACGTACAGCCCTTTTCAAGTCACCCCACAGCATCTCAATGGGATTCAAATCTGGACTTTGACTTGGCCATTCCAGGACTCTCCATTTCTTCTTTTTCAGCCAATCTTTGGTTGATTTACTAGTATGTTTTGGGTCATTGTCATGTTGCATGGTCCAGTTCCGCTTCAGCTTTAATTTTCTAACTGATGGTCTCACATGTTCTTCAAGCACCTTCTGATACACAGTAGAATTCATCGTGGATTCTATGATGGTGAGCTGACCAGGTCCTGCTGCAGCAAAGCAGCCCCAAACCATGACACTTCCACCTCCATGCTTCACAGTTGGTATGAGGTTCTTTTCTTGGAATGCTGTGTTTGGTTTACGCCTAAACATGTCCTCTGCTGTTGTGTCCAAATAATTCAATTTTGGACTCATCTGTCCAAAGAACATTATTCCAGAAGTCCTGGTCTTTGTCAGCTTTATCTCTGGCAAATGTCAGTCTGGCCTCGATGTTTCTCTTGGAAAGCAAAGGTTTCCTCCTTGCACACCTCCCATGCAAGTTAAACTTGTACAGTCTCTTTCTGATTGTAGAGGCATGTACTTCTACATCAACAGTAGCCAGAGCCTGCTGTAGTTCTCGAGATGACACTTTAGGGTTTTGGAGACCTCTTTTAGCATCTTGCGGTCTGCTCTTGGGGTGAACTTGCTGGGGCGACCAGTCCTGGGCATGTTGGCAGTTGTTTTGAAAGCCCTCCACTTGTAGACTATCTTCCGGACAGTGGAATGGCTGATTTCAAAATCTTTGAGATCTTTTAAATCCCTTCCCAGACTCATAGGCTGCTACAATCTTTTTCTGAAGTCCTCTGACAGCTCTTTTGCTCTCACCATGGTGCTCACTCTCACTTCAACAGTCAGGAGCACACCAAACTAAATGTCTGAGGTTTAAATAGGGCAAGCCTCATTCAACATGCAGAGTAACGATCTACTAATTATGTGCACCTGGTGTGATATACCTGTGTGAGATCTGAGCCAATTTAAGAGGGAATACATGTGAGGGTGTCCTATCTTTTTCCTCAGTTAGAATAGGCATTTTTGTAGAATGACATTTACAGAAGATCTTGAAAAGACTTTTCTTCAGTTTTCTTTGTTTAGTTGGATTACTTTAATCTCTCTGTATTGTTGAAACGGAGATGAAATAACCATTTATTAAAAATGTTACAAAAAACCACATGCTTTCAAAGGGTGTCCTAATTTTTTCACATGACTGTATATGTGTGGACCAGAAACAACACAGACGCCTATATGATCCAGAAGGTAAACATGTGAAATCAAACCACGTGTTGCCACTATCAAAGATCTCCTGCCACTCACTGTCGCGGGGACATCCGTGACAGTAATGGAAGAAATCTTGTGACATATGAGGTTTCCTCCACAGACATTTGAAACACCTGGAGCTCTGCTGAAGCAATTGAGTTTGAAGCATGTGCCAGGATTTGTGTTGATGGGTTCTGAGTGTGGGGACACAGATTGACACTATGGACAGTATAAGGGAGAAATCTGCAAACCAATAGGGCCTGCATCTCATGAATTTGCAGTACTCCAGACCTCAGGGTATCTACAACTGTAAATAGTTTTGTATTGTAATGTTATATATTTTTCATGTATTGGCCATCTGTACCAGCAAGAGGAGGTTATGGTTGGCAAATGTTGAATTTGCATAAGAGCGAGGCAGAGTCTTGGTTGATTGAAACTCACATTGAGCCTTATTTAACCAGACCCGCCATCAGTTCACATTTGTCATGATTAAGGATCGCTATAGTTTTTTAATCCGAAACGCGTAGACGCAACTGTACCTGGTTTTACTGCACTGGTAAGAATAAAGTTTATACTGTTTTTCAAGCTGGACTCTCTTTTATATTTTGGATGCATGAAATGCCAAGGATCTAGGCATAGTCCGTGCTTTCACAACCCAGGTGAGCGGACCTCTACAATTGATTGTTATGGTTGGCAAAGGTTGGCAGGAACAGCGCTAACTACCCTGTTCCTCCCCTCTTGGTAGGAGCCAGTCTGATCCCACTTCCTACCAGGAGGGGGAGTTCCTGTCTAGCTAGAGGAGGAGAAGAAGCACATGGCAGAGCGCCTACTCATAGGAAACCTGATATTCTTCTCCTGTGAGACCAACACTCCAGGGGTATCAGCAAATTCTGCTTTCAGAAAGCATCAGAGAGACAAGACAGCAGAGTGAGCAGCGAGATACAGCTTTACCGACGCCCCATCACCCAAACCCCCACTAAGCCAAACAAAGCTGAAGTCTGAGTCTTACATTGGACACTTATACCCAAAAGTGCCTGCAAGTTGCATTAGACTACCATCCAACCAGCCACCATCCTTCCTCAACTGGTGCTAGAAACTACTAGACAAGTAAAGAGAGCTTTTTATACATTTACTTGTGGCCTGATTCTTAAAATTATCTTTCCACTGCACTGAACCTCAGGGAGCAACAGCCAAAGGGAGTACAATGTGAAACAATACCTCATCAGGGCCACTAACACTCCTACTCTGTGTCGGCTCTTCAGGGGCCCACTGCAAATACACCAGAGCAGACTCCAAATTTGTAGCACTAAAAACTGTTAGTTTACCCAAAACCCATTTTTCCACAGAAAGAAATGTCTATAATTAGTGTGCCTGAACTACTGCATGCCTCCCTCAGAGAGAGCACAGAAACATGCTGAGAGGTTTCCTCCAAACTAAAGCCACTTGCTTATGGCAAAGGGCAACCCCATTCTGTTTCTTTGCTATTGTGACTCGTGGATGAAGGACGGTATTTTATATAATTGCGACAGAAGCTACAAAAAAAAGGTAGCTGGTTGAGAAATATACGGAACCATCTATGACTAATGATCTACCTGGATTGAAGTTTGCAGCCCTCATACTGGGGAGAACAACAGATAAATGTCAAAGCTGTAGATCTGTCATATGACCTGAGGTCACTAATACTGTAATAAGTTGGCTTTGCTATGAAAAAATCAATGCACATCGGTTGGAAAAATTAGCAAAATAACAATGAACACCAGCAGAATGAGGATGTGAATAAAACAGTCCTAAAGGCACAAGAAGAGGGCTTGGAGGGCAACTCGTTTCATGTGCTGTCAAAGTCAATGTTTCCCTATACTCCCCGCAGTCTGTTTTTCTTCTCTGTCAGATATACATTAAATCAGAATAACTTCAATGGCAATGCTTGCTGTATAACATAATAATGATACGTTTCAGCAGACAATGTTGAACTGCCGTGATCCCTGGTTTAGTGTAATAGTATCCATTAATTGCCTCAGTAGGGATGAAGAAATTACCAGGTCTTTAAAACATTCCCCCAACAATTATCTCAAGTTGCTTAAAAGCAGGGCAAAGGGAGGTGAACCTTACAGCAGCGGCAATGAGAAAACTGTGTTCAAGATCTGAAGAGAAGAAAATATATCTTTTTCAGGGATGAACGGTTTTTAACAGATATGCTCATGCAGTTGTTTACCTCATGTACATCTTGCCCGTGCTCTTCCTCTATTTTAGACTCTTCTGGCCCGCTTCACCATCTAAACCAATCACTCTGTTTTGTTTCCATCTTGTATGTAGAACTTCCTGTTGCTGTATCCAACCAAACCCATGATGCACTTCTCCTTCCTCTGGCACAGCTCCAGCACCGCCCCTAACAACACCCAGCTAGTATATAGCTCCTCCCACCAGATAGTTACACAGACACTCCCCTGTCACTGCCCCTGTTTCTGCTTTGACACGCCCATGGACATAACATCACAGGAAACAGGAAAGAGCTGCATAGACATGGTCATGTGACCACAGCCCAGAACATGAGATAAAATCAATAAAGGTAAAAGAAATACATTCAAAATATGGCTACCTTCATAAATGATTATTTTTAAGGATATTGATTCAAACTAGAAACCCCTTTAGGTGTTATGAATATAAAGATGGAAATGTAAAGAGATTTTGTTAGGTTGCTTTAGGTATTGTACTATTTAGGCCTCATGCACACGGCTGTTGTTTTGGTCCATATCTGAGCCGCATATTTTGCGGCTTTGGTGTGGACCCATTCACTTCAATGGGGCCGCAAAAGATGCCGACAGCACTCCGTGTGCTGTCCGCATCCGTTGCTCCGTTCCGTGGCCCCGCAAAAAAAATAGAGCATGTCCTATTCTTGTCCGTTTTGCGGACAAGAATAGGCCTTTCTACAATGGGCCGCGTTCCGTTCCGCAAATTGCGGAACAGAACGCGGAGCAGCTTCCGTGTTTTGCGGATCTGCGGTTTGCGGACCGCAAAACACATACGTCATGTGCATGAGGCCTTACTGTATTATTTTCATACAGGGCCTCATGTACCAAAAGTGTCTAAAAAGTGTCACTGTTGGTTAATGAGATCTCAGCTTTAAATAACTGCCTCTACTATGATGCAGATACTGTACATAGCTAAGAGGGGAAGGGGGGCTACCAGAACCTGTGCCACAAGTGCTGGCTGCCAGTACAGATGCCAACGAGCCACTTTGCAAGAGCCACAGCTCTGGATGTGGAACAACATTCTGATCTTCAGTTTGATTGTCGTGAAATCCACAGACTGAATGGTTGATCAGAAGGATCTGCCTAATGTGATGTCATTTGTGCGCTTGTATCTCAAAGTTTGTGGGTGGAGAGTAGAGAGTTAACTGGCAGCCAACAATTGCCAGGTGTGGGCTGGCTGCACCTCTTTCTACAGTGTGGTGTATGTGTGTGTATCCTGTGAGACTGTAAGCAACAAGAAGCAGGATGAGCTGCAGAACTAAACTAAGCAGCAAGCAGAGCTACAGTATACGTGACAGCCCCTGATGGAAAGAACTGCTGGAGACAACAGAAAGTGTAGCACCATACAAGGAGAATTCTGAGTACCTGTAAGAGAAGTTAATGCCTGCACCTTAGCTTCAGACTTCCCTGCATTTTGGTTGGGTCATTAAAACGTAGGGACCTTACCATATTGAAAGGACAGTCTGCCCATCTGTGGATATATACATAAAAGGATAAAGTGCACCCCCTAGACTGGATTTGATAGAGAGTACAGTTTGATTGGAGAGAGAGACTAGTAATGGAAGCACTCACTAGTATGCAGTAGATGCGGAAAGCGGGGAGTAAAATGCTGCAAGAGCTTCCTGTACTCCTGTGTGTGATATTAGGTGCATTGAGAGGAGCGGCGGAGCAGGAGAGATAAGTGAAGTTATTTATTTTATCTCTGATCTGAGGTCTGATGGAGGGTCTCACATGGAAGTCTGATCTGAGGTCTGATACGGGGACTGGCATGAAGGTCTGACATGGAAGTCTGATCTGAGGTCTGTTATGGGGGTCTGACATGGAAGTCTCATCTGAGGTCTGATACGGGGGTCTGGCGTGGATGTCTGATGGGAGTCTGACATTGAAGTCTGATCTGAGGTCTGTTATGGGGGTCTGGCATGTGAGTCTGATCAGAGGTCTGTTATGGGAGTCTGACATGGAAGTCTCATCTGAGGTCTGATACAGGGGTCTGGCATGGAGGTCTGATGGGTGTCTGACATGGAAGTCTGATACGGGGGTCTGGCGTGGATGTCCGATGGGGGTCTGACATGGAAGTCTGATCTGAGGTCTGATATGGGGTTCTGCTAAAAATATAGTATGTTGTCTCTTTTTATCCACTGTCTATGCTTATATCCTCCTGTTTACACACTGCCCATTTCTGTGTTTATCCTCATTTGTATTTTTATCATCTGATGTTTTTTATGATCGTTTCCTGCTATATTTGGTGCCTGTTTGTTTTACCCTTTATATATTCAGAGTCCTTATTCCTTATGCAGATGCAACTTCATAAAAGGTCACGCTGACCAAAAAGTCGTTGCTAAGCTATTTCTGGATTTGAATTGACAGGAAGCCTGAACAATAACAGGAGAAAATTTGCTTTATTACTTGATGTGTTAAATTGTGAAATAAACACATTTCATTGCATTATATAAAAGAGTGCTCTAGATTTTGTCAATATAATGACATGGTTGAAGACTCCTTTCAAAGGCACCTCCACAGTACCTTGGTGTGGGGTTGCACTTCTTTGTATCGCATTGTACCCCCTCTTAATAATTGAGGCGCATCTAAAGCAAGCAGGGTAAGTATTCTGTTTCTTTTTTTTTTTTCTCCGCTTGCTTGTTTCCAGCAGGTGATGTCTGCAAGCAATCTACATAACATCTTGGTGCAGATTTGCCGCTGGAGTTTTCCCTGTGGATTCTTGTAGAACTGTGTTGAAAATTTTCTGCAGCAATTCTGCTATATATTCATGTGCCCTAAGGGGTAGAAGAGGCAAGTTATAAACTCAATAGAGGCAATGTTGTGTTGGTGGGATATCCTCTGCCTCCCATGTATGAGGGGGGCTTTCCAAGAATAATAAAAAGCTGGGAACAGATGGAGTGTATGAATTGCTTGCCTTTTTCTGCCACTTACTGGTTGTAAGTCTCAGGCCTCATGCACACGACCGTATGTTTGGTCCACGTCCGAGCCGCATATTTTGCGGCTCGGGCGCGGAACCATTCACTTCAATGGGGCCACTAAAGATGCGGACAACACTCCCTGTGCTGTCCGCATCTGTTGCTCTGTTCCGTGGCCCCGCAAAAAAAATAGAGCATGTCCTATTCTTGTCCGTTTTGCGGACAAGCATAGGCATCTCTATAATGGGCCGTCTGTTCCGTTAATTGAGGAACGGAACGGGCGGCCCATTATAGAGATGCCATCCGTGTCTTGTGGATCCGCAATTTGCGGACCTCAAAACACACAATGGTCGTGTGCATGAGGCCTTAGTCAAAAAATGCACTTTTTTTTCGCTTAACTGGAATGTTAAAATGCTTTTGCAAAATTGTGATTTATCACATCAGATGCATGATCAGCATCTACATTTGTACTTACCTCCTCATAGAAACCAAGCCTGTTGGTAAGGCACCGCCTGTTAGTAAGGCTACATGCACACGACAGTTGTTTTTTGCATCCGAAAATTGAGCGTCCGCAAATTAAACGGATGTGGCATCTGTTTTTTTGGAGGATCCGTTTTTTTCCACAGGTCCCTTGTAATAAGGCCTCATGCACACGACCGTATGTGTTTTGCGTTCTGCAAATTGCGGATCCGGAAAAAAACTGATGATTTTTATTGTGGATCCATTATTTTTGCGGATCCATTGTAATAATGCCTATCCTTGCCCGCAAACTAGAAAAAAATAGTACATGCTCTATTTTTTTTTGCTGCGCCACGGAATGGACATACTGATGCGGAGAGCACATGGTGTGCTGTCTGCGTTTTTTGTGGACCCATTGAAATGAATGGGTTCCTATCCTATCCGCAAAAAAACCTGAAACGGAAGCCGAGAAAAACAGCTGTTGTGTGCATCTAGCCTAAGGCCTCATGCACATGACTGTATGTGTTTTGCACTCCGCAAACCGCGGATCCGCAAAACACGGAAGCCGCTCCTCGTTCCGTTCTGCAATTTGCAGAACGGAACGCGGCCCATTGTAGAAATGCCTATTCTTGTCCTCAAAACGGACAAGAATAGAACATGCTCTAATTTTTTGCGGGGCCACGGAATGGAGCAACGGATGCGGACAGCACACAGAGTGCTATCCGCATCTTTTGCGGCCCCATTGAAGTGAATGGGTCCGCGCCCGAGCCGCAAAATATGCGGCTTGGACGCGGACCAAAATAACAGTCGCGTGCATGAGGCCTAATGCTGGTAGTCAGTTATTAGTTTATTCACTTTATAAAATGTATTTTATAAACTTTTACAGCTCATCTCTTAGATTACCTTCAAATATTTTACAGACCACAAATGTATCGGTATTTACATAGTTCCATCTTTTAACCTTTTTTAAATATTGGTGCAACATCAGCTGTCCTCTAGTCCTGTGGCACTGACCCTGTTACAAGAGAGCCTAAGAAAATGAGATACCGTGCTATAGGGCCTATTCACACTACCGTATAGGTATGCGGATCCGCAAAAAAACGGAAGGTGTAATTAACATTTTATATAAAGATTTAAAGAGTCGAGAAAAAATAAAAGGTGATATGTGTATAAAATATTCCTGTCAGATAGCTTTAGCGCCATTTTGTCTGGCTTTGATTGCACGGAGAGCTTAGTGTGAAACTTATACTTGGTCGGCATCTGTTTCGGACTATGTTCTTAGTGTGTCATGGCTAATGTTCGTGAGGTTCTTCTGTACTGGCTCATTTCTCGGAGATTTGGACAGCAGCCAGCTATGCTGTCTGAAGAACCGAGAAGGAGGAGGCGGTGGGTTCATCCCATTGTCTCCCAGCGCCTACAGAAGGGCCACTTTCACACCTTGTATTTCGACTTGCGGCAGCACCCTTAGGCCCCTTTCACACGGGCGAGTTTTCCGCGCGGGTGCAATGCGTGAGGGGGACGCATTGCACCCGCACTGAATCCGGACCCATTCATTTCTATGGGGCTGTGCACATGAGCGGTGATTTTCACGCATCACTTCTGCGTTGCGTGAAAATCGCAGCATGCTCTATATTTAGCGTTTTTCACGCAACGCAGGCCCCATAGAAGTGAATGGGGCTGCGGGAAAATCACAAGCATCCGCAAGCAAGTGCGGATGCGTTGCGATTTTCCTGCATGGTTGCTTAGCAACGGGACCCGATCTCTATTATTTTCCCTTATAACATGGTTATAAGGGGAAATAATAGCATTTTCAATAAAGAATGCATTGTAAAATGAAGTGGAGGGGGTTAAAAATAATAAAAGTTAACTTACCTTTGCCACTTGATCGCGTAGTTGCGATCTGTCCTCTCTTTCCCTGCATCAGCTAAGAACTAAAGGACCTGTGATGACGTCACATCACATGGTCCAATCACATGGTCCATAACCATGTTATAAGGGAAAATAATCAATTCTCCAGCAGACCTGAAACCGGACTTCAGTGATGAAGTCCGGCTTCGGGTTGGGTACCAAACATGGCGATTTTTCTCACGTGCGTGCAAAACGCGTTACAAACGTCTGCACCCGCGCAGGAGAAACGCGCATATTCCCACAACGCACCCGCCTCTTATCCGGGCGTCAAACATGACGCCGTGTGAAAGAGGCCTTATACATTTCAGGGTTACTGCCGTATGTCAGTTGGAACATTTGATATGTTGCTGGCATCTTTCCGTTCTGGACTTACTTTCCAGGACACAAACATGAGGCGCGGCATTTCACCTGAAGAACGACTTCTAGTCACGTTGAGGTAAGTTTAGAAGTAACCTTAATTTTAACTGAATTGTTTTATTTGTACTATGTGAAACTTACATAAATATATATATATATTTTTTTTCCCCCACAGGTTCCTTGCAACTGGGAACTAATTTGCCTCCTTGCATTATGAGTATTTGCTGGGAATCTCAACCATATCTGAGATAGTCTGTCACACATGTCAACTTATCTGGCAGCGTCTCAGAGACGCGGTGATGCCCCAACCCAAGGCAAAAGAGTGGCTTAGAATTGCTGATGTTTTTTTTTTCAATCTGCGCAGTTTCCAAACTGCATAGGGGCATTGAATGGCAAACACATACGTGTTAAGAAACCACCTCACTCAGGGTCCCAATATTTTAATTTCAAACAATATTTTTCTATTGTTCTGTTGGCATTAGTTGACAGTAATTATAGATTATTGTTGATATTGGGGCCTATGGAAGCACAGCAGACGCCCACATCTTCTGTTCTTCTAGATTGGGTGATCGGCTTCGCACCAACCAACTTGCCTTGCCAGAGCTCCGACGACTACCCGGATCGTCTGCTTTAGCCGCTCCATTTGTAATCGTGGCAGACGAAGGCTTTGCATTATCTCCACACGTAATGCGAGCTTTTCCTATACGTGATTTGGATGACCGGAAGCGCATATTCAATTATCGTCTGTCTCGTGCACCTAGATATGTTAAATGTGCTTTCGGAATACTGTCCAATAAATGGAGAGTGTTCTTGTCATCCTTGCAAATGAGTCCGCAAAATGCCACCCTGGTGATACAGGCATGTGTGATTTTACACAACTTCCCCAGATTTCATGATGTACCCTCCGAACCTGAAGTGGCCCCTTTTCCGACAATCACATCAGACCATAATCAGCATGGAAGACCTGGATCTGCTGGACTAGCAGTTCGAGAACTCTATGCTGATTACTTCATTAGTACAGAGGGTGCATTAGCATGGCAGCTGAACAGCATTCGTGGTACTCGTAGATAAATCTTGGGTTATGGGTATATAAATGTAATTAAATTTAGTCTTTTAGTTAGTTAGTTCCCATATTATTAGCTTAGATAGGGACTCGCAAGACAATGAGGACCCTTGACGTGGGCTTGTGAGCTTAGTTTTTTTTTTAAAATCATTAAAAATTTGTGTGATGATTTTTAATAAAACTGACTAATACCTCAATGAACAGAGTCAACGTCTTCCAAGATACTCAAGAACACTTAAAGTTTTCAAGAACCCCGCTATTAAACAATCCAATAAAGAATTTGTGTTGTCTGCGTTCATTATTTTCTCACTACAGTTTTGGTCTCTCGTACCACCACTACTTAGCAACCATCCATTAAAGAGGTTTTCCAGGAATCAAGAAAAAGAGAATACATAAATATTATTTTATACAAAAAATATCGTTATCATTAGTAATAACGGCTCATTTTGTCTAGGGAACAATCATAATGAAAATCTAAATGTTATTAGGACATGTTTCATGTGTAATTATAAGACGGCGGACATTTTGTTTCTCCGAATGAATGCTTCCCAGTCAAAACAAGCCCTTATAAATGATGAAATAATGACTTTTTCTTAATTCATGCCGAACATCTTTAACATCACATTGCATCCGCACTTTACTTGGGGCTACAATGCGATTGTGGTCTATTTCACTTGGGCATTGCATGTGAAGTCCTTAGAAAATGGGGGCGTGTTCGGTCAAATTCAAAAAATAAATTTGGATACCCAGACCCAAACCCGGATTTCTTCAACGAAGTTACGTTTTGTGTCCTGTGTTATGTAGATTTTTTTTATTTTTCCTTATAACATGGTTATAATGAAAAATAATAGCATTCTTTTTTTAAACTCTACTCATCCACTTTTTTGCACAGCCCGCCTCTTTTTTTTTTTTTTTTTTATAATTTCTTCATTTTGTACTTGGGAGGAAATATAACCTTGCTGACGTCACCTAAGCTCATTTTGCTCCCAGGTCAAAAAGGAGCAAGAAAAAAGAAGACCCGGGCAGTGCAAATAAGTGGATGAGGTGATTTTACATAAAAATATATTATTATTTAGTTGTGTCCTAGCAACCATGCATGAAAAAAGCACCGCTTTAGCAGTTGGTTGCAGATGAGATTTTTTTTTTTTTTTAATGCTCGCCAAATCACTTCTATATTGCATAGGTTGCGTGAAAAACTCGAAAACTCAGTATATAGAACAGAGATTTTCCTGCAACGCACAAGTGATGCGTGAAAATGAACAATTATGTATACATCCCTATTTAAATAAATGACCTCAGTGTTTCAGTGTGGGTGCTATGCATAATGCATTTTACACACGTGAAAATCTCACACAAAAGAAGCTAGAAACACTTATAGGTGTGAATCACTTTATGTAAATGCCCAACCTAAAATGGAGTGTATAAGGTTTGTAAGACAGTTGTGATGCGTGACCTCTGACACTACAGCTGTGCTGAAAAATAATCTCCCAAATGTACATTTTTTATTTAACTAAATTGTTAAAATTGAATTTAGCATACTGGGAGTCAAACTGTCAACACAGATGGAGTGTAAGAGCTGGCATATGCATTCACTATCTTTTAAAAATGAATGTTTAAAAATTAAAATTTAATTAAATAAAGACAAAGAAACATTACATGTCTTTGATTAGCAAAAATCTTTTTTTTAACGTAATAAAAAATAATTACTGTACTACAAATCACAGAGATCTCTTGTAAACGAATAAGGCTCGTTAGAGGAGTTAGAGGACTCAGGGTATACCCTTGTAGGCCTTATAGGAAGTATATACATAGGTGGTGGACAGTGCTACGGCGGTTGGGTAACAGCGGCAGTAGGAAAATGAGGTTGACTAACAGTGGCTGTTGGAAGATGAAGCTGTTTGCTAGCCTCATTTAAGAAGTTATACACCTCCATCGGCATATGAGGCCCTGCAAACAGTTCCAGTACCACTGTAAGAGAAGCAATACACATATGTTGCCTGTTTTTCGGAACCCTTTGTAAAAAGGGCCCCAAACCTGACATTATCGAATCCTCCTGACACTCAGACCTGTTTCGGGATAAATACTCAAGGACATGGCTGTCTACCATGTCTCGAGTAGAAACAGGCTGAGGAGGAGTGTCGACAGTTTCTTTTTCTTTTTAAGAACTGTCGACAGTCTAAATGAAGATGAAGCAGAAAGTCACCAGTCTGCTGAAAGTCATCTTTGTATGTCGCCTAAAGACCCATCATTCCCAGATGCAACTCCTCCGATTGCCAGCACACCTCCACCCCAGATACTGACTACTCCACCAAATGTGGCTGAAAGAAAAGCAAGTAAAAAGAAAAAAAACACTCCTCCTCAGCCTGTTTCTACTCGAGACATGGTAGACAGCCATGTCCTTGAGTATTTATTGATATATCAAAGGTAATAACTTAAACATTCAATCCGCAATTTTGAAATACTTACGGTCTTAATTCAAATATTGGTTTGAGGAATTGTAGCTGTTTGGTATATAAGTATGGCTTCTTCAATTTTCTGCCAGCATCACCACTTCGCCCTTTCCGGGCAGTCTCCTCCCGTCGAAACTGGTCTCGACAAGAGTGCCATCTTTTACTTACCAATCTTTTTATGAGCTTTGGTGTCTCCTTTGGCCCACTTGTCTGGCAGCAGAATCCCCCCAATTTCATACCACGATCTGTCCTTGCGGACATGGTCATGGTAAAATTTGGACCGAGTGTCCCATAAACCCACCCGCTCCTGTACCAGGATTATCAATTTCTTTACAGAGAAAGCCATCTCATGGATCTATATGCACTGGTAATCCAATGACAGCTTTTTCTCTCTGATCACTCCAGACAGACCTGTTTGGATAATGTGTCAATTTAGATTTTTGGGGCAGGGTCAATATAAATGCGGACATCGATCCGCAAAAATGCAGATTACATACGGAAACATTTCCGTTGTAATCCGCATTTTTGCGGATCCATAGACTTGTCGCAGACAACTATAGGACAAGCGAGTTTATTTTTGCGGAGCCGCGGTACGGAATTAAGGATGCAGACAGCACACGGTGTACTGTCCGCATCTTTTAAGAGCCCAAAGAAATGAATGGATCCGCAGACGTTCCGCAAAATTGCGAAACGGAAGCGGATCCATTCATACGGTCGTGTGAATGGGCCCTTACTCAGCTTAATTCCCTCAGTACCCACGGATGAATGCTATCTGAGCCAGGGCTTTATTGATATTTATTTGCTCAGAGGCAGCTGTGTTAAGATTGTAATACAGTATGCACATGGAAAAAACTTTAATATTTCTCATGTGCATGAGTCATTAGAAGATGAGATACAATGGTCTATCAATTACCGAGCTCAACTCCCTCAGTACCCATGGATGAATGCTGTCTGGCATGGGTGTAGCTATAGGGGGTGCAGAGGTAGCAGTCGCTGCCGGGCCCAGGAGCCTGAGCGGGCCCAAAGACCCTTGTGCGGCAAAAGAAGACACACAAAGCACTGAGGGAAGGGGGGCCCAAGCTGAACTCTTGCACCAGGGCCCATGAGCTGTTAGCTACGCCCCTGCTGTCTGGTGAACACAAAGAAAAACTACATGATTACCATGACACAGTAATACTTTTTATAGCTTTTTTTTCCCCAAAATTGGATCCAAAAGGGAAGAGAAATGTAACGTTTTCTAGTTTGCGCGATAAACTTGCTTGAATCAGGGAGTGGGATATTATGTATTCAGTAAGCACACCGGAATGCATTGGTATGTATATAAAGATGCGGCCATTTATACAGGAACTGATCAGTTCATAGTGAAGCACTGGGAGCAGACATGATAATTACAGAATGAATGCATTATTAAATCCATATTCAGAATTGAGAAAATGTGACATGCAAATCAAAGGGTCTAGGGCAATATATGATTATGTGAGAAGTTGCCTGTGAAAAATACCGTAATTAAAGAAGAGTCATTATGGGACTGGCGCTTTCCAGCCGGGTTAGTTCTATCCTGTGAATGTATTATAATGAAGCTGGAAGAGAAATGTGGGTGGGCTGTGTAGACTCATGGGTCATACAAATCAGACAGACTGTATACTGTAGGAAGTTGGAGGTAAATCATAATTTAGATTTAAAGTTGCAACAATTACAGGTAATTAAAGCCCCTGAAAATACATGAGAAACACACAGTAGCGCAGGGGGTGCAGAATTAAAATGCTTTTTCTGCATTTTTTTTTTTGCACTGTGTAAGAATATGCTATTATAGAAAATCAAGAAAATTTTTTGGTGTGCCAGAACACAATAGAACAAAATAATGAACTACTTGACTAAATACAAATCAAAATTTGGAATAGGAATGAACGGCTTTTAATAGCATTTAAAAGTATGAAATATTCATGGGGTTATCAGAATTAAAAATATGAGCTACATGTAAGACGACATAGTTCCTGCTCGCGCAGACTTCCTGCTGATTAAAGGGGCTGGGTCACGAAATATATTCTGCATTTTTCAAACCAGCACCTAGATCTAAATACTTTTTGTAATTGCATGTGATTAAAGGGGATTTCCAAGTTTTTGAGCCGAGCTCAAATTAGTGCCGCGGCCTTCTTAAGCTTTTCCTAGTTTGTGTGACATCACAATGTTTTGCTGATCCGTTTTTTACGGACCACACAATACATACGGTCGTGTGCATGAGGCGTAAGATATCTTGCTACCATCACCTCTCTTTGTATGACATGGGCGTCAGCCGAGTACCTTGTGTGCTGGTAGATCTGGAGCTTGCCCATTTGTTTGACAACTCTCAGTGACTGTTACTTATCTTTGTCTTTATATATATATATTGTTTTTTATCTTTTATAAACTCTTTATGCAACTATTTTGTGTTGAGTCAATTTTTTTTATTTTTTTTCGAACTTATCCCACAGTAATACACCTAGCCAGA
This sequence comes from Bufotes viridis, assembly GCA_033119425.1. Lineage (NCBI taxonomy): Eukaryota > Metazoa > Chordata > Amphibia > Anura > Bufonidae > Bufotes > Bufotes viridis. Next base: position 69,469,396 of record CM065593.1, read on the forward strand.
GAATAGGCCATCAGTGAAAATGAGTAGGAAAACATCTTAAAAAATGTAATATAGCCAGTGAGCTATTCAATAAAATGTATATATGAAGCACCACCTTATGTTTGTTCTTTTCCTTATTTTCTGTCCGTCTCACTGAGGTACTTGAACTTGCTCTGTTTAAATCTTCAACTGCCGCCAGCTAAATATTCTGTTAGAAGCTGTGGCAGTTACAGGGAGAGAGCTGCAGCTGAAAGGAAACGCCCGCTGAGCTGCCCAGCTGAAGATAATCTAGCAGAGCAATTGGAGCAGTGAATTATGAGATCTCTGGACTCATGTGCAGTACAGGGCTGGTTCTAGCTTTGTGACAAAGGTACTGTCATGTACTATATGATGTCTGATTTTCATTTTTACATCAATCATGGCATAGCCCCTTTAAAAGGGTTTTCCGAGATTTTCATACTGATGACCTATCCTCAGGATAGGTCATTAAGTATCTGATCAGTGGTGGTCCAACACCCGGGACCCTTGCCGATCTGCTGTTTGAGAAGGCACCGGCACTCCTGTGCCGTTGCGGTCTTTCTTCATCTTACCAAGCACAGCTCCGTACATTGTATAGCGCCTGTGCTTGGTATCGCAGCTCAGCCCCATTTACTTTTATGGGACTGAGCTGCTCCTTGACACGTTGTCACATGGCCTAAGGAAAGCTGCTAGAAGGCTGCAGTGCTCACAGTATAAAAATCTTGGAAAATCCCTTTAATGTTATGGAGGATATGACTGCCTCTTGACTTCCATGCTTCAACCGTTATGCTCCACAATCTGTAGGCTTTTCACTGTCCTATTACTGTATTGCTTGTAGTTTGCTGTTTTGTAGTTTGTCCCTGCTGTCGTCCTGTAGCCTGGTTCTGATGTCATCTGTCCCTCCCTCTTCCTGTTCTAGTTCATTCCATGTCATGGTGTTGTAGTATTCAGCCATCCTGTAAAGCTTCTGCAAAAAAATAAAAAATATGTCTGACAGTCTAACACTGACAAACTAGTTATTTATATTTATCTATATTAAGTTAGACTATTAGCTAAACAGTCATTTATCATTAAATGGAGACTTTTACATAGATATCTGCATTATTCCAAAATATTACTTTCTATAACTTAAAATTTATATTCTGTCCAGGGCACTCTTCTATTGAGAGAACACTATTATAGAATAATCTCATGCTGCAGTACTTTATTATCGAACTATCTCACGCCGTATTACTCTATTATAGAACAATCTCATGCCGTAGTACTCTATTATAGAATAATCTCATGCTGCAGTACCTTATTATCGAACTATCTCACGCCATATTACTCTATTATAGAACAATCTCATGCCGTAGCACTCTATTATAGAACAATCTCATGCTGTGGTACTGTATTATAGAACAATTTCATGCCATAGCACTCTATTATAGAACAATCTCATGCTGTGGTACTGTATTATAGAACAATCTCATGCTGTGGTACTGTATTATAGAACAATCTCATGCTGTGGTACTGTATTATAGAACAATCTCATGCTGTGGTACTGTATTATAGAACAATCTCATGCTGTGGTACTGTATTATAGAACAATCTCATGCTGTGGTACTATATTATAGATTAGTCCTGACCCTTGTCGACAATCCAGCAGCTGGCGTCAGCAATGTACGGGAGGAGACTAAGTGAAAGCATGTGTGTGATTCTCTCCATAGTAGTCTATGGGTGTGAGGAAAAAAAGTGTGGTTGATTAGCTGTTTGCATAACTCTCATAGATATCAATGGATTACTGCATACTACAGCATAAAATTGCTCTATAATACAGTATTAAGGCATGAGATTTTTGTATAATAGAGTACTATGGCATGAGATTGTACTATAATACAGTACTACAGCATGAGATCATTATATGGCTCCATTCAGACGTCCGTATGTGTTTTGCGGATCCACAAAACACGGACACCGGCAATGTGCTTTCCGCATTTTGCAGATCCGCACATTGCCAGAACTATATAGAAAATGCCTTTTCTTGCGGACAAGAATAGGACATGTCTATATTTTTGCGGAACGGAAGTGCAGATCCGGAAGTGCGGATCCGCAATTCCGGATCCGAGCGGGTCAAAGTCTGTCCCCATAGAAATGAATGGCTCCGCAATTTCGTTCTGCAAAATGCGGAACAGAATTGCAGACGTGTGAATGGGGCCTATAACTGAGAACTATGGCATGAGATTATTCTATAACAGAGTAGCACGGCATGACATTGCTGTATAATACAGTACCACGGCATGAGATTGTTCTGTGATTGAATACCACGGCATGAGATTGTTCTGTGATTGAATACTACGGCATGAGATTGTTCTGTGATTGAATACCACGGCATGAGATTGTTCTATGATTGAATACCACGGCATGAGATTGTTCTATAATACAGTACCATGGCACGAGATTGTTCTATGATCGAATACCACGGCATAAGATTGTTCTGTGATTGAATACCACGGTATTAGATTGTTCTATAATACAGTATCACGGCACGAGATTGTTCTATGATCGAATACCACGGCATGAGATTGTTCTATGATTGAATACCACGGCATAAGATTGTTCTGTGATTGAATACCACGGCATGAGATTGTTTTATGATTAAATACCACGGCATGAGATTGTTCTATAATACAGTACCACGGCATGAGATTGTTCTATGATTGAATACTACGGCATGAGATTGTTCTATGATCGAATACCAGAGCATAAGATTGTTCTGTGATTGAATACTACGGCATGAGATTGTTCTATGATTGAATACTACGGCATGAGATTGTTCTGTGATTGAATACCACGGCATAAGATTGTTCTGTGATCGAATACCAGAGCATAAGATTGTTCTGTGATTGAATACTACGGCATGAGATTGTTCTGTGATTGAATACTATGGCATGAGATTGTTCTGTGATTGAATACTACAGCATGAGATTGTTCTATGATTAAATACTACGGCATGAGATTGTTCTATGATTGAATACTACGGCATGAGATTGTTCTATGATTGAATACTATGGCATGAGATTGTTCTGTGATTGAATACTATGGCATGAGATTGTTCTGTGATTGAATACTACGGCATGAGATTGTTCTGTGATCGAATACCAGAGCATAAGATTGTTCTGTGATTGAATACTACGGCATGAGATTGTTCTGTGATTGAATACTATGGCATGAGATTGTTCTGTGATTGAATACTACGGCATGAGATTGTTCTATGCTGTATAGACCTGCAGCAGATTTATCACAGGGGCTCAGGCTGGAGAATAAATGTGGTGCAGGGATGGATGCTTTTGTCTAACTCTATAACAACAATTAGTTACCTTTTTTTGAGAGAATTTTGCACTAAAATTGTAGTTGTAAATCTGTAGACACTGTAGTTGCACCAAATTGCATAACTTTTTAGACAGATTCTCAGCGCTGACACATTAGTAGAACTGGGCTATTATAACTTTAGGGGGTTGTCCAGCTTTGGATATTGATGACCAATTCTCAGCATATCAATATCATACAGGTGGTGTTCTGACACCTGACGACCCCACTGATCACTTGCTTGTCGCGGCCGCTGGAGCTTGTAACATAACACTGAAGAAGAAGGCGCCATCCACTGTGTAGTGGCCATAGTGGGGTACTGCATCTCAGTTACCATTCCCTTAAACAGGCCACATCTATAACAGCCCTGTACTGATAGCCAGCTTGGTCAGGCACTATTCTTACTGCTAGAAAAAAGACTAGGGAACAGGAGAGAGAGACGATGGTAGGAGCTGGTTCTGTCAAAGCAGCAGTAAGGAGGAAGAAGGAGAGACCTGGCTGGTGGCACTGAGTAAGGGAGCAAAATGGCTGCAACCAGGAGCATAATACAGTGTGGCATGAGCTTTATTACTGACACTGTGGGGGGTACCTGGTGATAGGCACAGTTATTGTTTAGATACTGCTTCATTGCTGGCACATTGCTATGGCTGCTACTAGTGCTGCTACTGGTTTGATACTATTAGTGTGTACAGGTACAGTATGTTGCTGCCACCTTCTTATAGAGATGCAATGTGGTATGGTAGTGCCTGCCACCAAATGGCACTTATGTATTAAACAGAGCAAGCCATTTAAGGTAGGTTCACACCAGCGTCTCGGATTCCTTTATGCTCAGTTATGCTAATTTTGCATCCGTTTTAGCCATTTCTTTCTGAGATCCCTTATTTTAGATGGAAAAAAAGTCCTCCAAAAAGTACTTTTTTTCCGCCCCAAAATAACAGATCTGGATGGAAATAGCTAAAACGGATGCAAAATTAGCATAACTGAACATTAGGGTGCTCAAAATAAAGTATCCGTTTTTTTTTGTTTGTTTGTTTTCTGTTCTTCTGATGGATTCACTTCAATGGGACCACTCCTTCCTTTACACTGGAATAGGGACGAGTCGTTGCAGAACGTGGAATTTTTGTCTGTAAGATATATTATTTCAGAAATATTACAAAGTTTCTCATGTTTGCTTATACTGGTGGGTTATGCAAAGTTTGTAAAAAAATAACTATTTAAATTACTGAAAACATTTCTATTTCTTATATACCAGTAAGTGACGTCTTTTGTGCTTAAAGGGGTTCTGCACTTTGTTTAAACTGATGATCTATCCTCTGGATAGATCATCAGCATCTGATTGGCAGGGGTCCAACATCCGGGACCCCCGCCGATCAGCTGTTTGAGAAGGCAGTGGCGCTCCAGGAGTGCCGCGGCCTTCTCACTGTTTACTGCCGCCCCAGTGACATCACGACTTGTATCAACTGGCCTGGGCGCGGCTAAGCTCTGTGTGCTTCAATGGAGCTTAGCTCTGCCCAATCAGATGCTGATGATCTATCCAGAGGATAGATCATCAGTTTAAAGATAGTGCAGAACCCCTTTAAGGCTACATGCACATGAACATATTTTGTTTCCGTGCCCATTCCGTTTTTTTTGCGGATAGGATGCGGACCCATTTATTTCAATGGGTCTACAAAAAATGCTGACAGCACACCGTGTGCTATCCGCATCCGTATGTCCGTTCCGTAGCCCCGCAAAAAAAAAATATAGCATTTCCTATTCTTTTGCGTTTTGCGGACAAGGATAGGCATTACTACAATAGATCGGCAAAAAAACAGATCCACAAAAAAAACAGATGCCATACAATAATTGCTTCTTCTGGAATGGAAATCAGAAATTCTTTTTTCAATTGTAAGGATGACAAGATGATTCAGTCTTGCTTGGTCCATTGTCTGTCTCAGTCAAGTATGGAGTCATCACAATACTGAAAATGCTCTATCACAGCTGCTTACCGCAATGGTAAGGACTACATTATTATTATTTTTTTTTAAAGATGAGAACATTAGAGGATCTAGGTCTTCATAAAGAATGTTCAGTGTGTAATTATCTGCACCTTTGTGCTTTCTTGCCAAATAACTCTTGGCCACAAATACTCCATTTTTCAATTTTATAATGTTCATATAATGCTCATAGGTCAGCTGAAAGACAATTTTTTGACTGTGGATAACATGCTTGAATCCCATGCAAAAGCTCTGGTTTTATGCTGGAAAATCTGTTGTCCAGTTCACATAACATCCTGTCTAAACATGGGTAAGGAATCTTTTTTGTTAGTGTATCTGGCAGATAAAAGGGCATCTGCCAGCAGATTTATACCTATGAAACTGACTGACCTGTTACATGGCAGCTGAAGGCGTCTGTGTGTATCCCATGTTCATACGGCGTATGCCCATATTGCTGAGAAAAATTATGTATGAGCAACAGGGGCATTGCCTTTACAATTAGAGGCTCCGCTCTCTCTGTAACTGATGTGCTCTCTGCACTTTGATTGACAGGGCCAGGCAGTGTAAACGTGCATCTCAAATACTTAGAATATCATTGAAATGTACTTCTGTAATTCAAGTCAAAAAGTGAAACTCATATATTCTATAGATTTATTACACAGAGTGATCTATTTCAAGCATTTATTTCTTTTAGGCCTCATGCACACGACCGTTTTTTTATGCTGTCCGCAAAAAGGGGTTCCGTTGTTCAGTGATCCGTGTCCGTTTTTGCCTTCCGTTGTGTTTCCGTGTGTCTTCCGTTTTTAGCGGACATGACCCAAAAGATTTTACCAAAAGACAGGCTGACAATTTTTCCTGAGTGCTTGCCAAGGGATCCGCAAAAAAGCGGACACGGAACGCGGATGACACACGGATGGCCATCCGCATTTTCTCACGGACCCATTGACTTGAATGGGTCCGTGAACCGCTTTTCACGGACAAGAATAGGACAGGTTATATTTTTTTGACGGACTGGAATCACGGACCACGGACGCGGAGGACAAACGGTGCATTTGCCGAGGTTTCCACGGACCCATTGAAAACCAATGGGTCCGCAGAAAATCACGAAAAACGGAGCAACGGACACGGAATCAAACAACGGTCGTGTGCATGAGGCCTTAATGTTGATAATTACGAACACCCGAAGTCAGCATCTCAGAAAGAGAGGAAGGAAGGCTGAGGAAGCCTGAGACGCTCTGTGTGGTCTCACCCAGGAGGGCTCAGGGGCCATGAGGCTTTGTGAAGCCTACGGAAATAGGGTCGCACGGTCAGAGTCGGGATGACTTCTGGACCATCTCCCCCCCAAGGGTGTTGGTGCGGTCACAGCTTGGAGGCTACTGGACCGTATATGGCTGAGGAAGCCGGATGTAATCCCATGTGTGAACGGCGCTCTATAGGTGAGGTAGAGACAACACGTGCATTATGTAGAGCTCAGACAGGCAGGTGTTAATTTTCGATGTTTTTGTGTGTGATGGTGCTGAAGTTCCAAAATAAAGCACCTTTTGGACTTTAATCCTGTTGTCTGTGAAGGAATCTGTCATCGCTGCCCTGCTTGAGAAAGCAATCCCTTACAATTGGTGGAGGATGCGGGCACCCGGCAAGTGTCCATGCTAAAAGGGCACAACATTTTTGCTAGGGGCAACAGATAGTGAAAAGGCAAAGTGTTGCCAGGGGCAACAGCATGGCAGAAAGAGCAGGTGCTGCTGAATGCTGCTTGTCCAGGCACTGTTGCTGTTTGGCAAGAAATTGAGTTGGACATTTAAAGGCCCGGAAGCCCAATGTCTTGATAAAGCTGCTGCTTTGTTACCGTGTGGGAGTTAAAAGGCCGGAAGCCTGTTTGTCCGGTAAAAGCTGCTTCTATTGCTATTCTGGACATTTCTGCTGTGTTGCAAGTAAAGCTTGCTGAAACTTAAAGAGCCAGAAGCCCAAGTTGCAGAAACTGTGTTGCTACAGGACTGTTGGTTGCTATGGGGTGGATGGAGGATCTCACTGAGCAGGTGATGCAGGCCAATCTGTAGGATAACCAAAGGTTCCTAGGAAAGCAAGTGAAGTGGCAACAGGAGCATTAAAAGCTCATGGAGGAGTTTGACAAAGCGAAGTCCTAACCCAAGGCCAAGGCGTTTCCCATGGTAACAGCTGTGCCGAGGAACTGGTCAGTGAACTTGTGACCAGGAACCAAGAGCTGCAGGTTCTCAGGATGCAGGAAAAGGAGGAAGACCACCACAGATATGTCCCGGCAGCACCAACACCTGCCCGGAGAGCCAGACCCGTGACTACTGTAGATAAGTGAGCTACGGCTGTTGGGGGTGTGTGGAGGAGTGCACACGGCAGCACAACTCTAAAGGCTGGGCATGGTCGAAAGACTGGTTGTGTGTCCCAGTGGCGACGCTGCGGTGTTGGACGAGGCAGAGAAGATGGAAGAAGTTTCTGCTGAACAAGTTGATGAGGCTGATGTGGCCTCAATGCCACTGCATACTTTCTGAGGGCTAGGGGCAAACAGTACTCCACACATAACAACTTGGTCCTTGATTTTCTGGACTTTGTTCTTTCTATTTGATGGCCAGATATACTACCAGCTCAGGGGCACCGCTAAGGGCAGTTTGTGTTTGTGTGCGCTGTCCTATGCAAATTTGCTCCTGGGCTGGTGGGAGGAGACGGTTGTTTTTGGGGATACGCCCTGCTGGTACTCAGAACATAGCGCCCTCTGGTCCCGCTACGTTGATGATATATTCATCTTGTGGAACGGGTCAGAGGGTGATTTCAACAGGTTGGTTCACAAACTTAACCATAATACCATCAATCTCAGGTTCACCTCCACAATTGTGAGGGACCATCTTCCCTTCCTGGACATCTCTATATCCAGGGACGGTAGTGGTGGTCTCAGATGATCACAGTTGTCACCCCACCCCACTTAAATGGGGGATACCCATAGGACAATACCTGAGATTGAGACGTAACTGCTCAGAACAAGGGGAGTTTAAGCGCCAGGCAGATGAACTGAGAAGACGGTTGGTGAACTTATCCCGACAAGTCATTGAGACTGGCTTATCAAAGGGCCCAGGGACAAACACGTACTACACTTGCACACTCGACCACGCGTCCGGAGAGGGAATCGCAAAACACCATATGGGTTATAGGCACCTTCGACTTAGCGGTAACCAAAATAAGGGACATCTTAGGCCGCAACTGGGAAACCCTACTGATGGACCCAGATTTGTCCAATGTACTTAGTCCCCACCCCTCAATGATGTTTAGGAGAGGTACCAACCTCAAAGACCAACTTGTACGTAGTCATTACAGTCCCCCTGAGAGACAACGGACATGGCTAGAAAGACCAGTCACAGGTTGCTTCAAATGTGGCCACTGCAGTTTTTGTAGGTTTTTAGTTCAAGGAAAATCCTTTACGCTGGACTCTGCGGGTAATACCCACCATATACGTGATTTCATCAATTGCCGCACCACGGGTATAATTTATCTTCCCACCTGTGAGTGTGGCAAGTGCTATGTGGGTAAGACCCGCAGGGAATTAATCAAAGCGCATGGGCGAACACATCAGTGACATATGTAACAACAGGGATACCCCCATCGCAAGACATGTACAGATTGCCCATGGTGGCCGGAGTTCAGCTATCACATTTATGGGCATTGAGCATGTCAAGAAATCGCAGCGGGTGGGAATTGGGCCAAACGCATCCTTCAAACAGAAAGTTGGTGGATTTTCAAACTCAACACCTCCAACCCTCATGGCCTGAACGAACAATTACAGTTCGGGTGCTATCTCTGATTTATGACACTTGCATAGGTTATACTCTTCATTGCCCTATTTCTCTGGGGAGTTGGGAATGACTGTTATCCCTCTGCCATTGTTAATGGGACTTTTTTTGTTAAGTGTTCCCCCTCTGGCAGGTGCGTCTTTAACTGGGGGATATTTATTCACTGACCCCCCTAGTGTTTTCTATAGTGGAGGTGTAACTGTTTGTAGTGGTCCTACCGACCTTCAGCTCCACCCCCACCATTTGCATGGATGCACCCACAGTCTTGAGTGGTGTCATGTGAATGCTTCTCCTGGTCTCACGCCCCGATTCTTTTATAGAGCGCTACTCGGACATTGCCGGCCTCGGTGTCGCCTTGACGTCACTTAGGCCGCGCCAGGTACTGGCAGTCCAGTTTTCCTCTGGCTGATTGCTTCTGCGCATGCACGCATGTGCTCTGCTGCACGCCGCACCATGCGATGACGGATAGTCACGTGAATTTGCGGCACTCTGCGTGCACAAGTCGGCCTTCCCCTTCAAATATAGTCAGAAACGCGTTGGGAAACATGAATGTATCACGGCTATTTGAATAAACTTATTTACCAGCACCTGATCAGGTACCCGCTTTTAGCCTCCAGGCATAACCTCTGGTAGGGCCTTCTTGGGATCCTAGATCAGGGTAAGGTTCCGGACGGGGCCACCCCTTGCGGGCTACGGACCCTGTGTTAGGAGGTTACTAACAATGCAGCTGCATTAGCTGTATGAGCAGGTGTGTAGCTAGAGGCTCATGGTGCCTGGTACAAGAGTTCAGCTTGCCCCCCCCCCCCCCCCTCAGTGCTTTGTGCTAAGAGGCAGGGGTGCACATAGCCTTTCTGCTGCCTGAAGCAAAAATTAAAACGGCATCCCCCCACATGCCACCTTCTCCACCTAACCTCTTCCATCCAGCCCTACTGTTAAATACATATTTGGAAAATATTACATACAGAGCTACAAAACATACAGGGTATCACAGCCCCACATACCTCTTACATCCAGTGACATCTCCTCTGATGTAAATGTTCTCTTTCCTCATCTTCTCCATTCAGATCAGACTACCATGATAATTTCCATCAGACATCTCTTGTCTCTGCAGAGTTTGACAAACAGACATCTTAGTTTCCTACTTTTCCATCATCCTCCCACCTTTTGAACACCCCATCCTGTCACCTCCAATACTGTATCCTCTATGCTCCCCAATACTATACTGCAGAAACAGTCCCCCTGAAAATATTAGTACCACACAATAGTGGCCCTTCAATAATTATTGGCACACAGTGTCCTTAAATAACTGCACCCAGCAAATAGTGTTCCCGACACTAATAGTGTAAACATAATGTTCCCCAAAAATAATTGTGCTAAGCTGATACTGTGCCAAGATGCCCCCCACAGTAATAGTGCTCCCCAAAGTCCCACCAATAGCAATTATCTGCCAGAGTGCATAGTGTTAACGGTGCCGCAATGGTAATAATGCTCCCATAGTGTCTCTGTTCCCCATAGTCCCTGTAACAGAGGCTGCTGTGCGCCGCTGTTCTAAGTGATCTGCTGCCTGTGCTTCCCTATTCACCGCTGCAGTCCTGGGCTCTGTCCTTGCAGGTACTGTTTGTTCTGGGATCCGCTCCACAGTTTCCTTTCAGCCCTGGCCACAGCATGCTTGCTGCTTGTTCCCTGTAGCACTTCCTTAATGGCTGGCGAGCGTCACTTCCTGTGCTTTATGGGTTAGATCACGTAACCTCGATCAGGGCTGGCCTTAGGTGTTCAGGCCTTGTGGCCAGTAGCCTCCACCCTATCATGTTCCCGTTTAAAAAAAAAAAAAACACTTATACTTACCTCCATGTCAGTGATGCGATGCAGGCCTCTTCCGACCTGTGTTCCTCGCTGTACAGCTCCGGGGCGCGATGACGTCGTCTCGCCGCCTGCACTGGCCTCTGATAGGCTGCCGGCCTACTGCTGGCAGCCTATCAGAGGAACAGGGAGGGGACACGCCTCTCCCTCCTCTGCCGCAGCACAGACATCTGTATCGCCGTCCTGAGGACGGCCATACAGATGACTATGGAGATAAGCGCAATGGAAGCGCTCATCTCCTGCTGTGCCCTGCCGCCGGCCGCCCCCACTTGTCACTAGGGCCTCGGCAGGCCAGTTCGGCCTGTAGGCTGTAGGTGGCATCTGCAAGCTGTGTCGGCCGCCGGGCCGCGCGCCCCTGTTGCCATGGCGCTCTGTGCGGCTGCACAGCTCGCACACACCAAAGGCCAGACCTGACCTCGATGACCAATCTTAGCCCTCCTGCATGTATATAAGTGGCTCAGCCCCCTTCCCAGAGGCCTGAGTGTCAAGGTCCTTGTGTCCTGCGAAGGTTGCTGATTTGTCTGCTTGTGTTCCTGTGACCTGACTCGTGCTTGTGTTTCTGGACTCCGCTACCTGTTTGATCCCTGCCTGCTTGCCTTGACTCTCCTGTTGCTGACCCAGATTGTCTGACCTATTGCCTGTTTGACTTTGCCTCTGCCTCATCCTTTGGTCCTGCACTGTTGCTCCTGGTTACGACTCGGCCCGCTGACTATGTCTGTACCTCTGGTACCTTGCTCAGGTACCTCCTGGTCTGCCTGGACCATCTGCCTTGTGTGTGCCAATCCTCCTCAAGAGGTAGCAACCTGGTGTTCCTCCTCGGGAAAGTCTAAACCCGAAGGGTTCACTTAGACAATGCCATTAGAGGTGGTAGGACGCGTGGCACAGTGGGTTTGCACCCGCTGGTTCCTGACAGTCCCCCAGTAGTAATGATTCTTCTTATAATGTGCGCCAGTACAAAAAATATCCCCTTATACTGTGCGCCCTTACACCTCACATCAGACCCCCATATTCCTAAAGGTGGGGTCCCTGTTCATGAACTTTTTGCACTGTTCCCATCAATGTGTTAAAAAACTACCTGACTCCTTGAGGTCTGACATAATGTTGGATAACGTCCTTTAAAGAATTATTCTGTTCTAAGAATGGCTAGTATCTGTGGATGATGCGCTGAAATTCATTAAATTGCCTGTATTGTGTGATTGCTCCCAATCACTCCCATGGGAGTTACGAAAATAGCGGACACCAGCTATTTGCTTGTTTCCGTAACTCCACCTACCCCTGCCCGACACTTACTGTAGTTATCCTATTTCAACCTTGAAAGGCCAAGATAGGAATAAACACATAACTCACAGAAAAAAGATGCACCACATGGATAAGCACCTGACAACACTGGCTAATCCCTCACTCTGGTGTTAAAAGCTGAGAGATTCGCCAATATTTCCAATCAGGAACATATCGGAGCCCCTTTAGGCACCACTACACGGTATCTCAGCATGACATGGGGTCCTACCACTAGACTACCTATGGTGTGTGAACAAGGTCTGAACAGGTATTAAGCAGCCTACAGCCCCATCCCACTCACCTGCACTGCAGGACCAACAATGCAATGGGGAACACATGAGGCCGCAAGCTACACCTACAACAGACCATGTGACACCGGCTTCCAGGTGCAACAGAATGTTTACCAGCCATATGCGGAGGAACTGCCCCCCCAGTTAGAAACACGCCACAGTGTTTGGGGTCTGGAGCAGTCCCACCCATTTAGGCCACGTTTATTTTTGTGATTCTTGTTTTATATGTATTGAATGTGCCATTGCATATGGCTGGTAAACATTCTGTTGCACCTGGAAGCCGGTGTCACATGGTCTGTTGTAGGTGTAGCTTGCGGCCTCATGTGTTCCCCATTGCATTGTTTGTCCTGCAGTGCAGGTGAGTGGGATGGGGCTGTAGGCTGCTTAATACCTGTTCAGACCTTGTTCACACACCATAGGTAGTCTAGTGGTAGGACCCCATGTCATGCTGAGATACCGTGTAGTGGTGCCTAAAGGGGCTCCGATATGTTCCTGATTGGAAATATTGGCGAATCTCTCAGCTTTTAACACCAGAGTGAGGGATTAGCCAGTGTTGTCAGGTGCTTATCCATGTGGTGCATCTTTTTTCTGTGAGTTATGTGTTTATATATTTCCATCCGCACATGTTTTATTTTGTGTAGGATGTTTGTGTGGTGCTTGTGGTTCGCGCCGGTATCCTCCATTGTATGCAATTTTTGCTGGGGATAGCCGTTCGCTGCGAACCACATGCGGAGGAACTGCCCCCCCAGTTAGAAACACGCCACAGTGTTTGGGGTCTGGAGCAGTCCCACCCATTTAGGCCACGTTTATTTTTGTGATTCAAGATAGGAATAACCCTTTAACACCTCTTTTATAAAGTTGCCATGCTTTCATTGGAGTTACATAAGCCCTACGCAAGACTGAGGCCGCACAAAGCAGATTTTCTTGTGGATTCTCCTGCTGAATTGTAGCAGATTTCACCTTGGCATTGCAAAGGTTGAAGTCCGTGCTGGAAATCTGCAACATAAACGGATATGCTGAGGGTCTAAAAACCACACTGCAGGTCAATTTCCCCTGCAGATTTTTTACTGATGTTACGGATTAGATTTGTTTTAGGGTACATCCACATGGGGATACACCAAGGAATTTTTGTGTGTCAAATCTGCCAAAGATCTCTGTGAAGGATCCGTGTTTGGTCCTTGTGTCTGTTTTTGCCCTCCTTGTGTCATCTGTGTTCCATAGACACTGTTAGGGCTTATTCACATGGCCATTGCCGATTAGTGTGGCGGGTCCGCAATACACGGGGCACCGGCCATGTGTATTCCGCATCATGGATGCGGACCCATTTACTTGAATGGGTCCGCAAATCCGGAGATGAGGTGCGGAACAGAACGGAACCTCACTACGGAGTGCTTCCTGGGGTTCCGTTCTTTGCTTCCGTACCGCAAAAAGATAGAACTTGCTCTCTTTTTGCGGAAAGGACGGATCACAGACCCCAATCAAGTGAATAGGTCCGCTTTCGTGATGCGGAATGCACGCGGCTGGTAAACCGTGTACTGCGGACCACAATTTGCGAAGCACAGCACGGGCTTGGAGCCCTTATGTTCGTGTGAACAAGCCCTTAGGCTGAGAATCCTTTTCCAGATCTCAACAATAGTCGATATAGACCATGGAATAAACATGGATGGCCTCCGTGTTGGGTCCATGGTTTTCACAGACCCATTGTTCTTGGGGAATCATAGACAAGAAAGAAAACACCGTTGCTCATTAAAGCTATTAATTCACCACTTTTATCCCTGACTTTAAAACTTGACTTTTAATAGTGACTTGTTTAAAAAGTATGTTAACAGGTGAGCGATAGAAAGAAAAGATTAAAACTACTACCTAAGGGCTCCTTCACACTTGCGTCGTCCGGATCCGTCGTGTACACCACATAACGGAATTACACGACGGATCCGGAAAAACGCATAATAACGCATCCAAATTTAATTCCGGATCCGTCTTTCAGGATTATTTCCTGATATACGGATCCGGAATACCGGAAGACACCGTGAACATCTTTTTGCCGGATCCGTCGTCCGGATCCGTGCTGTATACGGATCCGTCGACCCGGATCCGTCGTACCAACGGATTAACCTGTAAAATTAAGCGGATCAGTTATTTAATCTAATCTTGATCAGAAAATGTATATTTGCAGTTTAAAAAACCCAATCAGACATGCAAATTATTTTGGATAAAAAGAGTCAAAATTGCAGACTACCCCTCAGACTGAGATTTGAATGGTTGCCAGGATGATGCCTGAACAAGCTTTTGCGTGGAAAGCCCTTATATTGGTTTCTAGATGGAGGAAACAAGAGAGAGAAAGACGTCGGCGTCAGCTACGTCGTTATTGGGTGCATCCCATATCTTCTGCACGTATGACTGAAGGTGCATTTGAACTGCTTTACCCGGAATTACGTCTATATCCCGAAAAATTTAATAATTATTTTCGGATGACTACCGATACCTTCGATGATCTACTACAGCGAGTATCACCAAAACTTACTCGAATGGACACGTCTTTCCGCCGGTGTGTCTCACCCAACGACTTATGGTGACCATCCGGTAAGAAACTGCCATATAGCTTATATTTGTTATTTTTTTTTATGTGTGTTGTTAATGATTCATATTTCAATTTCAAATTCTCTAGCACCTATAATTAGCCATCAAAAATGTATTAATTCTACTAGATCTTTAAAGTATATATAAATTAAGAGGATACTTTTAAAAAGTTTTCAATTCCATAATATTTAATGGTTATTTATCAAACATTAATTAATACTATTTTTTTTTTCTTCAGTTTTCTGGCTACAGGTGATAGCTTCACGTCGTTGCACTATAACTTCCGCCTTGGAATTTCTACAATTTCCACCATTGTAAAAGAAACCTGTAAGGTTTTATGGGACGAACTACACGATGAGTTCATACCGACCCCAAATCGCCAGAGATGGCTACAAATCGAAGAAAAATTCCGAGAGGTGTGTCAATTTCCGCATTGTGTTGGCGCAGTGGATGGAAAACATATCCGCATAATAAAGCCGCCAGGTACAGGATCGGAATTTTTCAACTACAAAAATATTTTTCTATTGTTCTCATGGCCATAGCTGACGCTGAGTACCGTTTTGTAGCAGTTGATATTGGTGCTTATGGCCGTACCAACGATTCAATGATTTTTAAGCACTCGTTCATGGGACGCAGTGTGTATAATAGGAGGTTCGATTTTCCACCTCCTGAACCAATGCCTGGTACCAACGGTCCACCACTGCCATATGTATTGGTGGGAGATGAGGCTTTCCAAATGGCTGGGAACCTAATCAAACCTTACGCCAGCCGTGGATTGGATGCCAAAAAACAAAATTTTAATTATCGATTGACAAGGGCACGACGAATGGTTGAGTGCACTTTTGGTATCCTTGTTTCCAAGTGGAGAGTTTTTGCTAAACCGATTCAATTGAAAATAGAAACTGTGGATGAAGTGGTGAAGTGTGGTGTGGTACTTCACAATTTTCTAAGGACAAAAGAACCCACTATAGAGCGCATGACAGAGGACAGTGAATTGACTAGTATTTCCACCTTTGGACCACGTGGCAATGTGGCAGTGTCCGCCATGCGTGATGCCTTTGCCGACTACTTCTGCTCGGATGCGGGACGTTTCCAGTGGCCGGACTGCAATGTATAAAATAGTAATATTTTCCGCATGCCTATTAGCTCACATGCATGT
This sequence comes from Bufotes viridis, assembly GCA_033119425.1. Lineage (NCBI taxonomy): Eukaryota > Metazoa > Chordata > Amphibia > Anura > Bufonidae > Bufotes > Bufotes viridis. Next base: position 69,485,696 of record CM065593.1, read on the forward strand.
GGCAGAAGCATAATCTTTTATGTCCAAAGTTGTTTCTTTTATAAAAATTTAAAATGGTTAATAAATTTTTGTTAACATTGTAGTTCTATGGTGTTTTTTTTTCTGTATTATTATATACTATTGTATACAAACTCTTATCACCTCTTTAGTAGCCACAATGATAGTGTCGCTCCCCAAGGGGTGGGAGAGTGTGCCAGGCCTTTATACAGCACTCCCTCTCCCACCACCTGGAGAGCGACAAGGTTCCACTGTCGCTCCCCAAGGGGTGGGAGAGTGTGCCAGGCCTTTATACAGCACTCCCTCTCCCACCGCCTGGAGAGCGACAAGGTTCCACTGTCGCTCCCCAAGGGGTGGGAGAGTGTGCTTGGTTTTTTAATTTTTTAAGTAAAAAACACCTGGACACCGAAAACTTTATAAATAACTTTACTTCAAACATAAAAACCCAAAAATTAAATAATAATTTAAAAGATAATTTTTAAATATAAAACTATAAAACATTATAAATAAAAAACATCACAAATCCTTAAAGTGAGGATTTGGCGGAGCAGGTTGGGGGGTGGCAGGCAGTCCATGGCTTGATCCCTCTCCACCTTGACATGTTCTGGTGGGGCCTGAATGATGCGATGTGAGAGGAGAGACAGAGGGAGTAGTCAGACGTGACGGGGGAAGGGGTGATGGAGTTGCCCGAGCCAGAGAAGAAGGAGTGGTGAAAGTGGTAGGTGGAAAATAGTGAGGAGGAGAGGGAGAAGAGAGTTGAAAAGGCTCGGGGGTGTGAGACTGGGGAGGTGGACGGGTTGGAGTTTGTTGAGCTTGGAAGGGGTGAGGAGGTTGGAAGGGGTGAGGAGGTTGGAAGGGGTGAGGAGGTTGGTAGTGGTGAGGGGGTTGTGGTGGGGGATAGGAATGGGACGTGGTATAGGTAGTTGGTTGGGGAAAGGAAGTTGGGCGGTGTCTCAAATCCCACACCGTTTCCTCCACCCTTCGTCTGAACTCCAACACCTGGTCAGGCGTGAAGTCCGCCACCAGCTGATTGACTGACGGCCAGTAGGTTTGTAGAGGGCCGGGCTGAGAAAACTGCGCCGCCCACTCCCGCAGACTTCGCAGCTCGGCCTCCACGGCTACAATCCTCTGGCTGTAACCACACAAGGTCTCATACAAGAGCCTTGTGAGGTCTTCGTAATCAGCTTGGCGGCTTCTACCAGCCCTCTGGCGACGCATCAATGCCTCAAAAAGTGGCGACATAACGGCCATTGTTGCGTCGCCAGAGGGGACCAGTAGAGGACGGTTAGGATCCTGACCAGGTGCTGGGCAAGGTGGAGAGGGATCCGCGGGGGGCAGCTCAGCAGGGACCGCCTCTTGTTCGCTATCACGAGGAGGTTCAGGCGCCCGAGTACTGCTTGTTGTTCTGCCAAAAAAAAAAAAAAAAATTAGTATTTTTATACAATCTAAGTAAACATCATGACATTTTTTAATGCCGTTTTTTAATTACCTTCGCAGCTCTAGGGTTCTACGAAGGAACCCTAGGGCAGCCGAATAGCGGTACGGCTGCCGTCGGGTTCTGCCAGACCCACTCGGGCGATTGACCTCCTCATTATAGTCTTTCTTATAGCGGTCTCTTATTGAGCGCCACCGCACCATGACTGTCGTCTCTGAAAAATATAAATTTTAAGATTAATCAAAAATTTATGACATTACCAAACTACAGCCAAGCTCTTGCTAACCAAAACTCACAACATGCCAGGATAATCGATGCTGTGAGTTTTAATTTTGGAACAGCCGGCTGCAGTTTGAATAGGACTGAAAATAAAAAAATTACAATTCTTTTAGGCTACTTACTGCATTCCTCATGTTGGCCTTCACTGAGGTCGTCCCAATTTGGTACAATTTTCGAGCAGATCTCCATCCACAAGGTCCGGGTCAGGTGATGATCTGCATGTCGGCGGTCGGTAGGGTCCCAGAGTGGGACGCGTTCCTCCACCAGACTGATGAGGAGATCATTGTCAATATAGAAGCCAGAAACTTCCTCCTCATCAGTTCTGGCAGAGGCCCTTGAACCCTATAAAAAGAGAAAAGCATATATTAAAAAAAAAAAAATTGATGTAAGATATGATCTAACAAGATACAATATCAAGATATACTCACACATCCCCGACCGCCGCGTGCACCCCAGCGCCTTGTGGATGGCTGCTGACGACCTCTTGAGGCCACAGGAGGAGCAGACTAGAAAAATAAAGCATAAAAAAACATATAATAATTACAATTATCTAAATACTATATATAAAAAAATTGTGATTTTTATAACAAAAATATTTACCACTTCCTGGGGTCCACCCCCGACTTCCTCCTCCCCCGCAGTAGCTGCACGGCCGGAACCCCTCTCCTCAGTTGACGATTGCTGTGAATGGAAAACTTTAAACAATTAAAATTTTGTAAAGGTGTAAAAAAATTACATAAATAAAAACATAACATACCGTATCCAAGCGCACACGTTGATGTGGAGGGGAGTCCCCGGCCTCACTTGAAGAGCCTATAGAAAAAAATTTAGAATATTAAAGCATTGACTTTTAAAAATTTCCAAGATTCCTTTGAAAATAATACTTACTGGACATTTTTCAAATGACACAACTATTGACAAAAAAAAAATAAAAAAAAATTTTTTGTAAAGAGTACTAGCTTAACCAGGGCACTACTACCCCCAGCATCCACCGCGCAGTCACCACAGCTGCAGTCCCAAGACAAAGGGACTTGGGACTGGAGCTGGGGTGACCGCACGGTGGGTGCAGGGGGTAGCATTCCCCAGGGGGACTACTACCCCCAGCATCCACACAACGCAGACTTCAATATTCTTGCATATACTCACCAATTAACTGGTCTGTTTTAAAAATCCTCTGGGGAAGATATGAATTTTTTTTATTTTCTCCAAAAATCGGTAAACTAAACAATGAGAAAGAGGAAAAAAATAAATAAATTGGTATCAAAGCACATTATACCTTAAACTGGGGACTACTACCCCCAACATCCTCCATGCAGTCACCCCAACTGCAGTCCCAAGACAAAAGCACTTGGGACAGCAACTGGGGCGAATGCATGGAGGTTGCTGGGGGTAGCATTCACCTGGGGACTACTACCCCCAAATCCTCCATGCAGTCACCCCAACTGCAGTCCCAAGGCAAAAGCACTTGGGACAGCAACTGGGGCGAATGCATGGAGGTTGCTGGGGGTAGCATTCACCTGGGGACTACTACCCCAACATCCTCCATGCAGTCACCCCAACTGCAGTCCCAAGGCAAAAGCACTTGGGACAGCAACTGGGGCGAATGCATGGAGGTTGCTGGGGGTAGCATTCACCTGGGGACTACTAACCCCAACATCCTCCATGCAGTCACCCCAACTGCAGTCCCAAGACAAAAGCACTTGGGACAGCAGCTGGGGCGAATGCATGGAGGTTGCTGGGGGTAGCATTCACCTGGGGACTACTACCCCCAACATCCTCCATGCAGTCACCCCAACTGCAGTCCCAAGGCAAAAGCACTTGGGACAGCAACTGGGGCGAATGCATGGAGGTTGCTGGGGGTAGCATTCACCTGGGGACTACTACCCACAACATCCTTTGATGCCTCCTACATAATCTACTATGTCTGGGACATAGTAGATGCATGTAGTTTATTTTTATATATATGGACAGACACACGAAATACTCACCTCCTGGAGCCTCTTCCACGCCCTGCCTTCTCCCGCGCGGGACGTCTAATGGACGTTTTCGCGCCAGCCAAGCCCGTCCTACTTCCTGGCGCAGGCGCAGAAGACACTTCCGGATCCGTTGCTGCGTCGTAACAACTGAAGATTCGAAGACGGATACGGAATAATGCATTTCAATGGGCAATTATTCCGGATCCGTCGTTGCGGCAAGTGTTCCGGATTTTTGGACGGAGCAAAAAGCGCAGCATGTTGCGTTATTTGCTGCGTCCAAAAAATGTTCCGGTCCTGAACTGAAGACATCCTGATGCATCCTGAACGGATTTCTCTCCATTCAGAATGCATGGGGATGTGACTGATCAGGATTTTTCCGGCATAGAGACCCGACGACGGATCTCTATGCCGGAAAACAAAAACGCCAGTGTGAAAGGACCCTAAGTAACAACCTAGAGCTGGTATTAATGTAAATGAGGGCAATTGTGAGTGTGCACAACCCACTTAAATTGCCCTATAGCTGTATTTTGTAATCGTTAGGAATAGCTAGCTCTCCATTCCAATAACAAGGTGGCTGCGACACCCTGCAGGTAATCGCTCTAGGATAAGTTAGGCAGAGCTAAAAACACACTACAATCCGTCCCCCGATTGTAGTGTGTTTTTGTCCATTAATTTTTTATCTATGAATTTTTTTTATTTAGGAAGTTTTTATACATGTAAACTTTTTATTTGTATGGAAATATTTTTTTTTTCTCCTTTTTGAAGAAAAGGGGGGGAGAAAGGTTCTTTTAAAAGAAGGTTTTTTAAAGGAAGTAAAATTGTATTGCATCAGTGTGGAAATATATATTTAATAAATGTTCAATTGTGTTAATTCCAAAATATGAGTGCCATATCATAAACTTTTTTTACATTTGTCTATTTGGGTGTGTGGAGCTCGCACCAGTCTGATATTGAGCACCATTTTTTCCATTTATTTGCTGGTAGAGCCACCTCATCTGTTTTTTCTACATTTTCCTTTGAAAAAGAGTTTTTCAATGAAAAAATTGCTAAATAAAGTTCCCCTCAAATATTTGGTACTATGTTATGTTATGGCATTTTATTTGTGCAGCAAATTAAATGTCGCAAAATATACAATGTAAAAACTCAACATCCCCCAGATAGAGTTAATAAAACTTAATCAGTAAGTTATGTATACCGCAAAAAACTACACCTTGTCCTGCTGAAAACAAGCATTCATATGGTTTAATCAACAGAAATAAAAAAAATTATAGCTTTGAATGTGATGATCAAAAAAAATATTTGAAGTCAGTTTTGCTAGAGCCAGTTTTGGTGTACATCAATAGTGGCCCTCCAGCTGTTGCAAAAACTACAACTCCCAGCAGGCCCAGACAGCCTACAGCTTTTAGCCAACAGGAGGGCATGATAGGCGTTGTAGTTTTACAATAGCTGGAGAGCCGCAAGTAGAGCATCCCTGGTGTACATGTAACACCCCAGAGTGGCATTATCACCTTTTAAGCCCCTCTACTATCTATGATTGCTTTTATGTCATCACGTGAACTTATTGCCAGGTCCTACATGATGAGTATTTATATTTCCTTGTAATTGTTATGTTAACATGTAATGTGCCTGGTCTACCAGCAGATGGTGGCACCTATGGCAGAGCTAGTTTGCCTAGAGTGGAACCTCCTATCCATTCTAGCCCTCTCTAGAGAGGGAGGAGTTTTAGTTAGTGAGAGGCAGTCCAGCTTAGCCCCTGTAAGGGGAAGGCAGCAGGCCCTCGTCTCTGCTGGGCGAGCCCTGCAGAAGAGAGAGAATAGAGTACCCCCTGCAAGGGGAAGGCTGTGTGCCAGCCAGCAGAGCACCGTCTGCTCTGCTGGAACAACAGAGAAGAACAAAATGCTTCAGAAGCCAGGAAAAGAGATTCCATGGACAAAGACAAAGAAAAAGAGAAAGCTAAAGATACAAAGACAGAAAGAAGGATAAAGACAGAGTCAGACTACAGCAATCTAAGTACAGCAGTAAAGGAAAAATTTATATTTAATCCTGATAGAACAGCAGAGCTAGAGAGAGTGACAGATGTAGCAGTGCAGAATGTGTGTGCCTGCCAGAATTAATGCCAAAGCCTGCTGGTAACCAAGACAAAGTTGGAAGATTGTCCCCTGATGCAAGTTTAAAAAGTCTGGACTCAATTAATTCCACTAATCCCACAACTATTCACCCTATTTGCACTGCTTTAGATGACAACTCCTGGGGTCCAGGATATCCAGGTAGGAGCACCGTGACATGTGCACAGTCACACCTAAGGGATACTATAGGCTTCCCTTACACCACTCTGGCATTTCTACACCTGGGTACCACCCTCACCATCTACTTAGGGGAACTCCGTCCCTCGTTGCTGTAATGCAACTGTTGTCACGACAAAAACAACTCTAACACCTTAAAGTGATCCCCCGGGCACACCCCTAGTCGGCCCGTTGCATACATTATGCCCCATTTATCAAATGATTCATGTTTGATAAATTTGTCTTATCTTTAAACCTATCATTTGTGTCTAGAAAAGTGACTCTTTATTAAGTGCAACTTTATTTAGAACTTTTTTTTGTAATCAGATATTTTTTTATTGGCAGAGTGTACAATACAAATATGTTTACTTGTACAATTTCTTGATAACAAAATAAAGCATTTATCAAAGTCATCTCAGAGTCCGTCTGATTCTTAAGCGAATGCATAAGGTGCAATGGATTCAGAACAGTAATACGGTTCAGAAGTGACTGTCATCACAGTGTGCTATGTACAATTGTACAAGACAACTTGAACAATACCTTTTTCGTTTTCATATAGCAAATAAACAACCCCCCCCCCCCCATAACGACCACACCCTCCCCCCTCCCCCCAGGCGGTGGAACGGGAACAAGGCCTCTACCCAGGTATGATGCTCACAAGTTAAATAATCCGTACCGGCTCTTAACTAATAACCGCACCTGTCTTCATCGACAAAAGAGATAAGAATCGTTTATATAATACAACAGCACTCACCGTTATATTCTTTTTAAGGAAGGCCAGTTAGGGCAACGTATCCTGTAATTTTCCCATTGTTCCTATATCTTATCAAATTTTGCCGCACACTTTCTTTTAACATAAACACCCTTTTCTAATCTCAGGACTTCAGATAACCTATTTAAGAATTCTCTCCTAGTCGATGCTTGCGGACGAAGTCAATATTTAGCAATCAGCTTTCTGGCCTGGAAAAGCATGCGTTGTACTCCCAAACGGTGATGTCGATGTCTAACGTCCAATATTCCAGTCACACATGCCCTTGGCCCAGGCGGAACCTCTATGTGGTAGGCGTCTTTGATCAGAGTCAACACCGCCTTCCAAAAAGGCCGAAGTTCCGTACAGTCCCAGAACATATGTAACAAGGATGCAGGACTACTACCGCATCTAGGACAATCCGCATCAGTCGGAACCCCTATTTTAAACAGGAATTCTGGAGTCCTATACACACGATGTAATAACAGTTGAGACATACTCCTCCCCCATCCCCTTAGCTGCTGCAACTGGGCCGAAATATAATACAACCAGGCATTTGGGATGGCAAGTCCCCCTGCCTCCTTTCCCCGTTGTAACGTCTGCCGCCCGCCGCACTGTTAATTAAGTTACATTACAAATACATTACCCTGTTCCTGGGCCGCGGGCGGCTGCCGGCTAGTATTATCCACATAGGGGGGGGAGCCCTGACTTCCGAACCCAGCAGAGGCAGAGAGTGAGTGTGCCGTGCGGTACGTGCTGTGCGGCGCAGGCTGACGTCACACTCACGTCACGCTGTGTGCCCCGTGCGCCTGGTGAGGGGAGGGCCTGGCTGGATGGATTGGTCCGGTATCTGCCTGAAGAATTCTGGTGGTGTTGGTGCCACCGTGCCACTGCCCAGCTGATCCAATGATGGTCCGGGACCATACAGTAGCAGCTGCAGCAGTGTGTTTTATATAAATGTAATAAAGTATGTTTACCAGACCAGTCTCCAGTAGGCTAGCAAACATTAAAAACGTATAAAAAAAGAAGTATGACATTAAGAACTGTATGTCTACCTCCCCCCCCTCTCTGACTGTCCCACAGTGCTACCCCTCTGGCTCTGTTGTCCCATGCCTGTAACAGTATTACCCTGATTGATACCCTACCCCTCAGTTTAGTCAGTTATATAATATATATGATTATCTGAACTTTGTGAGGGGTATCAGGGAATTATACAGGGGAGCAGGGGGCATATAACTTTGGAGAGGTATACCATCATGTAATATAACTGTGGAGGGCTATGCTATTATCCGATTTTATACAGGGGTAATAACTAATATATTACTCCTAGCCCCTGTATTATGTCCCTAATAGCCCCCCTCAGTTATATTACCCCTGTATAATGTACCCTGATACCCCTCAGTTTAGTTATATAATATAACTGAGGGGTATCCTGGTAAATTATACAGGGCGGCTTAATATAACTAAGGTGTATCAGGCGGGTCGCGTGTACATTATTATACAGGGGTAATATAACTAAGGGGTATTGGGGTACATTATACAGGGGTAATATAACTTATGTCCTTGATATCCCTCCTCACTAGTTATATTACCCTTGTATAATATACCCCGATACCCCTTAGTTATATTATATTACCCCCTGTATAATGTCCCCGGATAGCCCTCCTCAGTCATATGTCATCCACAGACAGATCCCCCATAACTGTGTCCTTCACAGATGTCCCCATAACTGTGTCATTCACAGATCCCCCATAACAGTGTGTCATCCACAGATCCCCCATAACAGTGTGTCATCCACAGATCCCGCATAACAGTGTGTCATCCACAGATCCCCCATAACAGTGTGTCATCCACAGATCCCCCCATAAGTGTCATCCGCATATCCCCCATAACAGTGCCATTCACAAATCCCCATAACAGTGTCATCCACAGCTCCTCCATAACAGTGTCATCCACAGATCCCCCATAGCAGTGTAATCCACAGCTCCTCCATAACAGTGTGTCATCCACAGATCCTCCATAACAGTGTGTCATCCACAGATCCCCCATATCTGTGTCATCCACAGATCCCCCATAACAGTGCGCCTGCGCACTGAGGAGAGACTGAAAGGAGGGGAACGTCCGTGAAAGCAAGCATAGGGCGCATAGCAGACGACTGAATAGCTTCTTTGGTAAGTAAATTGTTTTATTATAGTGCTGAAACTGCTTAAAACTGAGATGGGACGCCCTGCAGTGGTCTCTTTAGACGCTGCAAAGGCCTTTGATAGTGTTGAATGGAAATACTTATGGGTGGTTATGGCGAAACTAGGATTCGGCCCTGGATACATTAAGTGGGTACAATTGCTATATAGTCAACCGAGAGCTAGGCTGCGAATAAATGGTAAGCTATCCCCAATGATGACACTGGAGAGAGGTACCAGGCAGGGATGCCCTTTGTCTCCCCTACTGTTTGCCATTGCTATTAAGCCCCTGGCGTGTATTCTGCGCTCTACACCACTGATTCGGGGTCTGGGGAGGGGGACGGTGGAAGAAAGAGTATCGCTATATGCAGATGATATGTTATTTTATGTGGGTGATCTGGCATCATCAATAGATCCCATTATATCGCTAATCTCAGACTTTGGACAACAGTCTGGTCTACTAATCAATTGGAAAAGGTCTGTTATTCTTCCGCTGTCCCCTCTTCCGGAATATCTTTGCCTAGATCATGTTAACCTAAAAGTGGTCTCCTCCTTTAAATATCTTGGAGTTACTATTTCAGTTCAGCCCCGATCTTATGTAGCGAACAACCTAGTACCATTAATGGATAGATTTAAACAGAAAGCGGTCACCTGGCATAAGCTTCCATTGTCAATGATAGGTAGAGGTAATCTTCTCAAGATGGTATGGATGCCGCAATTGCTCTACATCTTACATAACTCACCTGTATGGATTCCCATGCATTATTATTATAAGATACAGAGAATATTTAGGTCCTTATTATGGAAAAATAAACATAGTAGGATCCGATATGAAACATTACAGCATGGTAAAGAAGCGGGGGGCCTGGCATTACCTAACCCCTTCATATACTGCAGCTCAGTTGCAACACTTTAAGGGCTGGGGGTCCCTTAGAGAGATGGGAAGATGTGGAGCATTGGTGCAGTGGGCAGCGGGGGTAGGTCAGCCTATTTCGATTATGGAGAAAGATCTACCTGATTCTTTTAAACCCCTCCCAGTGGTAGGATTAATGAGAAAGGTCTGGGGAAAAGTTAGGGAAATTCTGGGTGTTCAGGACCTATTGGACCTGCTTGGAATAACTCATTTAATGGAATTGTCCAAACTGCAGGGATTTACTGATTGGGAGCGTGAAGGACTATGGAATTTAGGCCAACTATATTCACAAGGTATCCTAAAACAATTTGCCCAACTTTGCACTGAATATGGTTATGGTCTTGAGTCTACCCATTTCTATAAATACCTTCAGTTAAGGCATGCTATTAGCTCGCAGGATAAAGTGCGCCCCCTACAATTTGGCTCACATCTCATACTTAAAAAACTGATAGAACCAGGTCCTGTAAAAGGAGCTATTTTGGATGCCTATAATGCTTTGCAATATGAACAGCTGAAAAAATATCCGCTCAATGTTAGGTTGAAGTGGGAGAGGGATGTGGGCCCCATCTCAGATAGCCAATGGGAGGAAGTCCTTGGACAGATTCCTACTCTAACCCTTAGTGAAGCAGCTAGACTATCCCAACTCTATATGATACATAGAGTATATAGAACTCCAATATTCTTATGGAAGGTGGGATATAGATCTGACTCCAAGTGTCCTTAATGTGGGGAAGAAGGGGCCGGATTGCTCCATATGTTGTGGAATTGCAGTGCGCTACAGGGCTATTGGACAGATATAATCACTTTATTAAACAAAATTTATAGCGCTACTTATATATTGGATCCTAGGTTTTGCTTGCTTGGTATGTTAGATTCGGATAATTTGCCACCAACTGCTATTATTGGCATTAACAGAATCCTGTATCAGGCACGCAAAACTGTAGCTGCTAAATGGATACAGCCGCTTCCCCCAAGCATATCGGAATTCATTGGCAGAATAAATACAGTTATAAGATTAGAAAGAGGAGTATACATGAAGCGCAATTGCATGTGAAATTTGATACCGTTTGGGGCCCCTGGATCGACAGATCTGGAGTCTGTTGCACATGGTTAAGTTTGCAAAGTAGTTTGAGGGTTCTCTCGGGTTAACCTGGGTGGAGCTGATTGTATTTATTTAAGCCCAGTGGGTTGAAGCTCTATATTGTGCAAGTGATGTTATGGTCTGCTACTAACCCAAGGAGGTCTTATACAGGTTTTTGCTTACCTACTCATGATAAGGTCTCACAGTGGGTGGGTGGGGGGGGTAGGGGAGTTTGGTTGTCGGGTTCTTTGTGGTAGGGATCCTGTTTTTGGATTATTCCATTTTGTAAAATGTATATGTTTGCATTATATCGAACATACTCTATGAGACAAGAATTTTGTAGAATAATACTGTTTATTTTTGCTAAATAATAATAAAAATGTATCTGATTAAAAAAAATAAAAAAGAAACTGCTTAAAACACTAAAGAAAAGTTTTCGAGAGTGTTTCTCTCTTTCTCAGGTCTGAAGCAACACCGAGGACGTAAAACTATTAAAAGTTTGTCTATAAAGTATTAGGTTAGTACATATCCCTGCATACCGCAATACTCATATTTTGTAATCTTATTTATATATACTTATTTAGTTTTTTTCAGTAGTATGATTAAGTGGTGAAAATTATTATTGCCCCCCCCCCCCCCATTTTTGACTGTGGTATCTTATGTGCCCCCACTATATATTGTTCCTAGAGTCGCCACTGCGCAGAGGTGGAGTCATGGCAACGCTAGGGTGAGGCCCGGCCGTGTCAGAGCGCAGTGCCAGAGCAGAGCCCAGCGTTTTCTCCCAGAACGGGTTCTGGGTGGCAGCCAGGTAGAGTAGGTAAGTTTAAAAATGATTTTTTTCTGCCTTTATGAGGCTGCAGTATTTTATAATGTTCCAATCCAGGCATTATTAATTTACTTTCAGGGTCAGGGCAGCTCAGCTGTGTCATCTAACTTAAAGGGTCAAAAGTCTACTGCCTACTACTGATAGTTAGTTGAGATTCAAAGACAGATATTTCTGAATGTTTTAAACTTGGAAGATACACACAGTCTCATATCCGTAAAACAGTAATTGTGAGATACAGAATTCCAAAATATGGATCGGTTTGTTATCAGGAAACCAAAAAAAGCCAATACCTCAGACTCGGTGGCTAACACTGTGCCTGAGTATGTTGCTGATAAAAGTGCAGAAGAAGATATTTCTGTTGGTTCCGATCAGTGCAGTTTACACTCAGAGAATGTACCAATTGATGACTCCGTGTGTAGCAGTGTATTACAAGCGATAAGTCTTGATGAAGCTGAGGATGTTATTTTTTTAGTTCAGAACAGAGCACTTCATATTCAAAGCCATCATCAGACATGCAAACTGATGAACCAGAACCAATGTGTAGTTCCAGTGAGTGCCAAGCGGCAGGTCATGACCAAACAGAAGACATTACAGATTTTAGTTCAGGGTTTTGTTCAACAAAGCAATCAAACATAGCAGCTGATGATCCAGTCTGTAGTATTCCCCAAAACAGATTTGAACGTCAGAATCGAATAGCTAGAGGCCCCTATCAGCCACAACTGAGTATGTTTCCGAGAACTAAAATAGGGAATAAAGAAATACATTTTCATAGTGATTGGTATAGAAAATACAGGTGGCTCGAATATAGTCCAGCAAAAGATGCAGAATTTTGTTTCTACTGCCGTTGCTTTTCTTCTAATGATGCAACACAAAAAGGTCACGCTGATCCAGCCTTTATTGAAAAGGGATTCAGAAACTGGCACAGGGCTAATAAATGTTTTAAAACTCACCAACAATCAAAATCTCATATGCGGAGCACTTCTGCATGGTCAAGCTTTAGTGAAGGAAAACCTATTGATGTTTTACTAGATGAGAGCAAGAAAGTTTATCTATCAAAAAAAGAAGAAGAAAGGTGCAAGAACAGAAACCTCATGAAGCGACTGATTGACATTGTTCGGTGTTTGGCAATAGGTGGCAGACCATTTTGAGGTCATAATGTAAAAACCGATTAAATGTAAAAACCGATTTTTCTGAATGTTGTCGATCTACTAAAAAAATATGATCCTGTCATGCAAAGACATTTGCAAGCATCTCCTCGAAATGCTACATATCTGAGTAACCGCATCCAGAATGATTTAATTATGGCCTTACATAATATTGTGCAACAAAAAATTGTGTCAGCAATAAATGGAAAAATGATCTCCATAATTGCAGATGACACTGCTGACTGTGGACACCATGAGCAGATGTCTGCTGTAGTACGATATTTTAATAATGAACAGCAAAGTCCAGTTGAGCGTTTTGTTTCAATTCAAAGGCTCTTAAAAGTTGGCACCCAGTCTATTTTTGACCAAATAAATAATGTTCTTGAAATTATTAAAACTGACTGGTCATCAGTGATCTCTGTGTGCTTTGATGGAGCATCTACTATGTCTGGATGCACTGCAGGTGTTCAGCTGAAATGTAAAGAAAAAAAGCATGAAATACTCTATGTACACTGCTATGCACATTGTTTAAACCTTGTCCTCAAGTAGACCAAACAGAACAGTGTTTGACTTCTTTGGCATTATACAGACTCTTTATGCCTTCATGGAGGGAAGTCCTATGAGACATGCTGTAATGGAGAAGATTTCTCAAGAAGTAGGAACTCAGTTGAAGACTCAAAAGCAGGGGTGCACAACCTTTTCTGGTTGGGGGCCACATTGTCAACCTGAACCAATTCCAAGGGCCGAAAGTAAAACTTAAAGGGGTATTACCAACTGAAATACTGTATTTTTGCCATATTGAACATACAGTATTTACTATAAATGTCTAGTTACGGTTCTAGGACTCCCATGTAATAGGAGAATACATGAGATACATGTAAGAAGCCATAAGACATAGACCTACATGTCTTTTACCAGATGTTTGGGGGCCGCACAGAATGGTATCGAGGGCCGCATGTGGCCCCGGGCCGCAGGTTGTGCACCCCTGCTCTAAAGTCACTGTCAAACACAAGGTGGGCATGCCGAGCAGAAGCAGTGGCTGCAGTAAAAGAAAACTTTTCAGTTAGTTTACAGGCTTTACATGAGATCATCGAATCAAGTCGCTTAGCTGATGCTAAAATAAAAGCAAGGGGCCTTATTTGTGAATTAAATTATTTCAAGTTTATCTTTGCTCTGCACATGATGCACCCTATTCTCCAAATGGTGGTAAAAGTTAGCAAGACATTGCAAGCATCAAATCTCAACTTGCTTACTGCAATGACAGTGGTGAAAAGCCTGCGCAACTCCTTGGTTTCCATGAGAAGTGACCCAGATTATTTTCAGTCCATTTTCCATGATTGTGAAAAAAAGTGTGCCGAAAATAATATCGCCATTTCCCCACTTAGGAAGAGAAAACCTTCTGTCCTTCTTGATGAAGCAGCACAGTCTCAGTATCACTATGAAACAAAAGAGGAGCAGGAAAGGATAACTTCATTTTACCCACTACTGGATTCATTGATAACTGGTATTGACCAGCGATTGGAACAGGAGTCGTGTGATATTGTAACTGCAGTAGGAAAACTGCTAAGCTTGGAGATTCCTAAGGCCCCTTTCACACGGGCGAGTTTTCCGCGCGGGTGTAATGCGTGAGGTGAACGCATTGCACCCGCACTGAATCCGGACCCATTCAGTTCTATGAGGCTGTGCACATGAGCGGTGATTTTCCCGCATTACTTCGCTGTTGCGTGAAAATCGCAGCATGCTCTATATTGTGCGTTTTTCACGCAAAGCAGGCCCCATAAAAGTGAATGGGGCTGCGGGAAAATCGCAAGCATCCGCAATCAAGTGTGGATGCGGTGCAATTTTCCCGCATGGTTGCTAGGAGACGATCGGGATGGGGACCCGATCTTTATTATTTTCCCTTATAACATAGTTATAAAGGAAAATAATAGCATTCTCAATAGAGAACAGAAAGTAAAAAGAGCAAGAGAAGGCTAAAAATAATAAAAAAAACTAACTCACCCCCTCCATTTGAACGCGTAGCTGCCGATGTTCTGTCTTCAGCTGGGCAGGGGGTGAAGGACCTTCAGTGACGTCACTGGGTCCAATCACCCCTTCCTGGCTGAAGACAGAACAGGAGCCCGGTAACCGTCAGCTACGCGATCAAATGGAGGGGGTGAGTTATTTTTTTTAATTATTTTTAACCCTCTCTTGCCCTTTTTACTTTCTGTTCTCTATTGAGAATGCTATTATTTTCCTTTATAACTATGTTATAAGGGAAAATAATAAAAAATACAGAATACTCAACCCGAAACCGGACTTCAGTGATGAAGTCCGGCTTCGGGTCTGTGTACCAAACATGCGTATTTTTCACACGCGCGTGCAAAACGCATTACAAAAGTTTGCACACGTGCGGAAAAATTGCGCATTTTCCCGCAACGCTCCCACCTCTTATCCGGGCGTCAAACATGACGCCCGTGTGAAAGAGGCCTAAAGGTGACATAGAAATCCTTGCCAACAAATTTAAGGTGTCGGTGGATGAATTGGAAGCAGAAGCCACACTGCTAAGGGAGTATGATGGACCTACTCCTAAAGGTTGCACCACAAATACCATCAAAGAGTGGCTGGATTGGTTTAAAGAATCAGATCGATCCAACACATTTAATGCTTTTTATAAGCGTGTTCAATGCTTTACAGTGTTACCAGTGACAATCTGTTCATGTGAAAGAGCCTTTTCAAAACTGACACATGTAAAAACCAAACTGAGGAGTACAATGTCCCAAGAAAGCCTGGATGCACTCATGATATCATATGTTCAGCAAGAATTGGCTTGGTCAGCTACTTATAAGTAACGAGGTCATTGAAGAATTTAAGTCCATAACACCTTCTGTGCGACGTCTTCTTGTCTAGAGCATAAAGATGAGGAAAAATTCCCATGTACCATGCACTTTGTGTAAAAATGTTTACTTAAATTTGTTAGTTATAACAGCTTATTTATTTTAAATGTTTTTTTTAAGTTAAACAATTTTAAATGTTTGTTTACATTGCTAAATGCTTATTTAATAAAAAACTGTTTTATTATGGTTTTCAAATGTTTGTTTATATTGATAATTATATGAGTACGGGTCTGTATGTCTGTATGCAGAGTGTATTTGTGTATATATATTTGTGTGTGTGTGTATATAATATATACATAGCGGCGAGCATTTGTTTGGGCTTTAGGGTGCACACCTTAATGCAATAGGCTGCGCAAGCCTATGCTATGAGGTATCCAGGTCGGGGATCGGTAACTTACACCAGGCTTTAACCTTTTCAGCGAGTCCATTCAATAGTGAATCTATGTTGAGTTTAATGTAACTACTAGGGTGTGCAGTAACTAATACCCCAAGATATTTAACTTTAATGACTCTGTTGAAACCTTCCTTCCTCAATCTAATCCATTACAGGTTGCGAACCAACAGAGTCATCCAACGGTAGGAGAATGGACTTGTCCCAATTGATTCGCAATCCAGACCTGTCTCCAAACTCCTGAACAGGACATAATGGGCCTCAAGGATCTTTCCACATTCCCCACATAAATTAATATTTCGTCCGCATACAGGGACACCCTCTCGTCCCGGGACCCAAAAGGGAACCCAACTACTTGGTCAGTGGTGTGTAAAATATATGCAAGCGGCTCAATTGCGATGGCAAAAAGAAGTGGGGACAACGAGCACTCCTGACAAGATCCTCTACCCAATTCAAATGCCTCTGATATACCCCCATTAGCCCGGATCCTAGCCCTGGGACCGCTATATAGTAACTGAACCCAGGAGATAAAGGTCTTCCCAAATCCCATGACTCGCAGTACCTCCCAAAGATATATCCATTCGACACTATCGAAGGCCTTTGCCGCGTCCAACAACAGAACAGCCCGGCCTCCTACTGAATCCACCCAACTCTGAGTATTAAGAGAAAGCCTCCTCAGATTAATCGAGGTGGATCTATCACGCATAAACCCTGCCTGGTCACTATGAACAATGGTCGTAATGACCATTTGCAGTCGGTTCGCCAAAACCTTCGCCAAAATCTTAATATCAGAGGTCAACAGAGAAATTGGTCTATACGAGTCAGGGAACTTGGGATCCTTGCCAGGCTCAGGCAAGACCACCACAATAGCCTCTCTCATAGAGGCGGGAAGACAACCTGCCAACAAAGCATCATTGAAAACCGAAAGGAGATGGGGCATCAGAATACCGCTATAATTCTTAAAAAACTCAGCTGGCAGCCCATCTATCCCAGGGGCCTTTTCGTTTGGGAATGATTGTATCGCCACCTTCAACTCAGTAGGAGTCAAAGGGCCATCTAAGTATGCTGCGTTTTCCGTCGATAATCGCGGAAGCGCAATCCCATGTAGATACTGGGCAATATCAGCAGTGCCCATCTCCAATTTTGACTTATAAAGGGACTCATAATAGGTATGAAATACCGTACCGCCAATATATCCTTATCTTTCATAGCAATAGAACCATCAGCCCTCTGAATAGACAAAATTTTAGAGATGGACCATCCTGAGCTTTAATAATCCTCGCCAGTAACCTCCCGGAACTCTCTCCCGCCTCAAAATATTTTTGTTTGAGAAAAAACCTTTGATGATCTGATACCCGTAAAAGATGTTGCCTCAACCCTTCCTGTGTTGCAATCAGGGATTTCTCATTAGTCCTATTAGGATGACGCACAAACTGCTCTTCAGTCTCCACTACCAGAGCCTATAACTTTTTCTGGGCATCCCTAGTTTTAGATTTATGGCGACTAATCCTTTTGGATGTAAAAGGCCCCTTACAAACGCTTTGCAAGTATCCCATACCACCCCCAGGGATGCCGAACCCACATTTTGAGTAAAGAAGGGATTGAGTTTCCAGGCCCCCACCCCAGGGGGGCGTCTAGCACCCAGTTGCAGTTCCATAAAGATCGGGGAGTGGTCCGAGAGGCTTCTAGGTAGATATTTAATATCGGTCACCAGTGATAGAACCTCAGGGGATCCTATGGCCAAATCTATTCTAGACAGTGAATGATGAGAACTAGAATAACAGGAGAACTGCCGGGTGGTGGGATTCCTCACCCGCCAGATATCATGCAAATCCAGCTCACACAACACTTTGGCGAAATTAGTATCCCTACCCACATCTGACATTCCACCTCTATCCAGAGCCACAGAAAGACAGGTGTTAAAGTCAGGCAGTTCCTCAACATACCTCAATTTCTTTAAGCACCTCACTGTTATACGGCGGCGGGATGTACACCGCTACCAAAATAAAGGACCAATGGTAGTAAGTACAATGAAGACATATTTACTGACCCCCGGCATCTGTACGGAACGACACACAAACGGCAATGATCTGTGCACCAGAACACTCACACCTCTGGAATGGGAAGAAAATACAGAGTGGGTCTCAGACAAACAGAATATAGCAGGGTGCAAGTGTTGTAGCGCAGAAAACACTGCCACCCGTTTTGTCGGCTCACCCAAACCCCTGACATTCTAACCTACAACCTTTACATATGTGCCATTGACAAAGTAAGGTACAATTCCCCAGTAACATACTGTAGGTAACCTGCAAACCCCCCACATCCCACATAGGACCTCCCAACCCGTTTTGCGCAGGTCCTGACGGAGAAGGGACACACTTTCCTGTAGGCTTCCCATATTAGTGGTGAGGGTATTAAGCGAACTGCTGCACTGTTGAACAGCATTAAAGATATCTTTTGGCGTGGGCTCTCCAAAGCCAAGTGTGGGCTGCTCTTGCTGAGTACATGTGGCTGATACATGGTCAAGTGCTGGGCCTGGGGACCCCGAGGCTACCCCTGTTGTCACTGCTACTGCTGGCAGATCATTTGCCTGTGCCCCACCGAGAGTAGACTCTTCTGCCTGGTTAATCTGGGTTAGGGAGCCCTCCCCAGGGATGACAGCGTTTGCTGCAGGCTCTTCTGAGGGAGGCAGTACCGCAGTATTATGGGCTTATTTACCCAAGCGGCCCGCACCTCCGACGCGGCACCATCTTGCTTCGCCGACATAGCTTTTGGACATTTTTTTTTTGAACAGGGAGTGTATTTTTCTTTGTATTTTAAAATTGGCTCTTGCCTACAAAGGGGAGGATGAGGCAGCTCATGCTTTACTGAATGTTGAATTAAATCATGGCAATACTTTGTAGCAAATGTGATCTCACATTCAAAAAACATATCAACGAAGTAATAGCCATAAGTAAAAAACAAAAAAGCAAAAATCCAGAAAGTAAAGGGAGAGGTAGTCTTGTTTCTTAAGCTAAACATCTAGAAACCGACTAATTCTAATAATGGGCAGTATGGTGAAACAAAAAATAACCGAAGACGTAAAAAAAGCTGTACAATCTAGTGTAGAAATGGATAGTACCCAAGATGTTGCAGTTAAAGGGATTCTGTCAGCAGATTTTACCTCTATAACGTAAACATATGTTCATGTCCAGACTAATAAGTAGAATCCTAAGATGGCCTTATTATACCTTATTGTGGCTCTACTGTGGCTCTTATAACCTGTCACTTACTTAAGGTGCCCAAGGGGAGGTCTGTTAATACAGGGTGCCCGGCTGCACCCCTCGCCATCCGGTGCCGAGGGCCGCCTTCCCTGTCTTCAGCGCTGCCTTCCACAGCTCAGCGCCGCCTACGAAATCCTCCCCGTCCATCTGCCAGATCCCGGGCCTGCAGGGCATATCCGAGTTGAGCGAAGTGCGCACCATGCCAGCGCATGCGCACTTCACTCAACGAAGCCGCTGCCAGCAGATCCCGTGCCTGCGCACTAGGCTCAGCCTGCTGCGCCCGTGCGAACTCCTGGCAGCGGCTTCGTTGAGCGAAGTGCGCATGCGCCGGCATGATGCGCACTTCGCTCAACCCGGATATGCCTGCAGGCGCGGGATCTGGCAGAGGGACGGGAGGATTGCGGAGGCGGCGCTGAGCTGTGGAAGGCGGCGCTGAAGACAGGGAAGGCGGCGCTGGGCTATATCAAGGATAGAAACGTGTATGAGCGGTTATTTTCTTTAATGTCAGCAGCACAACAGGAGAAAAGCTTTTTACAAAGCTGAAAGCAGAATTAGAAAAGTCCTCCCTATTGTTAATAACATCATTGGTTGTTCATTTGATGGTGCTGCAAATATGAGTGGATGCTACAATGGAGTTCAGGCCCACGTAAAAGCCATAGCGTGCAGTTCCATATACACTTGGTGTTACGAACATATTCTCAATTTAATGATCATTGATGTGACTCAATGTGCCACTTCGGTCAAATCATTTTTTGGCCTGTTAGAAAAAACATCTGTTTTTTTTCTCTGAATCCTACAAGAGATCATCTGTTTGGACGGAACAGGTATTGTCTCATGCAGCTGAGGGCCCAGCAAAACTAACTAGGCTAAAAACAAATAGGAGACACTCGGTGGTGGAGTAAGCCAAGGGCACTGAGCACAGTTTTTGGCTCATCTCATGATTATTATAAACAGCTTTATAGTACTCTGTTGTACTGCTTGGAACACATTGCAGATTCTCCTAGATTCGACAGTAAGGCCTTATTCACACGTCCGCATATATGTCCGCATGTATTCCGCAATTCTGCGGAATACATGCGGACCCATTGACTGTGAATGGGGCACGGAACGATGCGGAGAGCACACAGTGTGCTCTCCGCATCAGTTTTTGCGGAGCGCGCCGCCGATCTTACGGCCGCATCTCCGCAAAAAAGTAGAGCATGTCCTATTCTTGCCCGCAATTGTGGACAAGAATAGACATTTCTATGGGGCTGCCGGCCGGGTGTGTTTATGGATCCGCAATTTGCGGATCCATAAACACTACGGACGTGTAAATTAGGCCTAAGGCTGTAAATGAGGTAAACAGTTTACTTCATGGATGGACAAGGTATGAAACCTTGCTGATATTGTTTCTATTCATGCAGAGTTTTGAAATTGCAAGTCCAGTTTCTGACTACAGACCTGTGGCCTGACCATTCTACAGGCATGGCGAATGATCGAGAATGCCAAAAGACAGATTGTTTCCCTTAGGGATTCATTTTCAGATCTAACCATGTTGGTAAATCAATTCATTGAACAGATTGAAACAGTTCTTGATGAGCAATCTGTAAAGGCTGTGATTTAACACAATTTACCACAAAAGAGACCACCAAAGAAAAAAACGATGCCAAAAATGAGCCTCCTCCTGACCGCATTAAAGGTTTTCAGTATCAAGTATTTAATGTGGTCATAGACCAGGCAATAACCAGCATTGATGCGAAATTTTCCAAAAATGAAACCCTTATCCATGATATATCACAATTAGACCCAAGAAGATTTGGCAAGGTAACACAAAAAGACCTTCCATCTGAGTCTTTAAAAACAGTAGCTCAGTTGGCCAATGTAGATATTGTACAACTTAAACTCGAGCTACTAAGTTTCCAAGAGAACTATGCCGCTTTGAAAAAAACGTTCCCTGTATTTGATGTGGATGATGATAATGATGGTGAGGATGACATCAGTGAAGGAACTCATGCAGCTTGTGAAAACTGCCTTAGGGTACTTTCACACTTGCGTTGAAGGATTCCGCAAGGCAGTTCTGTCAACGGAACTGCCCAAAGGATCCATTAAAACGTTTGAAAACGGATTTCATTTGCAAACGGATCAGTTTGCAGATCCGTTTGACTATTGTATTGAAATAACGGATCCGTCTTTCCGTTGTCATCCGTAAAAACAGATACGTTATTTATTATTTTACCATTTTTAAAGGTCTGCGCATGCATGGAGGAACGGATCCATTAATGCGTCAATTTTTTAAAGGTCTGCGCACGCATGGAAGAACGGATCCGTTAATGCGTCAATTTTTTTAATGACGGATCTGCCCTTAACACTTTTCAGTGGAAGTTAATGGCGGATCCGTCATTCTGTCAAGTGTTCCCGCTTTTTTGGACGGAGATAAAAATACAACATGCTGCGCTTTTATCTGCGTCCAAAAAACATGAAAGGACTGAACTGAAGACAAACTGATGCAAACTGAACGGATTGCTTTCCATTCAGAATGCATTAGGATAAAACTGATCCGTTTTTTTCCGTTTTTGAGCCCCGAGGACGTAACTCAATGACGGAAAAGAATATTGCTAGTGTGAAAATACCCTTACTTGCTGTTATAGACTTTTATACGATCATAACTTACATTCAGCTGCAATTGCAAATCTTTTTGCCGTTCATAAAGCACTCCTTAGGCCTCTTTCACACTTGCGTTGTGAAGATCTGGCGTGCACTTCCGTCGCCGGAATGCACGCCGGATCCGGCACAACGCAAGTGAACTGAAAGCATTTGAAGACTGATCAGTCTTCAAAATGCTTTCAGTGTTACTATGGCAGCCAGGACGCTACTAGCGTCCTGGATGCCATAGTAGCAGTGGGGAGCGGGGGAGCGGCATACTTACATTCCGTGCGGCTCGGGCGCTCTGAATGACGTCAGAGCGCCCGCGCGCATGGATCACGTGATCCATGTGATCACGTGATCTATGCACTGGGGCGCCCTGACGTCATCCTGGAGAGTCCCGGGAGCCGCACGGAATGTAAGTATGCCGCTCCCGCTCCCTGCTTACTATGGCAACCAGGACTTTAGCGTCCTGGCTGCCATAGTAACCATTGACAAAAAGCTAAACGACGGATCTGGCGATGCGCCGAAACGACGTTTAGCTTAAGGCCGGATCCGGATTAATGCACTTCAATGGGCATTAATTCCGGATCCGGCGTTACGGCAGGTCTTCCGGATTTTTGGACGGAGACAAATCCGCAGCATGCTGCGCTTTTGTCAACGTCCAAAAAACGTTGACATACTGAACGGAAGATATCCTGATGCATCCTGAACGGATTTCTCTCTATTCAGGATGCATGGGGATAATCCTGATCAGTAGCTTTCCGTCCTAGAGACCCGAGGACGGATCTCTAGGACGGAAAGCTAAAACGCTAGTGTGAAAGAGGCCTTACACTTACATGCACTCAGGTTTCCTGTGAGCCAGTGTTTTCAAAACTAAAAATTATTAAGAATCAACTGAGATCATTGATTGGACAGGAACAGTTGGAATCCCTCATTCTAATGAACATCAAGAGGGATATTTCCATGACTTTAGATTATGATGATATTGTTCTATAACTGCTTCTAAGTTATTGCATTAATACCATTTTATTTAATGTTACTGTATTTGTATGGTAATGTGCAGTAACTGCTTTGAGCAGTTTAAATATTATTTTATTTCATTTATTATTTGAGTTTAATATTGAATGTTATTTATTCTGTGGATTTGTTTGTGCAATAAAATAGATTCTCACATTTGCTTTTTGCAATATTTGTAGAATATCATATGGTTTGTGTGTGGCTGTTCATGCACATAACCCCATCTTGGATCTGTATCATACATGGATACCACTAGGGATGAGTGAATTTTACTGGCAGACATCCAGCAGCTGTGGGCGTTACATAGCTTGAGCAAAAACCACAGAAACACAGAAGCGAGATATCTTATC
Organism: Bufotes viridis; assembly: GCA_033119425.1. Classification (NCBI taxonomy): domain Eukaryota; kingdom Metazoa; phylum Chordata; class Amphibia; order Anura; family Bufonidae; genus Bufotes; species Bufotes viridis. The sequence goes on from CM065593.1 coordinate 69,509,080, forward strand.
AGAAAGAGAACGTGAAACTAAACAGTAAGAATTTCCATTTCTGAAAATAGATAAGGTGGGGGGTCAACTGCTCCCTTGTGCCTGCAAGTAAAACTGGCATCTCACTAAACTCTATCTGAACTCTGGTTCAGTGAGACAAGATGGAAGTTCTATTTCCCACAATGACGGAATGCATAACGGAATGTCTTTAGAGGCATTTTGTTATTCATTCCATCACAGTAGAAGTCTATGGCCTGCATAATGGATCCGTCCCGTTTTCGTTATGCAGGCCATAGACTTTTATTATGATGGAATGAATAACGGAATGCCTCTAAAAGGCATAGAATTGCTTTATGGTCCGTGGTAACGGAATTCATAACGAAATTCACTAAATACCACAAAAGAACCTCAAACGAATTTCCAGATATGAAATTCGTTCATCCTTAGACACCACCATGATAGCAAAGACAGAAAAAAATAACTGTCAACCTAAAGTAAAGCAAATGTTTGTTCGCATCTTCAAATGAAAAAGTTTACTGGAGTGAATACGCTGTTCGCCACCACGTATTGACTCCTATAGGGTCTTACTCAAGACACTTGAGGAAGACCCTATAGGGATGGTTACATGGTGGCCTATTCACTCCAGTACACTTTTCCATTTGAAGATGCTGGCAAACATTTGCTTTAGGCCCCATGCACACGACCGTTGTTTGTTTCCGTGTCCGTTCCGTTTTTTTTCACGGATAGGATGCTTCCCCATTCATTTCAATGGGTCCGTCAAAAAATGCAGATGGTCAACCGTTTTTGTTTCGCATCCGTGATCCGTGTTTTCATTCCGTAAAAAAAATAGTGCATGTCCTATTTTTTTCACGTTTGCGGACAAGGATAGGCATTTTTACAATGGATCTGCCATAAAAATCGGATCCGTCAAAAAAAACGGTCCGTCATCCGTTTTTTTTGACGGACGCAAAATTTCAAGGAGGAGCGGACGCGGAGGCAGGCAACAGTCGTGTGCATGTAGCCTTAGGCTACATTCACACGTCCGCAAGTGTTTTGCGGATCCACAGAGCCGCAAAACACGGACACACCGGCAATGTGCATTCCGCATTTTTGCGGACCGCACATTGCCCGGACTCCATAGAAAATGCCTCTTCTTGTCCGCAATTGCGGACAAGAATAGGACATGCTCTATTTTTTTTGCGGAGCCGCGGACCGGAAAATCGGCGGCGCGCTCCGCAAAATCGGATGCGGAGAGCACAGTGTGTGCTCTCCGCATCTTTCCCGGCCCCATTCACAGTCAATGGGTCTGCATGTATTCCGCAAAACTACATTGCGGACGTGTGAATAAGGCCTTACTTTGGATATTGTTTAGGATGGCTGAGGGAAAGGGTGGTTCATCAAGGATAAGGAATGTCCATGTGTGAGAGCTATCCAAACTACTACTGACTGTAAATAACAGAATATAAATTATTAACTCCAATGAGCTGCTTAATGATAAACACTTTGATATAATGCAGTGCTCAATACCATTTTGCACACTGTATTGTGTACTAAACTGCAAAGATTCATGTATGTAAAGGTGCTTTCACACTTGCGTTCTGAGGATCCGGCAGGCACTTCCGGCCCGCTGGATCTGTCAGAACGCAAGTCGCCTGAAAGCATTTGAAGACTGATCAGGATCCTGATCAGTCTTCGAAATGCTTTCAGGTTACCATGGCATCCTGGATGCTACTGAAGTCCTGGCTGCCATGGTACTCCGCAGCAGTGTACTTACCTGCTCTGCGGCCGCTCCTTCATGACGTCACAGGTCCCCGCGGCGCATAGATCAATGCTCCGCCCAGACCTGTTACATCATGAAGGAGCGCCCGGGGGCCGCAGCGCAGGTAAGTACTCTGCTGCGGAGTACTTACCATGGCAGCCAGGACTTCAGTAGTGTCCTGGCTGCCATGGTAACCGATCGGAGCCCCAGCTGACACTGGGGCCCGGATCGGAACTGCTGCTGCGCATGCGCAGAGCTAAATGTCGGATCCGGCGATGCGCCAAAACGACGTTTAGCTTAATTCCGGATCCGGATTAATGCACTTCAATGGGCATTTATTCCGGATCCGGCGTTACGGCAAGTCTTCCGGATTTTTGGACAGAGACAAATCCGCAGCATGCTGCGGTTTTGTCAACGTCCAAAAAACGTTACAATACTGAACTGAAGACATCCTGATGCATCCTGAACGTATTTTTCTCCATTCAGAATGCATTGGGATAATCCTGATCAGTTTCTTCCCGGCGTAGAGACCCGACGACAGATCTCTACGCCGGAAAGTAAAAACGCAAGTGTGAAAGCACCCTAAGGCCAAAAAATGAACAAGTAATATTTCCGTTTATGGCAGCTGTAGGGTGGGCCCCTAGAATGATTTTCATTGGTGGGCCCTAGGCACCCCAGTCCTATACTGACCTCTAATGTTTGAATACACACATTAAAGTCAATGGATACGTGAGTGGTCCATCATTCACTGACGTTTGAAAGAGGAAAACAAATCGACAAGTAAAACAAGAGGAGTGAGGGCCCTGCTCGTGAGAGCTAATATGTCTCCTGTCTTCTCTTCTACTGGATTCTGCAAGCATAACCACGTTAATCCATGATCTGTAGTACAGTAGAACATAAGTACCGACATATACTGTATTCCTTTTAGATGATACCTGCATTTGCTCTTTAAGCAGTGTGGGGAGTCGCTCTGGTAGATAGCAGTGCGGGTGCAGTATAGAGGCAAAACGGAGTCCAGAAAGTGTAGCAAACAGTGTTTAATTCACACTTGTAGCAAATACACAGCAAACAGTCACTTGGTGTTAATTCACACCCATCAGAAAACGTGCAGCAAAACGAAATAGTCAAAAACAGGTTCCAGTCACCTGGGAGGCTTTAGGTGCAGGTTCGCACCTGGCTGTCAGTCCAGCCGCAAGGCGATCGACCTCCGGCTTCCAGGCCGTCTGCACTCCTCCTTGCTTGGGGTCTTTCTTCCAGCCCAGAGAACTCCACACAGCACAGCATGGATCAGCACTCCCAAACTCAAGTGATTCCACAGCCTAACACCAGCTCCAGGACAATCACACTCAGCTGCTGAGGAGGCTGCCTTTTAAAGGCCCGGATAAAGTCCGGCCTGGACCGTGGGGAATAGGCACCCACCCAACTCTTTGCCTACTCCCAGTAAGAGCCGGCCCGGATTGGCTTTGCAGCCAAACTAAAAACAAGGTGTCAAACAGCACTAGCTGCTGCTGACACACGAAAACCCGGCTCTTACCTCACCGAGGCCAGGAACCTCGGTGACACGTACCTGCCATCGACCACGGTACCTTGCACCCTCTTACAGCAGAAAGGATGACACACACAAGTATCAGAGTCGATTATAGTGTTGAATACCTGCTATTGTTTGCCTGACTGGATGATTCATGCACATACCTACAAAGTGCTAACTTCTGAGTCCTCTTACACATTATCTCCATACAATGGGCATGAATCATATACTGTTGTGTTTCTCTCATATACGTAGTTAATATACGTTACTCAAGGTTATACTGTAATGAGATAATGGTTAAATGGATGAAAAATATTATTCGTCAGCAGTATCGGACTGGGGTGCCTAGGGCCCACCAGTAACATTTATTTTGGGGGCCCACCGTACGGATACATTCATATATTACCTACTCACACAGCAGCCAGATGCTACCAGATGACTGAATATGGGGGTCCCTGCAGCGACTTTGACAAGGCAGGTCCCTGAAAAGGAGGAGGTGGCCTCTGTGCCTAGAAGTCTTCTCAGCCACCTGATTTCGTCTATAATAATATACTGGGTACACTGGTTTCTTAAATTATCTATCTACTTTTTTATATGAATGTAGGCTGGTTGAGGTGCTGTAAGCTGCCTTTCTGTAAGTCTAATGTGTCATGTGCCACTTATGCAGGGGGTGGGGGACTAGAGCCCACCAGGGGATTCACCTGTACCCCTGTGGGCCGGGGCGTAGCTAACGGCTCATGGGCCCTGGTACAAGAGTTCAGCTTGGGCCCCCCTTCCCTCAGTGCTTTGTATGTCTTCTTATGCAGGCTCCTTGGCCCGGTAGCGACTGCTACCTCTCCTCCTCCTATAGCTACGCCCCTGCCTGTAGGCCAGTCCGAGCCTGTTCGTCAGTACCAGCATAATTTGCCGGACAGGTTCCAACAATCTCAGCATCATAAAGATAGTAAAAAGAATAGAATCCTTAAACTATTTTATATTTAAAACTTCTGTAAATTGGCTGCGATTGTGACCTAAATTCAAGGCCAAAGGATGAGGTTGATATGCAAATGGATGTAAGATGAACAAAAGTATTATGGGCACTAAAGTGCAATGAGGACTGCAACAAAGAGTTAAGACATGGAAGATCAAGGGCCATGATTGGGTCCGTGAGGAAGAGGGTGGGAGCTTAAAGAGGACCTGTCGCCTCTCCTGACATGCCTGTTGTATTAGCTTCATGTGATCCCCATGTAATAACAATTCTTGAACATCTATTCTTATGGCTCTATGTTGTGCCATTCCTTTATTATTCCTACTAGAAGTTATGAATTAATTGCTAGCTGTCTGCAGTAAGGGTACAGAGGGGTGGTACTTGTTGGGGGTGTGTCCCTGTACAGATTAACTCTATCCAAACAGTGCTGCCATTGTCAGACTGTGCAGGGACACACCCCCAACTTGTTACTGCCTCTCTGTACCTCTCTTACTACAGGCTGCTAGCAATTCATTCATAACTTCTAGTAGAAGTAATAAAGGAATGGTACAACATAGAGCCACAAGAATAGATGCTCCAGAATTGTTACTACATGGGGAATGCTATTAAAACAGACATGTCAGGAGAGGTGACAGGTCTTCTTTAAAATAAAGGGATGCCACTTCAGGACGCGAGTCCTTTTCTTACCTTCTGCGACTATGAGAAGACATGTCTGTGTTGCTGACGATTTGGAGAGGGGAGCTTCATGCCTCTGGGCGATCTTCCCCTGCACACTGGATCACCTTTTGGTTGTGGCTGCATGTTAATGCTGTGGGCTCAGCTTTGCCGTGGCCTTTTCCTGTGTCTGATGCTGGAGCGGCCCCCTGCTGCTGCAATACCTGCGGAGGATATGGGGTACCTCTCTTTTGCCATTTCTATTTGAGGATGGCTGGTGTGAGGCTTGTGGGAGCTACAGAGGACCATACAGGGAGGTGTCACGGATGAAGTAGCAGATAGCTGGAACTTATAAATAAACGACTGACTGGCTTGATCCAAAACTAAGCAGCATATAGGTGAGCCCTTTAAAACCCTAAGAGCTCTCCCTGACTGCTACACATGCAAAGGCCTCAATGGTAGACGATTGCATGCCCACGTACCTAAGACTGTGTGACACCTGAAAACCCTATAGTAGTGAGGGGACACGGCCACCGGCTCCCTGCACTGAATATGGAGGGAGTCAGGGTCACCTAGAATCAAGCCAGCAAGGAAACACAATAAAGGGAAAAGACTTATCTGAGCAAACAGCAGCAGCAGCAGCCTCCAGCAGTGAACACTTCATCCAGGAAGCAGTATAAACCGCACGGTGAGGCAGCATGGGAAGGGAATATAAAGGAAGACGATTAGTCTAAATAAGGTACACCTGGCAGAAGGAAAGGAGCTGACAAAGTGAAACCAAAACAAAGAACGTCATACAAAAGGTAGGGAAGAATGTCTGTCTGACTTTCTCACCGACCTGGCGGTGACAGTACCCCTCCCTCTACGGGTGGACTCTGGACACTCAGAACCCACCTTCCCAGGATGAGACCTATGAAAAGCCCTGATGAGACGAGTGGCCTTAATGTCCACCACTGGGACCCACATCCTCTCCTCAGGACCATAGCCCTCCCAATGAACGAGGTACTGCAGAGAACCGCGGATAATGCGAGAATCCACAATCCTGCAGACCTGAAATTCAAGATTACCATCAACCAAAATTGGAGGAGGAGGCAAAGAGGAGGGTACAGAAGGTTGGACATAAGGTTTTAATAGGGATCTGTAAAAAAACATTATGGATCTTCCAAGTCTGAGGAAGATCAAGACGGAAAGCAACGGGGTTGATGACAGACAAGATCTTGTAAGGCCCAATAAACCTAGGACCCAACTTCCAGGAGGGAACCTTCAGTTTGATATTCTTTGTACACAAACACACCAGATCACCCACATTCAGGTCCGGACCAGGCACACGTCTCTTATCCGCCACACGCTTATATCTCTCACTTATCTTTTTAGATTACCCTGAATCTTTTGCCAAATAAATGACAAGGACAAGGAAAATCTCTCCTCATCAGGTAAACCAGAAGACCCCTCTCCAGAGAATGTCCCAAACTGCGGATGAAACCCATATGCACCAAAAAATGGTGACTTATCAGAGGACTCCTGGCGACGGTTATTCAAAGCAAATTCAGCAAGGGACAAAAAAGAATACCAATCCTCATGATTCTCCGCCACAAAACAGCGCAGATATGTCTCCAGATTCTGATTGACGCGTTCGGTCTGACCATTCGACTGCGGGTAAAAAGCAGTAGAGAACGAAAACCGAACCCCCAAGCGAGAACAGAAGGCCTTCCAGAATCTGGAAACAGAAACGATGTCTGAAAGAATGCCATGCAATTTAACAATGTGATTAACAAACGCTTGCGCCAGCGTCTTAGCATTGGGTAACCCAGGAAAGGGAATAAAATGTGCCATTTTGCTAAAACGGTCCACTACCACCAGAATCACAGTCCTCCCCGAGGAGCGAGGCAAGTCCGTAATGAAGTCCATGGACAGATGTGTCCAAGGACGGGAAGGAATGGGTAAGGGGAGGAGAGATCCTGATGGCCGTGAATGAGGGACCTTGGCACGAGCGCAGGTCTCGCAGGCTGCCACAAAACCCTCAACCGTCTTACGAAGAGCTGGCCACCAGAATCTCCGAGCAATGAGATCCACTGTGGCTCTACTCCCCGGATGCCTAGCAAGGACAGTATCGTGGTGCTCCTTAAAAACCTTGTGTCGTAAAGCAAGAGGCACAAATAACCTTCCAGGAGGACAACGATCAGGAGCCTCTGGCTGAGCTGCCTGAACCTCTGCCTCTAAATCATGATAAAGAGCAGAGACGACCACCCCATCAGCCAAAATGGGACCCGGGTCTTCAAAGTTCCCCCCTCCCGGAAAACAACGTGACAGGGCATCCGCCTTGACATTTTTAACCCCAGGGCGGAACGTAACAACAAAATTAAACCTAGAAAAGAACAAGAACCATCTGGCCTGTCTCGGGTTCAGACGCTTGGCCGATTCCAAGTAGGCAAGATTCTTATGGTCGGTAAACACGGTAATAGGGTGTCTGGCTCCCTCTAACCAATGGCGCCATTCCTCAAAAGCCAATTTGATAGCCAACAACTCCCTATTTCCCACATCATAATTTCTCTCTGCAGAGGAGAGTTTCCTTGAGAAAAGGCACACAGTCACCATTTGGCAGGAGAGGAACCCTGAGATAAGACCGCATCCACACCCACCTCAGAGGCATCCACCTCAACAATAAAAGGTAGAGAGACATCAGGTTGTACCAAAATAGGAGCGGAAGCAAAACACTCTTTAATACTAGAAAAGGCTTTAAGCGCATCTTCCGACCACAAGGAAAAATCCAACCCCTTTTTAGTCATATCAGTGAGTGGCTTAACAACAGACGAATAATTCAAAATTAACTTTCTGTAATAGTTAGCAAAACCCAAAAACCACATCAGCGCCTTCTGATTCTCAGTAAGCGCCCAATCAAGCACAGCGCGGACCTTCTCAGGGTCCATCCGAAAACCAGAAGCGGAGAGAAGAAAACCAAGAAATTGAATCTCCGGAACCGCAAACACACAATTTTCCAGATCAGCGTACAATTTATTCTCCCGCAGAATCAGCAAGACCTGACATAGGTGGTCCCGATGAGTCTTGAAATCAGGAGAAAAAATCTGACCCTGGGTTCAGACCTGAGCTTTTTAAAAACGCGCATTTTACGCGCGTTTTTGTCGCGCGTATTTCAGCGCGTTTTTGCAAATAGGAAACGCGCGTTCGTATGATTGACTACTGTGGTGTCAATCACAAAACGCGCGACAAACGCCCCAAAAAAGCTCAAGTACTTGTTTATGCGTCGGGCGTTTTACAGCGCGTTCAAACGCGCTGTAAAACGCTCAAGTGAGAACCAGGGCCATAGGAAAGCATTGGTTTTCATGTGTTGAGCGATTTACAGCGCGTTTGAACGCGCTGTAAAACGCTCAGGTGTGAACTTAGGGTAAATGTCATCTAGATACACCACTACAAATTTCCCCATTAAGGCTGCATTCACACGAGCGTGATTTCCGCGCGGGTGCAATGCGTGATGTGAACGCATTGCACCCGCACTGAATCCTGACCCATTCATTTCAATGGGGCTGTGTACATGAGCGTTTTTTTTCACGCATCACTTGTGCGTTGCGTGAAAATCGCAGCATGTTCTATATTCTGCGTTTTTCACGCATCCCTAGCCCCATAGAAGTGAATGGGGCTGCGTGAAAAACGCATTGCATCCGCAAGCAAGTGCGGGTGCGTTGCGTTTTTCACTGATGGTTGCTAGGAGATGTTGTTTGTAAAGCATCAGTTTTTTATCACGCGCGTGAAAAACGCGTCAAAACGCATTGCACCCGCGGAAAAACTGAACAACTGAACGCAATCGCAGGCAAAACTGAATGGCTTTGCCTGTGAAATCACACAGTTTTCACTGAACGCATCCGCAACGCATCCGGACCTAATCCGGACACGCTCGTGTGAACCCAGCCTAAATGACAAAAAATGCTTTTCACAAAGTGCTGGAAGACAGCTGGAGCATTCATCAAACCAAAGGGCATAACCATATTTTCAAAATAACCCTCAGGGGTATTGAAGGCAGTCTTCCATTCGTCCCCTTCCCTGACCCTGACTAGGTTGTATGCCCCTCTTAAATCCAGCTTAGAAAAAACCTTAGCCCCAACAATCTGGTTAAACAGGTCCAGGATCAGAGGAAGCGGATAGGGGTCACAAATCGTGATACGGTTAAGCTCCCTGAAATCTAGACAAGGTCTTAATGAAGCGTCTTTTTTCTTAACAAAAAAAACCCAGCGGTAACAGGTGACTTCGAGGGTCTGATATCTCCCTTTCTCAGGCTCTCAGAGATATAAGTACACATGGCGGCTCTCTCAGGTTGAGAGAGATTGTATAACCGTGATTTTGGCAGCTTGGCACCTGGGATGAGTTAATAGGACAGTCGTACTCCCGGTGAGGGGGCAACTCCTGGACACCACTCTCGGAAAACACATTAGAAAATTTAGAGAGAAAAGATGGAAGAGTTTTGGTAGAAAGCTCTGAAAGAGATGCCGTGGCCCGTGAGGCAATTCTCTCTGCAGAACTCACTCCAACCATTTATTTGCCTTGCTTGCCAATCAATGGTGGGCTTATGTTTAGTGAGCCAGGGTAGCCCCAACACTAGAGGAGTAGGTAATCCGCTTAAGACGAAACATGACATATCCTCAACATGAGCGTCAGCCACAGTCATATGGATATTGTGAACTATGCCCTTTAACGATCTCTGACAAAGTGGAGCAGAATCGAGAGCAAAAACAGGTATAGCCTTTTCCAAAGTGCACACCTGGAAGCCATGCGTTGTTACAAATTGATTATCAATGAGATTGACAGCTGCTCCACTATCTACAAAAATCTCACAATCAATGTTCTTGCTGTCTAGCGCCACCCTGGCAGGTAGGAGAAAACGGGAAATACAAGCAAACGGAAAATCTTCAATTTCCGCATCAACCTTGCCAATAGTAGCAAATGGAAAGTTTTTAGAGGGTTTCTTCATCTTTTTCTTACCCTCAGAATACCCCATGAACCTCCTAGAGTGGCAAACATTAGCCAAATGATTTATTCCTCCACAACGGAAACAAACCCTCCTCTGAGAGCTGAATCCTCTAGTATCAGAGGCAACCAAACCTAGCTGCATGGCCTCCTCCTCAGAGGGGATCGAGACAGACTGAGACCCCTGCTCACTGAATGAGACAGCCCCACTGTCCTTGGACTGAATATGACATGAGAGAGTTGTCTCCTTTCTCTCTCTAAGGCGCCTGTCAATACGAACAGCTAGAGACATGGCAGTCTCCAACAACACTGATCTCTCATTAAAAGCAAATGCATCTTTTAATCTTTCAGAAAGACCATGGCAAAATTGACTTCGGAGTGCAGCATCATTCCAACCAGTATCAGCTGCCCTTCTCCGAAATTCAGAACAATATATCTCTGCGGACTGTTTACCCTGACATAAAAGGCGCAGTTTAGATTCAGCCAGAGCAATATGATCCGGGTCATCATATATCTGCCCCAGGGCTACAAAAAATTCATCCACCGATCGGAGAGGGCGTGCCCACACCGGCAGCGAAAGGCCCAAGACTGAGCATTATCCCTGAGCAGCGAGATGATGATCCCCACCCTCTGCTCCTCATCACCAGAGGAATGAGGACGTAAGCGAAAATGGAGTTTGCAAGCCTCTCTAAAGCGAACAAAATTCTCACTACCCCCAGAGAACAGATCCGGAAGCGAGATCTTAGGCTCGGAACAAACACCATGAACGGCAGCAGAACCGGTAACCTGAAACTGAGACACAGTTTTACGGAGGTCAGCTACCTCCAGAGAAAGACCTTGCATATGGTCAATCAAGGCTGAAACCGGATCCATGCTTAAGACGGTATGGCGGTTTATGATATCATGGATGAAGTTGCAGATAGCTGGAACTTATAAATAAACGACTGACTGGTTTGATCCAAAACTAAGGAGCATATAGGTGAGCCCTTTAAAACCCTAAGAGCTCTCCCTGAATGCTACACATGCAAAGGCCTCAATGGTAGACGATTGCATGCCCACATACCTAAAACTGTGTGACACCTGAAAACCCTATAGTAGTGAGTGGACGGCCACCGGCTCCCTGCACTGAATACGGAGGGAGTCAGGGTCACCTAGAATTAAGCCAGTAAGGAAACACAATAAAGGGAAAAGACTTATCTGCGCAAACAGCAGCAGCAGCCTCCAGCAGTGAACACTTTATCCAGGAAGTAGTATAAACCGCAAGGTGAGGCAGCATGGGAAGGGAATATAAAGGAAGACGATTAGTCTAAATAAGGTACACCTGGCAGAAGGAAAGGAGCTGACAAAGTGAAACCAAAACAAAGAACGTCATACAAAAGGTAGGGAAGAATGTATGTCTGACTTCAAACGCGCTGTAAAACGCCCAAATGTGAACCATGCCCATAGGGAAGCATGGCTTTTCACATGTTGTGCGTTTTACAGCGCGTTTGAACACGCTGTAAAGCGCTTAGGTGTGTACCTAGGGTAAATGCTTCATCTGTGAGGTTGCTCACTTGGCACTGCTCATCCGTGCTGGGGGAAGTTAATTTTGTAGCTGTATCTTGCTCACCCCATTCTTCTTTTTCAGAACTGGCCCACGCTGCTGCCAGCTAGAGGCATGTCAAGCATTGTGGACCCAGACGCCACATAAGATGTCACCACTACAGTTGTCTTGATGCTGGGTGCTGCAGTCGCCGCTACGGGAACAGATCTTCATCTTGCAAGTCATTCCTGTGGTTGCTATGTTTCATCTTGCGATTCCACTCCGAAGGAGAAGCAGCTACCTCACCCATTGCCATTGATTATCTGCCGACCCAGTCTGTGCCACCCGAACATGCATCCCAGATGGGTTATCTTGGTGGCGCTATGATAAATTCAGGTGTCACTTGGCATTATCGACGGATGTATGGATTCCGCTTATCTTTGCCCAAAAACAACCTCGCCCTTTTGGAGGAGCTGTTGTGTTGGGTGCGACACCTACTGCAGCGGCTGAACACTTCGTGGTAGCCTGTTGGCTTTATAACAAGACACGCTGCAGGTTTTTTGCCACCTGTAAGTTTTGCCTTAAGGCTGGGAACACACCTAGGCGTTTCTGAATCGCGCGTATGACGCGCGTATGACGCGCGTTTTACGCGCGTTTTTGGATGCGCGTTTTTGTAACTAAGAAACGCGCGTCATACGCGCGATTCAGTGATTCTCCCCTATGGCATCATTGTCCATAGGCGCGTTAAAACGCCCCAAAGAAGCTCATGTAGTTGTTTGGGCGTGGGGCGTTTTACAGCGCGTTCAAACGCGCTGTAAAACGCCCAAATGTGAACCATGCCCATAGGGAAGCATGGCTTTTCACATGTTGTGCGTTTTACAGCGCGTTTGAACACGCTGTAAAACGCTTAGGTGTGTACCTAGGGTAAATGCTTCATCTGTGAGGTTGCTCACTTGGCACTGCTCAGTTTTCACAGAGCAAAGCAGCCCCTTAAAGTCCGCTTGTTCGTTGTGGCGAGAACACCAATGAGTGTTGTGGAGATGGCTCCAGGGTTGAAATTTTAATGTTTGCAAACATCTCTTAGCAACCATCCGTGAAAAACGAATCGCATCCGCACTTGCTTGCGGATGCGATTTTCACGCAGCCCCATTCACTTCTATGGGGCCAGTGTTGCGTTAAAATGGCAGAATATAAAAACGCGCTGCGATTTTCATGCAACGCACAAGTGATGCGTGAAAACCAACGGCCATGTACACAGACCCATTGAAATGAATGGGTCCGGATTCCGCTCACTCGTGTGAAAGGGGCCTAAAGGTTTTGTTGAAAGGTTTTTCAAATTGCAAAAACCTACATCCATTTTATTGTCATCAGGGAATTTGAAGCTGGTTGTAGCAAACATACTGATTGCTAGGGAGAAGTGGACCCTTCTTTTTGAAATTTCAGGGTTTAGCCCCTAAGAAGGATTATGAAAAGTTCAGGTTGGTACATCATCTTTCGTTCCCTTATGAGGATTATGTCAATGACGGGATCTCAAAGGAAGAGCCGGCATGTGTGAAGCAAGCTGGACCTGTTCGCAAAGTCAGCATTTCAGTTGTTGCCTGTTGACCCTAGTTGCTTCATCTTGCTGCTAAGTTGCGTTATCTCCTGTTATTATTTTGAAGTTTTTGCATCATTTTTTGATTGGGTGGTTTGGTACAAGATAAGTATTCTATCTGTTATACATTATTTGGACAATTTCTTGTTCACAGTTCCCCCATTGTTTTGGAACTGGCACTTTCCTGATGTATGGGGTTCATGTTCCAGTGGCAGAGGATAAGACCAAAAGTCCTGTCACACATCTCTCCTTTTTAGGAACAGAAATAGATACAGTTGACATGGTTTTCCTCCCACAGGAGAAGTTGTCAGGTTTAGTTTCCTAAAGCAAACATTGAACAAACAAAACCTAAAATAAAAAGTAAAAATTAAAACAAAACAAACACAAAAAAAGTTCACCGCTGCGTCCGTTGATGTGTAAGCGGCTTCGCAGACCTCCAAGTGATGTGGGTCACAATCACATAAAATCAGTCTCCTTCTCCTCCCTGAAGAAGCCTCATTGGCGAAACCTAGGTCGGGCTAGACTGATGGAATCTATGGACCTGATTTTATGATTCTCTTAAGGCGTGTTTTTGACAGTTTTATTGTGAGTATAATAAAAAAAGTTTTGTAACTCAACTTTGCAGCCCTTCACTATGTGCCCGAAACTTTGATTCTGCAGGAGGGTTGCTTTGAATAAAGGCTATATCAAGGAGATTACCGCTTCCCTTGTGAACAGTGTGTGAACCAAGGTTTAGTTACCTACACTGATCAGTTTGTATCACCTAAGAAGTCGTATTATCCTCATGGGGTGTGTCTTCTTTAGATGCCTTTCTCTGGCGTCTAAGGGCATTCGGGGACAGGGTCATTTTGATGGGATCACTAGATGTCTAATGGAGGATTTATGGCAATGATTGGGGGAAGGTTAAATTGACTGTGCTATTGGCATTGATTAAGTTAGATCTTGAGTGGTTTAAAAAGTTATTTGACTCCTGTGTTATAGTTTGGTCTGAAATTGTGCATAGGAGATTCTAGACTCTAGAGGGCAGTAGAAATTAGGTGGGAATTGTGTCCAGAGATTGATAAATATGTGGATATCACATTTTGTTTGAGCAATCGGGGACAGAATATTGGAAGGGGACAACGGTGCTAGCTGATGGGGTACATCAGGAATCAGATCGACAATGATCAGTGGCGTACCTCTAATAGAGGCAGACCACGCAGCTTCTATGGGGCCCTGTGGAGGAAGGGGGCCTGGCCCCGAAGGAAAAGCCTGTCCCCTAATTACACTTAGGAAGTTACCTGGGAAAACAAGACTACCGGTGTGGAAAAGGACCTGCTATGATGTCATCAAGTGATCAGAGCAGGAATACAGCGTTCAGTAGCTTTGCAGGTGAAGGACATGTGATGATATCATCATCATGTGACCAGTGCTGGAATATGGTGTTCTGCTAATCTTCAAGGAAATTTCAGATGGTTTGGATGGCAAAAAATATCTGTAGGTCGTAAATGGGCCAAAGAGGTATATGGTAAATGAGAACCAAGTTAGATGGTATTTAGGGACATTTTTGTTTAATAAGGAAACAATACGGAAGAATGGGGCAGCAACAGTTACAGAATTAAGGTAGGTATAATAGAGATGGCCCGAACTATTCGCCGGCGAACAGTTCCCGGCGAACATAGCTTGTTCGCGTCTGCCGCGGCGGGCGAACATATTCGATGTTCGCGTTCGCCCCTATACTTTATCATTGAGTAAACTTTGACCCTGTACCTTACAGTCAGCAGACACATTCCAGCCAATCAGCATACCCTCCCTCCCAGACCTTCCCACCTCCTATCTAAACGCAAGGACGGCATCCATCTTAGATTCATTCTGAAGATGCAGTGTTAGTAATTGTAAATCGCAATGCGATTAATATAAACTGTACTATTCGCATTGCGATTACAACTTAGATCTGAGTTCCTAATGGTTGTATTGCTAGTATATAACGAAGATAACGAATATAGCGCTATATTCTCAATCTTCGTTATATTCTAGCAATACAACAACCATTAGGAACTCAGATTTAAGTTGAATTCGCAATGCGATTAATATAACCTGCATTAATCGCATTGCGAATTCAACTTAGAGCTGAGTTCCTAATGGTTGTTGTATTGCTAGAATATACGTGATATTCTAGCAATACAACTATTAGGAACTCAGCTCTAAGTTGCAATCGCAATGCGAATAATACTTACAATTATTAATCGCTTTGCGAATCCATTTGATGCCTCTATTTGATTGTATATGACGGTTGACTATGACTACCACCAACGTTCTGCTGCCTCCAAAGCAAGATATCTGAACCCCCGAGGGGCCATTTGGGCGTTTTTGATAGAAAACGCATCAAAAAAGCATCAAAAAAGCATCTGCGTTTTTATAATTTTTTCATTTTTTATTTTATTTTTTTGTGCATTTTGCCACATTTGGTTGCATATTTACCTTTGGTATAGGCAAATATGGTAGTCTAGATCATGTGTCTATACCAAAACCTAGGATCATTGTTTGACAGCATATTTTCTAAGCCATGTAGCTGAATATAGATTTGGGCAGAGTAATGATCTAGACCTGTGGTTCCCAACCAGTGTGCCTCCAGCTGTTGCGAAACTACAACTCCCAGCATGCCTGCACAGCCAAAGGCTGTCTGGGCATGCTGGGAGTTGTAGTTTTGCAAAAGCTGGAGGCACACTGGTTGGGAAACACTGAATTCTAGACTACCATATTTGCCTATACCAAATGTAAATATGCAACCAAATGTGGCAAAATACACAAAAAAATAAAATAAAAAATGATAAAAACGCAGATGCGTTTTTGATGCCTTTTCTATCAAAAACTCCCAAATGGCCCCTGGGTGGTTCAGATATCTTGCCTCGGAGGCAGCAGAACGTTGGTGGTAGTCATAGTCAACCGTCATATACAATCAAATAGAGGCATCAAATGGATTCGCAAAGCGATTAATAATTGTAAGCATTATTCGCATTGCGATTACAACTTGGAGCTGAGTTCCTAATGGTTGTTGTATTGCTAGAATATAACGAAGATTGAGAATATAGCGCTAAATTCTCAATCTTCGTTACATTCTAGCAATACAACCATTAGGAACCCAGCTCTAAGTTGAATTCGCAAATAAGATGTCCCAAACTATTCACCGGCGGACAGTTCCCAGCGAACATAGCTTGTGCGCGTTCATCCCGGCGGGCGAACATATGTTCGGTCCACCCCCTATCATTGAGTAAACTTTGACCCTGTACCTCACAGTCAGCAGACACATTCCAGCCAATCAGCATACCCTCCCTCCCAGACCCTCCCATCTCCTGGACAGCATCCATTTTAGATTAATTCGGAAGCTGCAGTCTTAGTGAGAGGAGGGACAGTGTTGCTGCTGCTGATTTAATAGGGAAATCGATAGCTAGGCTAGTGTATTCAGTGTCCACTCCAGTCCTGAAAGACTCATCAGATCTCTGCTGTAAGGACAGCGTCCTGACAGCACCCCAAAAAGCCCTTTTTAGGGCTAGTACATCAGTCTTCCTCCCAGACCCCCCACCTCCTATCAAAAAGCAAGGACGGCATCCATCTTAGATTCATTCTGAAGCTGCAGTGTTAGTAGTTGTAATCGCAATGTGATTAATATAACCTGTATTAATCGCATTGCGAATTCAACTTAGAGCTGGGTTCCTAATGGTTGTATTGCTAGAATATAACAAAGATTGGGAATATAGCACTATATTCTCAATCTTCGTTATATTCTAGCAATACAACCATTCGGAACCCAGCTCTAAGTTGAATTTGCAATGCGATTAATGCAGGTTATATTAATCGCATTGCGAATTCAACTTACCACACTCTGTGTCAACTACGTAATTTTCCATGGGAGTTTTGCCATGGATCCCCCTCCGGCATGCCACAGTCCAGGTGTTAGTCCCCTTGAAACAACTTTTCCATCACTATTGTGGCCAGAAAGAGTCCCTGTGGGTTTAAAATTCGCCTGTCTATTGAAGTCTATGGCGGTTCGCCCTGTTCGCATACATTTGCGGAAGTTCGCGTTCGCTGAACGGAAAAATTTATGTTCGCGACATCACTAATGGAAATGTGAGGATCCAAAGATGCCTCTATTTCAAACTCTGAAAACAGAAGTCATGGCTAGAAGAAGTTGTCTAAGCCACATGGAAAATACAAGGAAACAATTGTAATCAAATACATCACCTGTGATCCATTGGATATAACTGCACTGTAATCACTTATACGGTCTGCAGAGTGCTACTGTAATAAGATTTTCTACCACTGGATGGTCAATATATTGACTTCTCCAAAGCATTCAATACCATGCCACATAAAAGGTTAGTATATAAATTGTGGATGCTCGAACTGGGAGAAAATGTCTGTAAGTGGTAAGTAACTGGCTGAGTGACAGAAAACAGAGGGTGGTTATTAACGGTACACACTCAGATTGGGTCACTGTCACTAGTGGGGTACCTCAGGGGTCAGTACTGGGTATTATCATAGAACAAATTGGTTGAGTGTGATGAAGAATTCAGACCTTCCTGGACCTTTTTCAATGAGTCGCTGTAAATGAAAAGAACAATTGAGGGCCAAGATAATGGAAAAGGATAATAGAGAAATAGACCTGCTATAAGCAAGCTAAAATAATAAAATCATAGAAGGTTTATGATTATGACACACTCAAACTCTCTAGCTGATGACTTCACAAATAGTGTTTCTAAGGAAACAAGAAGATTTATCGTGCTAGGATTCTAATATTGACATTATAAAAAATGTGACCATGCCATGAATCTAATGATAACATCACAAGCATGAGAGCGGCCATATTGAATGTAATGGGCTCACACTTTATGAACATAGCATTAAGGGAGAAATCACTAGTGGATAAGGTATTAAATAGTGAGACAATTTATTTTGAGACTTGTGCTAGTTTTCTGGCATACTAAAAGTCACAAAATTTGACACATGCAGATTTTAAGCAAAGATTTGCGACTTTAAATAATATGCTTTTGAAAATTGGTAACTCACCCATTCAGGCTCCAGGTCTGAACTTACTTAAAGGGGTTGTCCGAGTTATTTTTTTGTTCTTTGTATGTTTCAAACTAATCAAATGTAACAGCTTTGCCATGCACTTACTGCATCTGTAGTTGCTTCTTTCTCAGATTTCACTGAGGGTCACATGACCTGTGATGTCAGCTTCTCTCCCTGCTCTGAGAATGATTAGTGCACAAGCCTGAAAGAGCAGATATGTGTCTGTACAGCAGACTCTCTGTGCTGGCCACGTCCCCTTCACTGCCTCGGCTGCTGTCAGCTCTCTCCCTGGATTCTTAACCCCTTGACCTGCACAGACTCAGGGCTGAAGGCTTTACTGAGTAGCTGCAGGCAGTGAGGAGACAAATGTTGGGCACAGGAGCTCACAGACTAGAGGAGTTCTGCACAAGAACAGGTAGGGGGGAGATCTGGTGTGTCATTGTACAGCTGGGACTTGTAGTCCTACACATACAACATGCTGCTGAGTATCCCAGCAGGCAGACATGTCACTCAGGGCAGAACTTATCTTCACTCCCTTTGCAGTGCAGGGGGAGGGGAATAGACTGTTGTTATTGCAGGTAAACAAAGAGCCAGAAGAGAACCAGGGAAATGAGGAAATATAATTTATGTTACCTAAAACTTCCTTAGCTCAGTTATATATTGCTGAACATCAGGTTTACAGTTTTAGATTTTTTTTTTTCATAACTTGGACAACCCCTTTAATACACCTTTGGGATACCCAAAGAACATGAGGGCTGAGTACAATTTGTGCATATTGATAATTAAGAGAAATAAAACTAGAAGCACTGTGGAAGCGCTCATCTCTCTATATTCATTTGTATCCCTTCCCCAGTCCTCTCGTAGGCTGCAGGCCTAGTGCCTGTAGCCTATCAGAGGCCGGCGCAATGACATCATAGCTCCGCCTGAGCCATACAGCGAGGGACACGGGCTGGAAGAGGCCTGCATCGCATCGCTGAAAGCAGCAAGGAGGTAAGTATGTGTGTTTTTTGTTTTTGTTTTTACACTAGGGGGCCCTATCTGACACTCATGGGGGCATCCTATGTACTGGCACACATAGGGGGCACTATGGAGGGTGGAATACTATTGGGGCCCTATTTTATATACTGGCACACATGGGGGGCACTATGGAGGGGGAGGAGCACCATGGGGGCCCTATCTTAGTTACTAGCATACAGAGGGGCACTATGGAAGGGGAGGAGCACTATGGCGGGCCCTATCTTATATACTGGCACACATGGGGGGCACTATGGAGGGGGATGAGCACTATGGGGGGCCCTATCTTATAGACTGGCACACATGGGGGGCACTATGGAGGGGAATGAACACTATGGGGGCCCTATTTTGCATACTGGCACACATGGGGGGCACTATGGAAGGGGAGGAGCACTATGGGGGCCCTATGGTACATACTGGCACACATGGGGGGGCACTATGGAGGGGGATGAGCACTATGGTGGGCCCTATCTTGTATACTGGCACACATGGGGAGCACTATGGGGGGGAGGAGCAATATGGGGGTTCTATATTATATATTGGCACACATGTGGGGCACTATGTAAGGGGATGAGCACTATGGGGGGCCCTATCTTGTATACTGGCACACATGGGGGGCACTATGGAGGGGGAGGAGCAATATGCGGGTTCTATATTGGCACACATGGGGGGCACTATTGAGGGGAGGAGCAATATGGGGGCTCTATCTTATATACTGGCACACATGGGGGGCACTATGGAGGGGGGTGAGCACTATAGGGGCCCTATCTTGTATATTGGCACACATGAGGGGGAAACTATGGAGGGGGAGGAGCAATATGGGGGTTCTATCTTGTATACTGGCACACATGGGGGCACTATGGAGGGGGCAATATGGAGGCCCTATCTTATATAATGGTACACATGGGGGGGCACTAACGAGGAGGAGGAGCACTATGGGGACCCTATCTTATATACTGGCACACATAGGGGCACTATGGAGAAGGAGGGAGAGAAGCACTATGGGGCATCTTCTGGGGCTCTATCTTATATACTGGCAGACATGGGGGGCACTATGGAGGGGGAGGAGCACTATAGGGGCCCTATCTTATATACTGGCACACATAGGGGCCACTATGGAAAATGGAGGAATTGGAGCACTATTAGGGTCATTATATAGGTGTATTATACTGGCACACATTATGGGGGTATTTTATACTGGCACATTGTCAGGCACTATGGGGACAAGGGGAAGCACACTTTTGGTGCACAATATAGAAGGCACATTCTTTGCACAGGGGCCCTCTGCTGTCTGTGTCCGCCCCTGTACAGGACTATACATGAAGTGCAGTGTTATATACAGGACTATACATGAGATGCAGTGTAATATACAGGACTATACATGAGAGACATGTAATATACAGGACTATACATGGGATGCCATGTAATATACAGGACTATACATGAGATGCAATGTAATATACAGGACTATAGATGGGATGCATTGTAATATACAACATTATAAATGGGATGCAGTGTAATATACAGGACTTTACATGGGATGCACTATTATATACAGGACTATACATGGGGTGCAGTGTAATATACAGGACTATACATGAGGGAAAATGTAATATCCAGGACTATACATGGAGTGCAATGTAATATACAGGACTATACATGAGGTGGAGTGTAATATACAGGACTATACATGAGGTACAATGTAATATCCAGGACTATACATGGGGTGCAGTGTAATATACAGGACTATATAATGAGTGCAATGTAATATACAGGACTATACATGAGGTGGAGTGTAATATACAGGACTATGCATGGGGTGCAATGTAATATATAGGACTATGCATGGGGTGCAATGTAATATTAAAGGACTACTGTTCTGCCTCTCCAGTCTAAGCACTACAATGTGATCTCTGAACTTACAGTTGTGGTGAGATGGCTATAACTGCAGTCTTAGGTGAATTGGCTGACAGTGACTCGATCCAAAGGACACCTTGTAGATCCTGAAGAAGTTTATTTCAAACTGTGCAGATCATACACCGATGAACAGATGGATAGGTCAAAAAATCATGCTGTGAGCAGCTAACAGGAGCATGTAGCTGAGATGAGGGTAGAAGCCAGAATGAAGAAGAAGGGAGGAGACAAGAGAGAGAGAGCAAAGCTAGGGGAAGACAGAAGGGACACACATAATGAAAAAGCAAATCATGCATGTGTAACATGACACTCCCCATCGAAATCTATGATTTCAAATAACATTTATCAATGATAACTTTGATCAAGTCCATGAATAATAGATGTTTCTCTACTGGAACACCTGCAACAACAAAAAAGAACAGCAAAAAAAGAGCATCGACAAGAAAAACATTAGACAACAGTAGGAAATATATAGTTCCATGCGTCATCTTCAGAGGGGAAGGCAGCAACAGCACAAGTCCTTCTTACCTCCCTTTAACAAGTTGCTTTGAAGGTCAATCTTCAGAGGGGAAGGCAGCAACAGCACCAGTCCTTCTTACCTCCCTTTGTTTCAGGCCGGGGTACGGAGTTCATCTTCCTGTTTAGGCAGAAGCAGTACTAGTTCGTTTATGGGTCTGAAGTAGTGTCTAGCAGAACCTTCTTTTATTACTTTGACTTCTGCTTTCCGTACCTTGCCATCGTTACCTTTCAGTACCTTGCCATTGTTACTTGGTATAGTCTTTGTGATAAGACCCATAAGCCAATTGTTACGATGAGCGTCCTTATCTTTGAGGAGAACGATGTCTCCAACTTGCAGGTTGGGTTTGCTTACTTGCCATTTTCTGCGACTTTGAAGGTTGCAAAGGTACTCCATCTTCCAGCGACTCCAAAATGCATTAGCAAGATGTTGAACCCGTTTCCATTGATGTTTGTAAACATTGGTACAATCAAAGTCCTGAGGAGGAATACTAGCTATCCCGATCTTTTGAGTTAGAAGGGTGGCCTTCTTCAAGGACACAGGAGTGTAAGAGCGTGGTATCTTAAACTGTTCCAATGCCTGGAGGAACTGTTTACAGGATTCCCACCTTTGTTGTTTCTCCTTGGGTAACTGGGTATCCCAGTCAGTGTTCTCTGTAGTGAGTTGTCTCAGTAATATCTTACCCTGAATAGTAAAGGGTGCAATGAATCCCAAGGGGTCGTAGATACTGTTCACTGCGGACAGTACTCCTCTTTTTGTGAAGGGCTTGTCGCAGGCTGATGTTTGAAATGTGAATGTGTCTTGTTTAACATCCCATAGCAATCCAAGGCTGCGTTGTGTGAGGGAAAGGTCAGACTCTGGTTGGAATTCCTTGGCACTGACAGCATGATCATCGGAAGGAAATGCACCCATTACCTTATTGCTGTTGGAGATGATTTTGTGTAGTCTGAGGTTGGCAGTGGCAAGCATGTCCTGGGTTCTGGTGAGAAGGTCAATGGCCTCTTCTTCCGTAGGTAGGGACTTAAGACCGTCATCCACGTAGAAGTTCCTCTCTACAAACTGACGTGCATCCGTCCCGAACTCCTGTTCTCCTTCTTGGGCAGTTTTTCTCAGTCCATAAATGGCAACTGCGGGGAAGGGCTATTGCCGAACACGTGAACTTTCATCCGATAGTCTATGACCTCGTTGTTGACATCATTATTGCGATACCATTGGAACCTGAGAAAGTTTCTGTTATCTTCACGGACGATGAAACAATGAAACATTTGTTGAATGTCGGCCATAATGGCAATTGGCTCTTGTCTAAAGCGGAGTAGGACTCCTAAGAGGTTGTTGTTCAGATTGGGTCCAGAGAGAAGATTGTCATTGAGAGAAACGCCTTCATGACGAGCGCTTGAGTCAAAGACCACTCTAATCTGGTCAGGCTTACGAGGATGGTATACACCAAAACACGGAAGGTACCAGCATTCTTCTCCTTGTGTAAGAGGGGTGCAGGTTCAGCATGGTCTCTCTCAAACACCTTCTGCATAAAGTCGACAAAATGTTTCTTCATCTCCGGTTTCCGGTTCAGGTTGCGCTCTAAAGAGATGAACCGTGAATCTGCATGTTGTCTATTATTTGGAATTCTCTTCCTTGGAGTGCGGAATGGTAGCGGCGCCACCCAGCTGTTAGAATCATCTTGATAGAACTCTTTACTCATGGTTCTCAAGAATTCCTTGTCTTCCATTGTGGCTGCTAACTCATTGTCTTCTGTGGTTACTTCAAACACTGTGTTACCAATGTTGTCATCCCGAAAGATAAATGCTTTCTTTTCATTGAGTATGATGCGCTCTGGCGTGCCTTTGTCACACAGCCTTTCTTTCACACTATAGTGATGTTGTCTTGGAAAGCAAGTAGTGCGTCCATTGGGCAGGACATGTGTTTTGAAGGAAGAAACCGAGAGAGGTTTCCTGGCATTGCTAAGACAGACGTTGCCAATAATGACCCAGCCTAGATCCAGACGCTGGGCGTAAGGTGCATCATGTGGGCCGTTGATTTGATGGCGCACCTTGTGCACCCTTAGGATGTCTCTCCGAGTAGCAACAGGATATCAGCATTTTCCTCAAAGGCTGGTATTTTATCAGCTATGTCCCTTAAATGAGTATGGTGCAAGGCAGCTTCAGGAGTGGGGATCTCATCCTTGTTAGTTGGGATCTGATTACACTCAATGATAGTAGGCAAGGGTATTTCCAAGTTGCCATTGAGAGGAGTAACTACAAGGTCACTGGCTCTTCTACCCCAGACTTCTGTAATGCCTGCACAAGTACCCAGGGTATAAGGTAGAGCACCTCCTGCTATGCCTAAGAGATCAAAGAACTTTGTACTTGCGAGAGATCGGTTACTCTGGTCGTCAAGAATGGTATACAGTCTTACAGCTCTTTCAGGTTTGCCCTTTTGGTATACACGAACCAAGCATATCTTAGCGCAGGATTTTCCACAAAGTCCTTCCCCACAGACTTCAGTGCATGTTGAGAACACTGGGGTGGAGGTTGCTGTTTGTTCAGCGTTCTCCCGCCAAGCTTTGCCCTGGGGGAAAGTCAGTGGATGGAGTGGTGCTGTGTTGGTACAGATGAAGGGCTTGAACGTGGTTGTCACTACCGCATTCTATGCATTTAATGATGGCCTTACAGTCTTTTGCCATGTGTTCTGTGGAAGCACAGCATCTGAAACAAACTCCAAATTCCTTTAAAAGTTCCTTGCGTTCCTGTAGAGGTTTCTTTCTGAAACCGATGCACTTCTTAAGTGGGTGTGGCTTGTTATGTATGGGACATTGGCGATTTGGATCCTCAAGTTTCTTGTTTTGTCCAGTTTTCGGAAGAACCGTAGCAGGCGCAGGTTGAACATCAGTCCTTTTCACTGACACTGGACCCCTGCGGTCTCTGTGCATTATGCGCGTGTTTGCAAGTCCTGAAGAAGGTGGACTAAGAGGATACAGTCACCGTAGAAGAAACTTGGGTCATTCTTAGAGTCCGCGATTTCCTTTATGAAGGTACAGAAGTAGGAAAAGGGAGGAAAGGCAACTCCATACCTTTTCTTGTAAGTAGATCCTTGACTAACCCATTTTTCTTGGATGCCATATGGTAGCTTAAGAACAATAGGGTTGATGCCACGAGAGGTGTCAAGGTAACTAAGCCCGGGTAGGCGGGTGTCAGCCTTAGCTAGTTGAAGCTCTAGTAGAAGATCACTAAGTTCTTGAAGCTTTAGATTGTCTTTAGCTGTAATCCTTGGGAAGCCTTGCAACCTTTTGAGTAAGGCATCTTCGATGGCCTCAGAGCTGCCAAAGCTACGTTCAAGTCTGTCCCAAGCAGCTTCGAGACCTGCAGCAGGATTGGAAGTGTAAACTGTTTTAAGTCTCTTGATACGTTCAGCTGACTGAGGACCTAGCCATCTGATGAGTAGATCCAATTCTTCTGCAGCAGTGATGTCTAGCTCGCTGATTGTGGCCTTAAAGGTGAATTTCCATCCTCGGTAATTTTCGGGTTTGTCATCAAACACGGTGAGGCCCGTCCTAGTGATTTCTCTGCGAAGGATGTACTTGGCAAACTGCGACATGTCTGTGTTTTCAGACTTTGGATATACAATTGCAGGCGGGACTGAGTTAGTTGCAGTAGCTGGTACATTGACGTTGAGTGACTTGGGAACATAAGATGGTGCTAAGGCGTTTAACACTGGAGCTGGTGTGCGGTCCAAAGGTGTGTTGGTTTGTAGCCATGTAATGGATTGGTTAGAGGATGGCAGGTTAGTGTGATAGTGTGATGGGTCATTTCTATCCGTACCCGATTCTGCCACTTGAGAAGGTGTAGTAGATGTAGAGAAAACACCTTGGTTGAGTTCTTTGGCTGCTATGACAGATTGATGGCGTTTTGATGAGGTCTGTGATGACACTGATGCATAAGATATAACAGAGTGATTGCTACTGACACCTCTTTCATTGTCACTTACAGCCTGCTCTAAGACTCTTAGTCTTGCCATGTCTTTGGCGTGCTCACATTGTTTTTCAAAAACTTCCATTTCTGCTCTCTTCCGTGCAGCCTCAGCTTCCATTTCTGCTCTCTTCCGTGCAGCCTCAGCTTCCATTTCTGCTTTCTTGTGTGCAACTTCAGCTTCCATCCTTGCTTTCTCTTGGGCCAAAGCTGCCTGAATTTTAGAAGCTTCAGCATCAGCACGGGCTTTGATGAGTTGTTGGCTGAGAGTAGAAGATGTTGATCTTAAGGATTTGGAAGATCGTGTGGAGCGCTTAGAAGTTGTGGAGAGATGGGATCTGGATTCATGGAGATGTGCAATTTTTACATCTGTTTTTGTCCTTGTTTGTATTACTAGATCGTCTCTTTCAAGATTGAGCTCATTAAATTCCTGTAATTCTTTTAAGGAATTTTCTGTGTTGTACCGCTTTAAGAGATCAGCATATTTAGCAGACAGTCTTTGGTAGTTCTCATAGGCAGCATTCAATTGCTTAACAGCGCCCTCTAGGTGCAATACCTCATGAGTTGGTTGAGACAGAGCTGACATGCATTCAATAGTGTTAGACCATGAGTGGCTGAGGTTCTGCAGCAGTTCTTCCCTGTCAGCCTCATAGTTCTGTTGGACCTTCCAGGTTGGTTTCACTGAACGTTTTTGTTTTATGTGGCTTTGAGGATCTGACTCCTGATCTGTAGGCAGTTCAGGTCCTTGCTGTGTATTAGGTTCCCCAGATTGTACATTGCCTTGCTGGTGCATTGTGACAATAAGCAGAGGGTTAAATCACAAGGTATGTGTTTGCATAGAAATGTATCAATCTTCTGGCTCTGGGAGAGGGTTTCCTAGGCAACCAGTGGGAGGGGGAGTCAGAGAGAAGTTTAGCAATGGCTGCTGCAAGTTAGTGTGGATTGCATACAGAGCTTAGATTGACTTGTAGGCAGAATGCATGTGACAATACAGTCAGTCTAGGAGCTGATTATATAACAGTTGCATGAACAGTTTCCTCAATAATCTGTGCAGAAAACTGATGAATCTTATGCTGAGATTTACTTGCTGGCTGGAGTATACAGGCTTGTACATATATCCTGCTATAGTCCAGTGTCCATATACATCTCACTATACATGCATAGCTAGCAAGGATCCCTGAAAGATATTTGGCAGATCTTGTAGGATCCCTTCACTGATTTTTTGACTGTTCTGCCTCTCCAGTCTAAGCACTACAATGTGATCTCTGAACTTACAGTTGTGGTGAGATGGCTATAACTGCAGTCTTAGGTGAATTGGCTGACAGTGACTCGATCCAAAGGACACCTTGTAGATCCTGAAGAAGTTTATTTCAAACTGTGCAGATCATACACCGATGAACAGATGGATAGGTCAAAAAATCATGCTGTGAGCAGCTAACAGGAGCATGTAGCTGAGATGAGGGTAGAAGCCAGAATGAAGAAGAAGGGAGGAGACAAGAGAGAGAGAGCAAAGCTAGGGGAAGACAGAAGGGACACACATAATGAAAAGGCAAATCATGCATGTGTAACATGACAACTACACATGAGGAGCAATGTAATATACAGGACTATACATGGGGAGTAGTGTAATATACTTGATTATACATCGGGTGCAGTTTAATATACAGGACTATACATGGGGTGTAGTGTAATATACAGGACTATACATGGGGTGCAGTTTAATATACAGGACTATACATGGGGTGCAGTGTAATATACAGGACTATACATGGGGTGCAGTATAATATACAGGACTATACATGAGGTGCAGTGTAATATACAGGACTATACATGGGGTGCAATATAATATACAGGACTATACATGGGGTGCAGTGTAATATACAGGACTATACATTGGGTGCAGTATAATATACAGGACTATACATGAGGTGGAGTGTAATATACAGGACTATACATGGAGTGCAATGTAATATACAGGACTATACATGGAGTGCAGTATAATATACAGGACTATACATGAGGTGGAGTGTAATATACAGGACTATACATGGAGTGCAATGTAATATAAAGGACTATACATGAGGCGCAGTACAATATACAGGACTATACATGGGGTGTAATGTAATATACAGGCCTATACATGGGGTGCAATGTAATATACAATACAATACATGGAGGGCAGTGTAATTTACAGGACTATACATGGGGTGCAGTGTAATATACAGGACTATACATGAGGGACGTTTAATACACAGGACTAGAAATGAGCGAATGGCATTTGATCTGAATTTAGGAAAAATCTGATTCCCACTGAATCTGAATTTCCTCACGCTTCATGGTAAGGAATCGCATTTTTTTCTAAAATGGCTGCTGCATGTGTGAGGACATGGAGCAAGGAACTCTGGGAGGCCGGGATCACCCACAATGCCATGCATGCAGCCAATCAGCAGCCAGCCCTGTGATGTCACAGCCCTATAAATATCCTCAGCCATCTTGGATTCTGCCATTTACCAGTGTACTTAGTGAAGGGAGAGACGTCAGCAGGCGCTAGGGACAGTGCTAGAAAAACTTAATTGTGCTAAAAGAACAATTTACAAGTTCAGGGAAAGATTATTCAAGGTGTAGGGAAAGGATAGGGAGGAATCATTCCACAACATTTTTATTGAACAGGGTTCAGTAGGGGAGGTTACAGCCTGGGTAATAGGAACAATCCTATTACACCTTGCTGCACTGACTGGGGACCCAAATTGCCATTATACAGCTCTGTAATTCCAGCATACCGTTCTTGTTATTGGGGTGCAAGTGCTGTTCGATACAACCATTAACAGGGGTTATTCCAAGGAAATATTTCTATCTCTTATTTGCCCCTTGTGCGGTGCAGTTATATGTTCCAAAGCATTTTTTGGCTGGTATTTATTGGAAAAAAAAGGCCTTATTAGCCGTTGTGTGGTGAAGTACGAAAATTACAGCACTTTTTTGTTGTGTATTAGTGGCAAAAGAAAAATATATTTGCTGTTCAGCAGTGCAGTTATATGTTCTAAAGCCCTTTTTGGCGTGTAATAGTGGCAAAAGAAAAATATATTTGCCGTTCAGCAGGTGCAGTTATATGTTCTAAAGCCTTTTGTGGCGTGTATAGGTGGAAAAAAGGAACGGGTTATCTTAGCCCTGCCAATATCCATAAGGCTCTTTAGGGTCTCCAGAGTCCCAGGTTCTAGGGTATGGGCATTCCTACCTTCAAGGGGTGGCCATACGGTTAGGAGTCAGGGCCAGGAGTAGGGTTCTCTAGGTGGTGACCTTTTCCTTTCCCTACTATTGAGGTCTAGTGGCTTACCCTTTCCCTCCTGGTTGTTAGTGTGGTGTTTCTCCCTATACCTCATCCTTGACATTTGCTTTGCCTGGGCAGGTCTGACCGGGGGGCCCTCTGCGTTCACGTTTCTCTGCCATGGCTGCTGTGGCAGGGTCAGGAGGGTAGGAGCAGTTCCAGCTCCATCAGCACCAACTTAGAGTCTATGATGAGCAGCTTTCTTCAACCGCCAACTGAAGGAACTACTCACCAGCAGCGGTTTGTCCTTGAAAAGATGTCCTGCCTGGCCAGTAGTGTGGCATCAGAGCGGGTGTTTAGTGCAGGGGGTTCATAGTTACCCCAAGAAGAACTCGCCTGTCCACCCAAAATGTGGAGAGACTGACTTTTGTCAAGATGAATCAGGCATGGATCAGCCAGGATTTCCACTCACAAATGCCTGATGCATCAGACTAGATCATCCATGGTGCCACACCAACACTTTGACAAAAGAGACTGGTTTCTTCTGGCTACCTGCCTCAGCTACTATTCTGATGTTGCCACCTGCCTAAAACCTCACATCTGAAGACAAGTGCTCCTTCTTTCACCCACCGTCTTCAGCTGGTACTGGTATTGCACCCACCTCCCCACTCTGTCACCGGCATGGGCGTATGAAGCCCCAAAAATCTGGGGGGAAAGCACTTATGGGGCCCCTGTGTCCCTGCCCACCCTCAAGCCACACCCACATCTCTCCATCCCCCCAAGTGCCAAAAATCTCCCCCCCCCTCCTTATGGGCCAGTGGGTCCGGTTTAAAAAAAAACAAAAAAAAAAACACACACACACACAAAACAAGACACCTGTACTTACCTCCATCAGTCACAGTGATGCGATGCAGGCCTCTACCGGCCTGTGTCCCGCGCTGTACGGCTCACAGACGGCGCAATAAGGTCATCGCGCCGCCTGTACCAACATCTGGTAGCCTGCCGGCACTAGGCCTGCAGCCTATCAGAGGAGCAGGGAAGGGAGACGCCTCTCCCTCTCCTGCTCCGCAGCACAGCCATCTGTATCGCTGTCCTGGGGACAGCGATACAGATGACTATGGAGATGAACGCTTCCACAATGGAAGCGTTCATCTCCCTGTGCCCCGCCACCGCCGCACACATTGCCCTGCTGCCGGACGGGGGGGGGCACAGGAAAGGTACATATCCCTGTCTTTCCTGTGCCCAATGTGGCAATGTTTCTAAAGGACCTACCTTTACCCACCCGTCCACTGGAAAAACTTTCCACATAAAGGGCCACTTTTCGTGCCAATCCAGCTACGTAATATACCTTATCAAGTGCCCCTGCGGGCTGGGCTATGTTGGTGAGACCACTCAGAAAATCAAGGATCGGATTTCCCAACATAAATCCAATATACGTACCTGTAAAAAAGAATCTCCTCTAGTTGAACATTTTCATACCTCACATCATGCTGTCAGCCAACTCAGATTTCAAATTATTGACTGGATACCACCCCCCAGACGTGGTGGCAATCGGGAAGCTATGCTACAGGAGAGAGAGATGGAATGGATTCGCCGCCTAAACACCCTACATCCTAATGGACTTAACAGAGAATATGTTTTTGACTAAATGTCCTGTTGTATGCGATTTTCTAACTCTTATTCCTCTTTCTTTCATTTTTAGGATCCAATGTCGTCCATTAGTGGGTGGCGACGCCCGTGAAGCACGCTCCTGGGTCCAACTAGACTGGTACAATTGATTCTGATGTGCCACTCATCCTATACTTTATGCACGTGTCATTATGCATTGTCACCATACTTGTACCTGAAGTGCCTTGTACTGTTGTGACCATTGTGCGCCCCCTCCACTACTTCCTTACCTGGGTTCGACACCATTTTGCCCTTACTACCCACATCCAATATGGCCGTTCCTATATTATGTTATACCGTACTATAACAGATCCTCCTGTATAGACTACCCTTAAGTAGACTGTCGGTTTCACTTATTCATATTTTATCCTCCCCTTGCCCACCGTCCTGGCTTTCTTTCATTGCCTCTCCTTCCAAACTTAACTGCCCATTTTGCCCCACTCCAAAATGGCCACGCGGTCACTGACGTCAGCGGCGCATGCACATTCCCCCATTATACCTCAAATCCCGCGAGAAATATCGGGAAGACGCTACCCGCTCATCTCGTCATGTCCTATTTAAACATGGCGCCGACGCGCATCATACACGCCGGCCTTGTACTCCCCAGACGTGCATACCACTCGGTAAGTCCTCTATCATTGCTGTTGTGCCACTTATACTTTAGAGCCACCACTTGGAGACATGTGCACTCCTGGTGCAGTCCTCCAGTAAACCGCACCATGTTGCGGTACAGCACCCTGCCTGAAGACGTACTCTTCAAACTGGGCTCTTTTTCCAGCTACCTATGCGGCTCCCACCACCTATTTTGCTGGATTCGTTCCTTCTTTCTATGCTGGGACACCCCCCGTTCTATCCAATACATATGCCCTGATGCCACAAGCAGTTCGTATAGGGGGCTATATCCAGTATCCAGTATTCATTATTGACTGATATTTATCTCCCACTGTCTCTTCTCTTCTTTCCCCCCCCATTTTTCCTCCCCCCCCCCCCCCGATTTTCCTCTTGAACCATATGGTGGTTATCTGTTGTACAAATATGTGTTTTTTATGCCTATCATATAGACATAATTGTATTTATGTATATGAAAATGAATGTACATGTACTTTGATAATTGGCAACCATGTAACCTATTTGCCCCTTGTTTATTTTGTACAACAGCCTGATGAAGGGCACATTGTTTGCCCGAAACGTTGCTTTAATTGCACCACCATGCCCGGCTAAATAAAACATAAAAAGCATTTACCACTGGAGTGCAGTCTCATATATTTTACACAATGTCACCTCGCCACTCTGTGGCCTCCTGATGATGCTGCTGCCACCTCCACACTCTGTGATGGATTACTGACAGTATTGGTCAGCAATACAAATGCTGACCAAGTGAAGGCAGATGCTCAACAGACAGGATCCTTTTTTGGGGGTTATTGTTCTAATGGATCAGAGGAAGGGCAAAATAATCAGTGATGTCAACACAAACTTACTGCTGACACCCTCTCCACTCTGTCGGGAGGCTCTACTTGTATAAGCATTTAATAGAACAGGTTCTGTAGACATCTATGTGGACTCAGCTGACGACGGTGTAAAAGGAGTGCGCTGCTTTGTGGCGCTAACATCGATCTGTAAGGCTGAGTTCATACTTGAGTTATTTGGTCAGTTTTGGCCCCGTGACTGCCCAAATAAGTGAAGTGTGCAGTGATTCTAAGAGCGACGCCTGTCATCTGTATGTCATATTGACTCGCAGTATTATTTCACTACTACAGCAGACTCCCTATGAGTGTTACGGCAAGGCAGTGTAAAATAAAGGACTGGACATGGGTGCAGTGTACAGTGGGGATGCAGTTTTTTATAAATGGGGCCAGATAAAAACAGGTTGAAAGGGGCACTACAGTAAAATGAATATATTTTAAAGGACTACACAGGGTGGACAGATTAAGAACAATAACATTTAGAAAGAGCAC
This sequence comes from Bufotes viridis, assembly GCA_033119425.1. Classification (NCBI taxonomy): domain Eukaryota; kingdom Metazoa; phylum Chordata; class Amphibia; order Anura; family Bufonidae; genus Bufotes; species Bufotes viridis. Next base: position 69,541,401 of record CM065593.1, read on the forward strand.
AATGCCTTTCATGGGGCATTCGGCCGACTTCACAGGCACATAAAAATTTCATAATAAACAAAACAGAAATTAAAAATTTCAAGAAATACTAACAGCGGTACAATTAATACATTTCTTAAAAGGTACTTGGCCAAAAGTTCAACTCATGGAATATGGCAAAAACTGCGGCTGATGTCATAGAGAGGAATTATATTTTAGAGAAGAATTTTATTATGGGAAAGGAGCAGAACTGCACCACATTTATCACAACTAAGTGGTACAGCAGCAACTGCACCGCTAGCAACTTGCCCAGGTGGGAGTTCAGTTTGCACATAAGCTAATTGCTGGTTGTGAGTAGTTTTCTCATGGCCACACATTCGATTATAGATGTCTCATGATGGAGTGGAGCACAAGGACGAAAAGGAGGATTAATCTGGGCAGAAGAAGAAGCAGCTGATGATGATGACAAGGACACCCCACTGCTTGGGAATGTAGCCTGGCTGCCACAAAGTAGACCAGGAGAAGGAGTACAGACTTGTTTTGATTCAGAAGGCTGGCCATTTCTACTTTCCCAAAGATCTGGTGATGCCTTCTCATGTGTTGCTATAAAGCTCTGGTACCTATGTTTTTTATATAGAGAGTGTTGATGAGAATTCAGAGCATCCGCAATGGCAAGTCTAGGGGTGCCACATAAAACATAAATTCTGTGGACTAATTTACAGGCTGATTTTTTAATTTGTGTAGTATAAAGCTGAAGCCCACTATCCCTGTTTTCATAGGAGGCCAGCTTGGCACTAGGAGAGGTAGCATTTAGCATAGGTTCTCGTCCATGGTGGATGCAGAGTGCAGTTGCATTGTGTTGGCGAAATGTTAAACCCTAGGCACCGTAATTTTTTCATTTTTGTTTTTTCATCCTCGCCTTTTAAAAGTCATTACATTTTTACTTTTCTGTTCACAAAACCATATGAGGACTTGCTTTTTGTGGGACAAATTGTACTTTTATTGGCACCATTTAATTTACTATGTCATGCACTGGAAAACAGAAGAAAATTCTTTGTGTGGTGAAATTGTGAAAAGGCAATTATGCCATTGCTTTTTTTTTTTTCTTTTCAAAGTGTAGGTCTGTACAATTAGAGAGATGCCAAGTTCATATAATGTTTTTTTCATTTTTAACTACTTTCTTAAAAAAAATACCTTTTTGATGTATTACAAGCCGTCCCATTCACTTCTATGTGACGGCTCTGTAGTGTTCAAGTGTATCGGAAAGTGTTTATAAAAATCTCGGAAAACCCCTTTAAGTGTTTGCTCCACATTTTAACATGAAGGACAAACAAATCTGCTCATTTTAGCCGCCAGGGGGTAGAAGGGAATAGCGACAGAGTAGAATTTACATATGAAATATTATTCCAAGCAGCAAGACTAATGTCACACGCTATAGCAGCGCTGCACTTTCTGAATGGCATGCAAAGAGCCTCAGTGCAGCAAATGGAAGGTGCTCAGTCATGTACAACTTCATTGTCTTATATTTTATCCGGAATTATTGCCATATTGATTGATATAAAAATCAGAACAGATGTCTACATACCATGCAATATTCTGGGTTTATTTTGGATTGGCTGTATTCTTAGGATGAGGTTTTGACCTTGAATAATTATTTCACCAAAATGCCCCTGAAGTCATTTGCTCCTCAAATTGTTGTAGCCCATGAAGGATTGAGGGCTACCTATTATGATGTTCTATTTCACACAACTATATGACCTAAGCTGACTACAGAACGATAATTTCCAACCTTAAACTTCTGATAAACCACAAATATAAAGATTTATTTATATAACAGGCCAGCTGGAGATGTTGACCCACAAGGTCACTAGATTAAATGATTATGGCTAATCCAGGTAGTAGAGTCTAAGGGACCTGTAAAGGGGTTGTCTAGGAATAATTACTTTGTTATCTAATGCCCACAGCCTGCCCAATGCCCAACAGAAGATTCATACTACTCCCCACCGCTCCGGTTCTCTACGCAGCCTCCGCTGTGTCCATGTTTTTGTCCCAGGAGTTTTTACAACTGGCGCTGCATGGGCATGGTCACATGCTCTGTTGCAGTCAATAACTGGCTTCAGCAGTGACATGGCCACAAAAGGCACATTACCTCTAAAGCTAGACATTGGCTGCAGCAGGGCCCATGCAGTGATGGATGTAAAGATCCTAGGGACCTGAACATAGACATACAGGGGCAGTGTGGACTAAAGCAGAGGGGAGAACATAAGTATACATTTTCTATTTTGGAAGGCAGGCTGGGGGCATTAGATAAAAAGTACTTATTCCTAAAAAAAAAAACTAAAAAACTTTAATTCCCAATGGGGTGCGGACTTTCCAATAGGGAATCCTAAGATTGCTACCTCTGGAATAGACACTGCAAAAATTGACACGCAGACAAGCAGGAGTTCCGACCCATGTTACACAGTAATCATAAAGGGAAAAGGGGCAAGGCAGGCAGAGGTCAGGACAAGAAGCAGACAAGATATCTGAACTGAACCTTTTACTCAAGTGGTGGGGGAAGACCTCGTATGAATCTTAGGGTAATATGACTGGAGTTGGGGCACACTTTAACCGTTTAAGTAACCAGGTCACTATATGTGCTGGGACTATATTTTTTGTATATGTGAAAAATGTTTATCACCCCAGACCAGGAGGTTTCTGCAATTCTATTATGTACCGTAATTTTAATGTTATGCATTGTATTGTTTCTGTCATGTACTCCAGCAGATGGGATAAGGTTGGCAGGAACAGGGCTGGTCCTACTTCCTGCCAGGAGGGGGAGTTTGATTCCAAACAGAGCGGCAATAGGAAGCACATGCCTAAGCGCCTACTTCAAGGGACTGTAACCAGTTATTCACTCCAGGGATATTACGAAAATCAAGAACACTGCTTTGAAAAATGCTACAGTGTACCAAGTCAGCAGAATGACCAGCGAGCAGGGGCGTAGGAAGCCCCAAAAATCTGGGGGGGACAGCACTTATGGGGCCCCTGTGTCACCGCCCACCCACAAGCCACACCCACATTTCTCCGCCCCCCCCCCCCCAAGTGCCAAAAATCTCTCCCCTCCCCTCCTTATGGGCCAGTGGGTCCGGTTAAAAAAAAAAAAACACACACACACAAAACAAGACACTTATACTTACCTCCATCCGTCACAGCGATGCGATGCAGGCCTCTTCCGGCCTGTGTCCCGCGCTGTACGGCTCACAGACGGCGCGATGACGTTATCGCGCCGCCTGTACCAACATCTGATAGGCTGCCGGCCTAGTGCCGGCAGCCTATCAGAGGAGCAGGGAAGGGAGACGCCTCTCCCTCTCCTGCTCTGCAGCACAGCCATCTGTATCGCTGTCCTGGGGACGGCGATACAGATGACTATGGAGATGAACGCTTCCACAATGGAAGCGTTCATCTCCCTGTGCCCCGCCACCGCCGCACACATTGCCCTGCGAAAGCTGGGGGGGATTTTTGCATATCCGTCCCCCCCGCATTATTTCTTGGGAGGGATCCAACCTCCCCGTCCCCCCCGCTTCCTACGCCCGTGCCAGCGAGCCATAGCTTAGCAGGTGAGGGTCTATGACTCAGACATCCATCAGGGCAGGAATACAGAGCTCAGCACCTTTGCAGGTGAGGGACCTGTGATTATGTCATCATCATGTGACTAGTGCAGGGAGAAGGAGCTCAGCAGTGGAGAGAAAAATTGGTGAACTACATGGGAATGAGCTGTGCCTGGAAGAGATTTTAGTGGTGTCCTGAAATAGCCCATAACATCCTAGAAATTCTAGGAGTTGTAGTTCTGTCCTACTGTATCCCTCTCCATGTAATGTACATTGATGCCCTACAAAACCATCTGGACATGCTGGGAATTGTAGTTGTCAACTTTTATAGTGTCCACTAATGCCAAATAACAGTTTGGTAATGCTGGGGATTGTAGTTCTCTTCACTTATACCCTCTCCCTGTAATGTCAACATGTGTCCTATAATAACAGTCTGGGCATGCTAAGAGTTGTAGTTCCCCCCTATTAAAATGTCCATTGATGCCATATAAAAACAGTCTGATAATGCTGGGGGTTGTAGTTCCCTCCTTATACCCTCTCCCTGTAATGGTAGCTTATGTCCCATAATAACATATTAATACTGTAAGTTGTAGTTCTCTCCTCTTTTACCCCTCCATGTATTGCCCTCTTATTTGCAATAACAACCTGGTCATGATGAGACTTGTGGTTCTCTTGTCACCATTATGATGTTCTGTAGCATCTGAGGTGTGTCTTAAGCTTTGTTCACATCTGCGCTAGTGTCTGTCTCCGTTCTACTCTGTCATAGGAACACAATGAAAATCACAATAGTGCCGGATCTGACACATCACGGACGAAAACACCTGATGGTTCCCGCTGACTATCATGAGATCTGATGGGTTTCCATCATGGAGCCTGGCAGGCTGCAAAATTGTGTCCAGAATTTATGACCTAATCTGTGACTGGATCCCCAAGGCTTTGCTCACATCTCCGTCAAGGCATTGCCGAATTCTCTAGTTTGGATTCCCATCGACTGTAATGAGGTCTGGCAGTGATCCACTTTCTGGCATAAATGCCGGTTATGGCCATAGAGACTCTGCAGTCTTTGGGAGAACTGTTTGTAGCGATCTGCGGCAAATGGAGAAGAAAAAAAAGTGTACGGCTGGATTAAATCCTTCAGCATACCTCTCAACTTTTGAAAAGAAAAAATATTTTCTGCACTAGGCCACGACAGATATGTGCCTCTTCACAGTAGCGATGCCCAGCTGTGCCCGCTCACAGTAATATGCCTAGCTGTGCCCCCTCACAGTAAAGTAATATCGCCAGCTGTGCCCCTCACAGTAATATGCCTAGCTGTGCCCCCTCACAGTAAAGTAATATCCCCAGCTGTGCCCCTTCACAGTAATATGCCTAGCTGTGCCCCCTCGCAGTAAAGTAATATCCCCAGCTGTGGCCCCTCACAGTAAAGTAATATGCCCATCTGTGCCCCCTCGCAGTAAAGTAATATGCCCAGCTGTGCCCCCTCACAGTAAAGTAATATGCCCAGCTGTGCCCCCTCACAGTAAAGTAATATGCCCAGCTGTGCCCCCTCGCAGTAAAGTAATATGCCCAGCTGTGCCCCCTCGCAGTAAAGTAATATGCCCCCTTCACAGGCAGTAAAAAAAATAAACTCCACATACTCGCCTCATTCTCCTGTAGCAGCAGCAGCAGGATACACGGAGCTCCCGGTCCTTATCCAGACCTGCAGTATGAAGCGCCGGCAGGGAGGGAGGAATGATGGAGCAGGGAGTGGGCGGATGGACGGCTCTCTGCTTCATCATTACAGGCAGCTGTCTCTGCTTCCTATGGAAGTGAGGACAGCTGCCAGAAAGCGGGACATACCTCCCCTGTACCGGGACCGCGGGACAGCCGCTGAAATCCGGGACGTTTGGGAAGTATGCCTTTAGTATTCTGTATCTGCACCTTGTAAAGTCTTTTAAAATAAATTTTATTACAAGTAAGGTTGTTTTTAATTATTTCTTCAAAGGGGGCGCTAACAGCTGGAGAGCCGCAGTTTGCCAATCCCTGCCCTAGGGCAGCACCACACTACCTGGTCCTGGTCCCCTGCTAGCATGCATCACACTGTGACCTGACTGACTGTTCCAGACCTGATCCAGCAGCATCACCAGTCCAGAGTCCAGCCCAGCGCTGTAAAGATCTGCTCCAAGCCCTGACTGACCTGACAGAGAGAGCCAGCTACAGAGGCACATGCAGTAAGTCAGCAATGGGGGGGGGGGGGGGTATTACGGTGAAACAGAATCAGGCAGCAGTTCATGGTGGAGGGGGTGGGGTATGGCACATCATATAATAAGTGGCAGCAATGGGCGCAGTTCATCGGGTAAAGCTTGGTGCACACTTGCGATCAGATCCTGCATATGCCGAGCACTGTTCACAATATTAGGGTCTGTTGGGATCCGCCGTGAGTACAGTTAGTTTGCAGGATGAAATACCATTTCAAGGAGCATCTTTTGCCTTTTATTTTTGCTGGAACCCCTGCAGCGGATGTGCATATAGCATAGGGGTGTCACGACCCGCGGTGGGGTCGTGACTCGTGATTGCGGCATGCGGTTGCCGTGGGCAACCAGTGCGCCACGACCGAGGTTGCGGTCGTGTTTCTTGTGCCGCATGCACTTGTCGGCGGCGAGGTTTTCTTGCCGCATGTGAGGGCTGTGTGTTTGTTGCCTCACATGTGGTTGCCGCTGGTACTTGTGGTGCATATGTGTCTTTCCCCCTTTCCTGTGCACGATGCCCTTGTTTAGTGTCTTCTGTGTATGTGTGGCGTGCACGGGGTTAAGGTGTGGCTGCATTGTGGGTGTGACCTCAGGCCTCCTTATTACCTTGTGTGTAGAACCTGAGGTCAGTTTTGTTTGGTCTGCCATGGTGTGAGCATGGCTGGAGTGTGTTTGGATCCCACCTTTATGTCTGCGTGAGCCACCCTTATTTGTTATATTGTTTTCTCTGTTTGATTGTATTCCCCTCCTGTGTGCTTCTGCTTACCCTTTCCCTCACTTGGTTATGTCTTTGTTGTGGGATTGTATGAAGCACTACTTTCTGTTTATGTGCTCCGAAAGGGGCTTGCTTACCCGGAGGGGTATAGCATAAACCGGATGGTGTGTTGCCCGGCCAGGTCCCCCCCCAGGCATCTGGTTTCCGCTTGGGGGTCCGGGAGGTCCTGGCGCTGCTTCCCAGTCTTCAGCACGGCAGGTAAGTGTGGGTTCCTTGTATATGTTTCCTATGTATCTTGCCTGCCGTGCGGGCACACACTGTTCGGGTCCCGGCTGCAGAGGGGCCTCGGGAGACTTCTGCTCCTCCGTGTCCCTGGGGGAGCAGGTGGTCTCTGCCCTGTTAGTTCCAGGGTCGAGCAGGGTTGTCAGGAAGAAAGTAAGGTTCACCTGCAATTTCAAGTCCTGTATTACCACCCTCTGTTTAACCTTGCTGGATGTAAGACCACTGCAATTTTTATTGTCTGCAAAAAGGAACTGTTGGAAAGACTGCTTACTGTATCATCACTGTCTTCAGTAAAGTTTGGATTCTGTTTTCAAGTTATCAGTCTGTACCTCAGTTATTCCTACTGTAAATACGGTGTGCCACCGTTTACTGGCACTGAGCGTCACGACATATCAGGGACTTAGCCATAGGCACGTTAAACTATAACACCAAGGGCACCTCACCTTCCACCTGGCTGTGTCCCTCAAGAACCCAGAGAGTGCCCCAGAGGAGCAGCGTGCCGGCCTCTCCATCACTGGCATTCCCCAGGTTAGTTCCTACACAAAGCCCTGACTTGGGGATGCTACATTTTGGCGTCACGAACAGGATACGCACGTTTTATGGACTGTGATCAAAACGTGAACTTTGTGCCTTAACCAGTTTGCCAAGTGACAAAACGCCTGTTTATTTGAAGTGAACTTTGCGGACCTAAAACGTACAGAAAAGTGTCCCAAAAACCTCCAGAAAGCGCTGTGCAGTGTTGCGCTATCAAGAGGAAGAAAATCGCCACTTCAAAGTGCATTTTGTGGACTTTTATGCTGTTTTACTACCACTGCTTGCTGTCATTGAATTGATGCATCATGGCGTCCAAGATGGCCGCCGGCGTATTGGACTTCTTCTTGCGCCATCACTGTCCTCAGTGGCGCGAAAATTTGGCGCCAAAACCCTCCAAGAAGGAGGAGAAGGCGACCTGGAGGTAACGCCTTCCTTTGAGGATTATAATATGGACACCGCCTACCCTATACTGGAATACCTAGGGGCGTGCAAGAATCGACGGGGTGGAGCCTGCTGGAACAGTGGCTCACCCTGCTACGAGGTTTCCTACCTGAATCGGAGGGATCCGGGCCGTAGTTGGTGCAATGGAGGCGACCTCAGGAGCAACTAAGGAGCGCCCTGCGCCCCAGCGTATACTCCCAGCGACATGGCCCAGACCTGTCCATGGCCACAAGCCGAACCCTGCCGTTTCCACCCGCAGCGAGAAGGCTTTCTCCCGCGGAACCCGCGTGGTCGGCCCTGATGGCCGAGATCCGAGTGGCGGCAACTTTAAAAACCACCACTCAGAAAAAGTACTTTGAAGAAGTCACCAAGCGGATTTATGAGGACTCCAGAGACAGCAAGCCCCAGCTCGAGCGCCGCACCGGAGTCGTGCTCGAGTTTGACAAGGTCAGAGGATTTGGCTTCATCAAGAAACCGGCACCAACCGGGACTATTATGTAAATCGCCGGTCCGTCAAGCGCAGCTATCTCCCGGGCGACTGCATAATCTAGCGGTCGGAGAGAAAGTGGAGTTCACTCCCGCAGAGGGCCTGCGAGGCCCATATGCCACTGCGGTGACCCGTCCAGGACCGGTACCGGAAGACTGGGAAGAAACCGAAGATCCGGTGGAGGCAGAGGACCCGCCGGGACCCATCCGGAATACGTACCAGGAAAAGAGTTCCTTTCTCGGCCCGAACATCTTCTGGCAGCCGGCGATCCTGGACAAGCCTCCCAGTCCTTATCCCTCTCCAGAGCTGCCGCGACGAGAGAAGACAGCCGCTGATTGGGCGCGGATGGCCCAGTTCAGTGAAGCCATGGATGACCTGCGGAAGAACCGCCAAGATAGAACCTCATCTGAGCCTGCTGCAAGTGTGCCGGAATCCAGCAGTGAGATCTCCGCCCTGGAGGAGCGGATCGCGTCCTTACAGGTCTATCTGGATGGCCTGCGGCAAGTGGCAGATTCTAAGAAGACAGCGCAGCAGTCCAGCGGTGGTGAGTTACCTGTGACCCCTGTACCACCCGAGCCCGTAGTCAAGGTCCTACCGCTAACGCTGAGCCACCCAAGGTCCGTGTAACAGCGGATAAATTGACATATGCCCGGGCCGAGTCCGCCGTGGCGGGAGTGTTATGTCCCGGCCAGAGGAAGTGTCTACCCCAGCGCCGGCCCGTGTCCCGAGACCAGCAGCTCCTGTGTGTCCGCAACCCAGCGGGCCAGTGAGGTGGGTAGGCCCAATACCGGTGATGTTTCCAGCCCATTCTCTTTGGTGGGCACCCCTCCAAGTGGTCCTGTTGCATGGCCCAGACTACCTGCAGCACAGGGCTGCACTACCTCTGATGAACAGGGATCCTTTGATACCTACCTGTGAGCAGGCCTGCTAGGCCATTTTGCTCATCCTCACAGGGACATCATACTATGTTGCAGGAACTGTTCCTTTAAGTTTGCCAGGCTGGTAGAGCTTGCTGCCAGTTCCCCACGGCCGGTGGCATGTTTGACAAATAAGTTGCCACTGTGGAACCACTGCTCCCAGCCTGCCTCTTTCTGTTCCGGGACATCCTGCCTGCTGCTAACATTGTTGCGTCAAGTACTTTAATAACTTCCTAGTTGCTTTTATTTGCACCTTATCCCTTTTTAACCCCCATTTCAGGTTGAAAAGGGTACTTTATGTCAGCACTTTAAATATACGCGGGACTTGCCAGAGGATGTTACCCTGGTATTGTCAGAGTCCTGTATTGTGATTTTATGTATGTGCTGCTGACCGTATTTATTGCAAAAATTTTTATATTCAAGTCTATGTGCCCAGAGATGGACCCCCTGTGTGCGAGTCTCTGTGATATGCTTTTATGGACTCATTCATTGTCATGGACTATCCTGGTATTCCCTAACATCCGCTGTGCCAGGTCAGCGCCCCAGTTCCACTCTTTATCCTGAAGAAGAGAGCGGCGCCCCTTGTCACCGCACTTCTCCGTCAGTCAGCTGGACCTGATGACAATTGTCTATGCAGATAGAATTGAGTACTGATATGTATATATTCTTGCATGTTTTTCTTTTGTCTCTTTCAGGTGGAAATTCCAGTAGGGCGGTACCCTGGTAGAGTACGAGGCGTACTCAGCTTAAAGCAGCGGGGTATGTAGTGTACGGGAGTTGTACTGCCCGTCACTACGGAAGGGTCACTTGGCTGCTGTCGTTCCTCTCTGTTAGGAGGAGGCTGGTAAAGGTGCTGTTTGTACCATGCAATGTAAATCAGTGTATTTTATTTCCCTGTTACTGTGAAATGTCCTATGTGCAGGCCGGCTAGGGGTGTAATTCCAGCTCTAGTCACTAGAGGGAGCTAGGTTGCCCTAGTCTATATAAGGCCCAGTCAGGGGAAGGGAAAGTAGTCTAGTCTAGAGTGTGCCTGAGACAAGTGCAGGCCATGTGCCTGTGAAGGCCAAACCCAGGCCTCACGGCCTGTGAGGCATCCACCCTAGGAAGATGGTGCCCTAGGAGAAGGAATGCAGAACCCAGAGGCAATCCCTAGAGCAAGGAGGTACTAAACGTCAAGTGGAGGTAAATTATAAAGCTGGAGATTCAAGGATATAAGCCAGAAGTAGGGCATTGGGGCCTTGAAGCATCAATTCCAGTCAGGACGAGTCAGGAAGAAAGTAAGGTTCACCTGCAATTTCAAGTCCTGTATTACCACCCTCTGTTTAACCTTGCTGGATGTAAGACCACTGCAATTTTTATTGTCTGCAAAAAGGAACTGTTGGAAAGACTGCTTACTGTATCATCACTGTCTTCAGTAAAGTTTGGATTCTGTTTTCAAGTTATCAGTCTGTACCTCAGTTATTCCTACTGTAAATACGGTGTGCCACCGTTTACTGGCACTGGCGTCACGACATATCAGGGACTTAGCCATAGGCACGTTAAACTATAACACCAAGGGCACCTCACCTTCCACCTGGCTGTGTCCCTCAAGAACCCAGAGAGTGCCCCAGAGGAGCATCCAGGGCTTTAGGTTCCTGTCGTATGGGCCCTCCCACCTTTGGGGTCGGCCCATACTCGTAGGAGACCAGGGCCAGCTTTAGGGACATGCTAGATTAGCGGTTCCCTTGTCCCTGCTTTTAGCCCTTTTTGGCCCAGCGGCCGCGGACATTGCACGGCGGGGGGTTTTTCCCGCCGTGACAAGGGGGTACTAAGTGTGGCTCATAAGACTGCAGCCACAACACAGTTCATAGGGGAGATTTTAGGATTGAAGGCACAGATCAAGAGGGACCATGATAAGACTGCAGTAATTCATGATGGTGGGTGAGGGGAAGTGTTTGGTAAGTTTCTAGCAGCCCATGATGGCGTTAGAGAAGTCTGCCGATATGAATTCGGACTTGCAGTACATGAATGGTTTGTTGGTGGTTAATAAGATTGAATGATGCATTTCTCTTTGTTGGTAAAAATGGGGGCAGGGAGAAGCCAGGCAGATACCATACCTCCCAACACAAAGAGGGACAATATGTGCGGGGCACGTAACACGTCTTATCAATTTTTCTCATACTAGGCCACGCCTCTTACTCTGCCCAAAACTATACCCACCCAGTCCCTTTAATGCCCCCTCAAAATAAGTATTCCCCCTTTGTGCCAGCACACAGTAGTAATGCACACACTGTACAGCCGTCACAGTAGTAATGTTCACATAGTGCCCCCTTCACAGTAGCTATACCCACATTGTTCCCCTTTCACAGTAGTGATGCCCAGATTGTTCCCCTCACAATAGTTATGCCCACATTGTGCCCCTTTCACAGTAGTAATACTCACGTGTGTCCCTTCCACAGTAGCCATGCCAAGATAGGCCCCGTTCACAGTAGTTATGCCCAGATAGGCCCCGTTCACAGTAGTTATGCCCAGATAGGCCCCGTTCACAGTAGCTATGCCCAGATAGGCCCGTTCACAGTAGTTATGCCCAGATTTGCCCCCTTCACAGTTGCTATGCCAAGATGTACTGCCTTTACAGTAATTATGCCCATATGTGCCCCTACACAGTTTCTATGTCCAGATACGTGCCCCCTCACGTTGGTTATACCCAGATATGTGCCCCCTTCAGAGGAATAAAAAAAAAAAACACAGTAAATACTTACCTAGTTCATCTGATGATCACAGCTCAGATGCCGGTGCTCCCCAGCAGGATACTGTCACACATCGAACTGAAGTGTAGGAGGAGCAGAGGCTGATTTCAGCCTGCCCCCCTCCTCCTCCTACTCAGACCAGCAGCTTCACCATTACACTCAGCTTTCTCTGCATCATATACAGAGACAGCTGACAGCGGGACACACCTCAGCCGTTTTTGGGACAGCGGGACAGCCACTGAAATCTGGGACTGTCCCGCCAGATATGGGGACGGTTGGGAGGTATTATAGGGTGGATAGTGGGAGGTGCCAAGAGCAGGACATAGGGGCCCAATTCAGATTCCTGCTATGGGGTCCAATGATTTCTATGAATGCCCAGGCTATGATATTTGACATAACATAAAGGGTGCTTTAATTTGTTTTGGTGGAGGTGGTCGGAAAGTTGAGTAGGTGTCTCAGCTTCCTACCTTGGTGGGAATAGGTGGCCCTGAGGAACTACATGCCTTTGCCATGGACCTGCAGTTTTGCTTAGGAGGACCATTAAAACAGTTTAGACCTTCAACCTGTTAATAAAGCTGTAGCCGTCCACACTGCTTACTCTAAAGTCGTTGGTTGGTTGTTTATCTTTACTTGTACATGCAATGTTATGTGGGTTACGTTATCCGCGCGGTCTTAGTAAAATGGAACAGCAATGCTGAGTTATTGTGGCGCTTATGAGATATAGACCATGGATAAACAAATCAATAATACAACAGCTCTAGGGAGCTTTCAATTGAATGTAATGAAGAAAGAGGATGCCGCTGATGATTTCATTTCTTGGATCTGCACTGGTGCACTCTTCTTCAATTTAATTGTGTTTATGACAGCTGCATCCTAGGAGTATTCCATGTATCTATGTGCCATCTGCTTACTTTTCTCGTATGGCTTGAAGTATTAGGAGTACACTTCCTATTGAACCAAGAAATGAAGAGGCACATGACTTCGGGCTGGAAGAATGGACTTTACTGGTTATCACCTTTGTAACTGGGGTGGTTTGGCTGTAGCGACGCCTATGGGCAGAGCAGAAACATGAAACATAGCAGGGTACTGGACAGCCTGAATTAACAGTACTGACCCCCAGAATGCACACAAGAACAGAAACAGCCTGACTTAGCAGAACTGACCACAAGCTATGCAGACTGAGCCCTGAAACTCCACACTCAAAGACAGAAGTAGCTGCCTAACGAGCGCACCTGAAAGGACACACCCAGGAACCGAAGAGGGAGTTTAACCCCATCAGAACCAAGCAGGGAGGTAAACAAGAAACCACAGCAAAGAAGCTGCGATACAGGACATTGCCCCTAGCAACCAGCAGCAAGGGTGCAACAGACCTAAATACCCACTGGGATATAATACCGCCTGAGAGGGGGCACAAACCACGTCACAGCGAAACGCATTGTGACTCGTGAGACGTGACACACAAGATGAGATGAGTGTAGAAACCATTCAGTCCCATAATCGAGGCTCTTTTTGGTGTTTGCTATGGGCACCATCTCTTCTATATATTAGGGTGACCAGACATCCTCGTGTTCCCAGAGACTTTCTCTTTTTGGGACCTTCAAAAAATGTCCAGAAGGGCTTTTATAAATGGCCAGGCATGTCCAGGATTCTCAAGATGGGGTGGGGTACACCTAAACTTTATTTTAATATGTGTACTGTATGTGTTGTTTTCTACTTGTACAGGAGCAGGAGGCTGGGGAGCAGTGAGTTTAGCGCTGCTAGGACCATTAGTACTCACTGCTCCCTGGTCCTTGGGTGCCACGCTGTGCTGTGTCCTGACAGTATCCAGCATGAGGACGTAGGGTATACAGACACACACTGTGACCTCACGCTGAGCAATGTTAGGTCAGTACACAGCTGCAAGAGGAACGTGCCGAATCTCAAGAGTGCCAGTGCCTTCTGGAGCAGGAGAGGTACGTATATTTTTTATTTATTTTTGTCTGATGTAAGGCCTGATTGATGGGGGGTTGTTATAGGAGCCATTACTTTGGGGTTCAATCTGAGGTCTGATTGATGGAGGAAAGGAGGTTGAGTGTTTTAGGGGGCCATTACTTTGGCGTTTGATCTGAGGTTTAATTGATGGAGGGAAGGAGGTGGAGTGTTATAGAGGTCATGACTTTGGGGTCTGATCTGAGGTCTGATTGTTGGGGGGGGGGGGGGAGTGGGGCTAATCTGGGGTCTGTATTAATTTTTAGGTCTGGGGTTTAATGCCTAAAGTCTGCATTGGGTCCCATCATTTTCTAGTTCTGTAGCTGTACCCTTTGGCTATTTAATTTTGGCAGTACAGTATTTTCAGGGGAGCAGCAGGCACAGTATTAGTGAATGCTACCAAATGGCAGTGTTATAGGGGTAGCTACAAAGGGGGTTATTTGCTATAGAGTAGGGATTGAATGCACAAAGCAATGAGTCAAGTCAGAGATGTAACGTAATCTCCTGGGCCCAGTGGAGTAGCTATGGGGGTCGCGGCTTATAAAGCACTGCAGGAGGCGGGAGGAGAGGTGAGTGAAGCGCGATACTCACCACTCCTCCCTGGTCTTCTCCGGGCCGCGCAGCACGTCCTGACTGCGTACAGCATCAGGACGTAGTATGCACACTGTGACGTGACACTGCAGGCAGTCAGTGTGGGCCCCAGGAAGATGGGGGAGCGCAACTGCAGGGGAGAGTGGGTGTGGAGCAGAAGAGGTAGGTTAATTTATTTATTTTAGGTCTGATCTGAGTAGTCTAACATGGGGGTCTGATCTGAGGTCTGATGCGGGGGTCTGACATGGCGGTCTAATATGGGGACTCATCTGAGGATTTGATATAGGGCTCTGATCTGAGGTGTGATATTGGGGTCTGATCTGAGCATCTGATGGGGGTCTCATCTGAGAATCTGATATGGGGGTTTAAGGTCTGATATGGGGTTCTGATTTGAGGTCTAATCTGAAGATCTGATATGGGGGTCTAATTTGGGTTCTGATGTGGGGATCTAATTTGAGGTCTGATATGGGGGTCTGATTTGAGGTCTTATATGGGGGTCTGATCTAAGGATCTACTATGAGCGTCTGATCTGATATGGGGGTCTAATTTAAAGTCTGATATGGGGGTCTGATCTGAGAATCTGATATAGGGGTCTGATTTGAAAGGAAAGGGGGTATGTAAGGGGGTATTTTTTGAGTTGGCACATATAAGTTTTTTTTTTGTACTGGCACACATTATAAGGGGGTATTTTTGTATTGGCACACACTGAAAGGGGTTCCTTCAGTACTGGCAAACATTAGAAGGGGGCATTTTTCTACTGGCAAACATTAGAAGGGGGAATTTTTCTACTGGCACACATTAGAAGGAGAAGTATTCATACTGGGGGGCTATGGGGAACTTGATTACTAGTATTGGCACAATGGGGGCATTATTACAGTTGGGGGCACTGTTAACACTATGCACTGTGGCAGATAATTATTTCTACTGGTGGGACTCTGGGGGGCACTATTATTGTGGGGGGCACCCTGGCACAGTATCCGCTTAGCACAATTATTTTGGGAGACATTATGTTTATACTATTAGGCTGGATTCCCACATCCATTTAACACAGACGTGAACTGTCCGTGGTAACCTGGGCTGGATTCCTGCTTATGGTTGCTATGACGCCGTGCGCTTCCTGCCGCTCCTGCAGTACAGTAATACAAGCGCACGGCGTCATAGCAACCAATGACGCCATGCGCTCCTGCTCTAAGCAGGAATCCAGCCCAGGTTACCACGGACAGTTTACGTCCGTGTTAAACAGACGTGTGAATCCAGCCTTAGTGTCAGGGACACTATTTGCTGGGTGCAGGTATTTCTTAGGATGCTGTGTGCTATTAATTATTGAAGGGGGAACTATCTGTGTGGTGCTAGTATTTTCAGGGAGACTCTTCCTGCAGTATAGTTTTGGGGAGCACAGCGGGCATTGTATTGCGGGTGGCAGGATGAGATTTTGAGAAGCTGAGAGGATGATGGAAAAGTAGGAAACTAAGATGTCTGTCCAACTCTGCAGAGACAAGAGATGGCTGAAATAAATCATGATGGCAGCCTGGTCAGAATGGAGAGGATGAGAGAACATCTACAACAGAGGAGACATCACTGGATGTAAGAGGTATGTGTGGCTGTATTACCCAGTATGTTTTGTAGAATGGGTATGTCTTTAACAGTAGGCCTGGAGGGAAGGGGTTAGGTTGAGAATTTTTGCCTCAGGCAGCAGAAAGCGTAGGTGCACCCCTGCCAATTGCCACAAAGCACTGATGGAAGGGGGGCCCAAGCTGAACTCTAGCACCAGGGCCCATAATCCTTTAGCTACGCCCCTGCCTGGGTCCTAATGTAAAATCTGTCATAATCCCCATAGGCGTGTGCAGCTTGTTGTATTAGGGCGTGCACCCTAAAGCACAAACACACACGCCGCGCGCGCGTGTGTATGTACAGTATGTATATATATATTATATACACATAAACATATATATATATATATATATATATATATATATATATATATATAAATACACTCTACATGCATGCATACATACATACATACATACATACATACATACATACATACAGACCCGCACTCAAATAATTATCAGTATAAACAAACTGAGGGGTATCAGGGTACATTACACAGGGATAATATAACTGAGGAGGGCTATCAGGGACATAATACAGGGATAATATAAGTTATATTACCTCTATATAATGTCTGATAGCCCTCCTCAGTTATATTACCCCTCATGTACCCTGATACCTCTAGTTATTTTATCCCCTGTGTAATTTGCCCTGATACCCCTCAGTTATATTATATAACTGAGGGGTATCAGGGTAATACAGGGGACAACTGAGGAGGGGTAACACTGTGGGATAGGGTACATACTTCTTTTTTTAAATGCATGACAGGTTACATTATACAGGGGAGTGGGGACAACTTTTTTTTATATGCGTTATATAACTGCATGGGTGGGTCCCGGACCGGAGCAGCTGGGCAGTGGGCACCACGTTCCTAGTTCCCTTCCAACATATCACATTGCACGCAGTGTGACTGACGTGACGTTAACTCGGCCTGCGCCTGCACAGCACGCACGGCTTTCTACCTCCCTATGTGAATACTAGATGCCACCCACCGGCAGCCAGCAGGCAGGTATTGTAAATTAATTTACAGTGCGGCGACGGCCAGCGTAACAGACAGGGGAATCAGTGGGGGGGGGGGGGGGCACCTGGGAGCACGGCGTTCACAAACCTATTAGTGCCCAGGCACACCCGACACACCCCGTGCGCATGCCTATGATAGTCCCATCTACAGTGTGCCATTTGGTAATCCTGCTGTCTTCTTATATACAGCAGATGTCTGTGCATGATAGTCTGGACCAAATAGAGAAGGACAGGAAAATGAACAACTCAAATCCATGCAGACGTCACCTAAAAGTCACTTTGTTAGAAAGTAGAGTCACTCTAAATTGATTCCGGGTCACCCTACTATATATTCCTCCGGTTAAGAAGAAGACCACCTGGAGGTGGCATGAAGAGTGGTTATTGACAGCCTGCTCCCAATTTAGGTGTTTAAGTTTTTCAAAATTTTTACCTATAAAAAAATAATTCTGGAAACGTAGACTCTACATAGTTTTATGTCATCGCAAATGGCAAAATGCAGAGCTTGTTGCCTCGTGGGTGCTGGTGGGCCTCGGAATGTAGTTCAAAAGCTTCCGGTTACTCACTTGTTGATTGCCAATGAACTATATAGGCATGGATACATTTCATGGTCCTGTCTGAGAAATCATTTTCATTTTGTTTCCTATTAGCAGTAATGGGAAAACCTACAGATCGTACATGTTCTTCGCACAGTTCTTGTCAAGGCGCAGTATTCCTCCAGATAATACATTATAGAGTTAATAATCGCTGTGAAAAGCTGCCTGATGACTGCTTGACATGCCGTGACATAAATGCAATTTTAAGCCTCGAAGACTATTGTTTTCCAGCTGACCACACTGTTGATATGATTGCCAACCATTTTCAGCCGCCACTTTATGCAATAAAGAGGAAGCTTCGTAGACACTCCTAACATAATGTGTTCATACTCACTGTGTGCAATGAAGAACCATTTTCTATGTGATATAGAAAATTCACAGATGAAATTTTGAATGCTCAAATAAAAAACTAAAAAACATAAAAACATTTGCAGGTTGTTCTTTATTTAGGACTGTATGGTCCTGCTGTCGTCATTCACTGTACATTGACTGTGATAAACAAAACCGTAATGAATGGGAATTTTTTTGAATGACCATTTACACAATTTAAAGGGAATCTATTGTCTGGAAAGTATTGCCGTTTCTACAGCAACGCGATAGGTTTACACCTTCTGCTGTGTAGAGATCACTAGTCCGCAGTCATCTTGTCATACAGCTGAAGTATAAAGCGGGAGACAAATATTGCAGTATCACACCATTTTCAGTAGCTGATGGGATAACTCCTCCTTCTTCACAGTGAATTTAGGTATAACACATAGCATGCCCACTACAGCCAGGGTTAGACTGGCCCACCAGGGTATCAGAGAATCCTCCAGTGGGCCCAAGCTCTGACAATAATAGACCCCTAATAAAACGGGGCCCTTAACCTCTTAGGGACACAGGGCGTACAGGTACACCCTGATGTCCCGATACTTATAGACACAGGGCGTACATGTACGCCCTGTGTAGTTCCGGTCACCGCTGTGCGGGGTGATCGGAACAGAATGCCTGCCGAAATCATTCGGCAGGCACTCTGTGACAATGCCCAGGGGGGTCCTGTGACCCCCCCCCCCCCCCCACCTCATCAGCGATCGCAGCAAACCGCAGGTCAATTCAGACCTGCGGTTTGCTGCATTTCCGGGTTATTCAGGTCCCTGGTGACCCAGAATAGGATGGTGATCAGTGCCGTGATAATACACCACCAATCACCATCTTTCGATCCTGTGAGATGATGGTGACATCACCTCACAGGATCGCTTCCTATTGGCTGCACGGGCGGGCAGCGGTTAAACTCCCCCTGCTCTCCTCTCCTCCTCCATTCTGTGTCCGGAGCGAGAAGAGAGAGCAGCCTGCATCTTCTGTGCCCAGCAGTCCAGACCCCTCCTGTGACCCTCCAAAGTGCCATCAGGTAGGTTAGGGAAAGGTTTAGGTCAGGCAGGGAGACTTAGGGAGAGTTTAGAGTTACATTTCTTTTTGTTTTAGCTGTTGCATCACCCTTTGGGTGTCTGGGGTCCACTGTACAGCTGTGTGACCCTAGACCCCCCCAGGGGTGCTGCAGCTTGCCCCCCCCCCAAAAAAAGGGCTTTGCATTTTTTTGCTTTTTGCGTTTTTTTTTTATTGCGTACACTGACAGTGACCGGCACTCTTTAGCTTCCGGCCACTGTTAGCGCATCACCCACCCCACCGCTGATCAGCTTCGGAAAGCTGATCAGCGAGTTAGATTTTTTTTTTCATCTTTTTCACATTTTTGGGGCTTTTTTTTTTTTTTTTTTTTAGTTCTCTTTTTTTTCCTGTTAGGTTTAGGGAAAAGTCCGGGAACACCCGTGCCCCACACACGCACACTGTATAAATGTTTACACGCACGCACACACATACACACACTCCCCTATGGCCCGCCGGACGTTCTCGGCCGAGGAGACATACGCCCAGCTTGCCTCCGATGTCCTTGTACTGACCACAATTCACGGTAATGGCATCACCCCTGTCCCTGTGCGAGGTACCACGGCAACGGTCCTCGAGCCTGATTGTATCAAAACTCGGGCATGGTACAAAAAAGTTGCGGTCTACTTAGAGCAGGTTGCCATGTACAAATCTTTCGTACTGTTCCAGTGCGATCGCAGCACAGGGAAATTCCTTCAGTTCTATGAGGCAGTCCTCAAGGACCTGATCTTTTCTGACTGGGAAAGAGCAGGCCGGAGTAGCTCGGGAACTGGAGGCACCCAGATCGTCCCCGGCCAACACTTTCCAGGTGTGGTCCCCCATACTGGAAAGAAAGGACGGTCTCAAAAAAAATGCAGTGTGTGTAACAGGATGGGGATACGGAAGGACACCACCGATCATCTGGGCCTCTGCATTGACGGTTGCTTCAGGTAATTCTGTCCAAAACCCCTGAGGACGCCAGCCTAGCTGGTGAAACATGTTGGGGGACGGAAGCTTAGGGTTTTAAATGGCTGTTGGTACCTGTAGGGAAAACTAGCGATTATATGAACACAGTGGTGGGCAGTTAAAACATTAGCAGTGGAGCACTGCAGTTGAATGCAATCCACCAAATCTGAGTGGATATTACTTCCATATCAATTACCAGTGTGAATAGTGGCCGTGGATAATGTGCACACCATGACCACAGAATCCAATGGTTAAACACCAATCCCTCCAGTGAAACCAACAGTGGTTTTAAATTCACGTGTGCTCACAACTAATAAATTTTAGATTACTAATAAAGGTTATATTTTATCTTTAGTGGTACCAGGGATAAAAGTGGCTTATTTCACGCAATAATGCGTGCATCTAGTTAATTGAGTTACGTGGAGCCCTTCCCTGGTAGGATCCCTGTGAAACTAGCTTGGTTGCTTCAGGTAGTACCACACTTCCATGGAGTACTAAATTTATTATCTCCTTTTCCATTTAGCCACTAACAATCGGATAAAAACTATGGTTCTCAGACTTGAGACACTAAAGCAATCTTTAGTTTTTTCACATACCACAGTTTTCCTTGAGTATTTCCCTGAGTTATGGCAGTTTTAACCTCTATAATATGAGCATCTTCTCAAGATGGCTCCTCTGCCAGTTCTCTGAGGCCAAAACTGCCTCCCCTCACTTCACATACACACAGCTCCCTTCCAGCCAATCAGATTGGATTACTGAGAGACACGACTCCTCACTCTGAAGCCTAATGCAGGCATGCAGTGTGGAGGATCGGCCCTCTGTCTTCTGTTTACACTAAAGGGAAGACAGACAAGCCATAGCAACGGTCATTTAACCACTTGCCGCCACGCTAACGCCGATGGGCGTCAGCGCGGCGGCTCTCTCAGGTCTCACTGCCGCCTATCGGCGTCATCTCGTGAGACCTGAGATTTCGTATGAACGCGCGCGCGCGTTTATGTGATCGGAGCCGGGATAACTGAAACTACAGCCTGCCAGCGCTGATAATGCGCTGGCAGGCTGTAGATGCGGGAAAAACCGCATTTAAATCGCATATCAGATGCTGTTTTGTAAACAGCGTCTGATATGCTTGCTGTCTGCTCGTCTGGTGGTCCCTTTGTCTGGGACCACCAGAGGAAACATAGGTAAAGTGCACCAATCACTACACCCCCCCCCCCATCACTGATTAACCCCTGATCACCCATGTCACCCCCCCCGATCACCCCCTGTCACCCCCCCTGTCACTTATCACCCCCCTGTAAGGCTTATTCAGACGTCCGTATGTGTTTTGCGGATCCATGGATCTACGGATCCGCAAAATACGGACACCGGCAATGTGCTTTCCGCATTTTGCAGATCCGCACAGAACTATATAGAAAATGCTTTTTCTTGTCCGCAATTGCGGACAAGAATAGGACATGTTCTATATTTTTGCGGAACGGAAGTGCAGACCCGGAAGCGCGGATCCGTAATTCCGGATCCGAGCGGGACAAAGTCTGTCCCCATAGAAATGAATGGGTCCACAATTTCGTTCCGCAAACAGAATTGCGGACGTGTGAATGGGGCATAAGGGTCCCTTATCACCGCCAGTTAGTTAGCTACATGTTAGGTAGTTAGCGCCCAGCCCACCGCACCACAGTCACTGATTTTGGCAGAGATTTTTTCATCCACATTGATCGATGCGAATGAAGAAATCTGTGCCGTTCATTTATTTATTTTTTTCAGCCCAGCGGCTGAACGGAAAAAAAAAATGTCATTACCCGTCTGCTCAATATAAGGAGAATAGCAGAAACTCCTAATGCTGGTAATACGTGTAAAAAATTGCGGAGACCCCTAAAATGCCAGGGCAGTACAAACACCTCACATGTGACCCCATTTTAGAAAGAAGACACCCCAAGGTATTCCGTGAAGGGTATGGTGAGTTCATGCAAAATTTTATTTTTTGTCACAAGTTAGTGGAATATGAGACTTTGTAAAAAAAAAATATATATATCAATTTCCGCTAACTTGTGCCAAAATTTTTTTTTTTCTGTGAACTCGCCATGCCCCTCACGGAATACCTTGGGGTGTCTTCTTTCCAAAATGGGGTCACTTGTGGGGTATTTATACTGCCCTGGCATTTTAGGGGCCCTAAAGCGTGAGAATCCAAATGCGTAAAAATGCCCTGTGAAATCCTAAAGGTACTCATTGGTTTTAGGGTCCCTTTGCGCATCTTGGCTGCAAAAAAGTGGCACAAATGTGGTATCGCTGTACTCAGGAGAAGTAGGGCAATGTGTTTTGGGGTGTATTTTTATATATACCTATACTGTGTGTGAGAAATATCGCTGTAAACGACAACTTTTTAATTTTTTTTATACAAAGTTGTCAATTTACAGAGATATTTCTCTCACCCAACATGGGTATATGTAAAAATACACCCCAAAACACATTGCCCTACTTCTCCTGAGTACGGCGATACCACATGTGTGACACTTTTTGCAGCCTAGGTGCAAAGGGGCCCAAATTCCAACGAGTACCTTTTAGCTTTTACATGGCTGCTCACATTTAGCCCCGCCCAAAATGCCAGAACAGTACAAACACCCACAAATGACCCCATTTTGGAAAGAAGACACCCCAAGGTATTCGCTGAGGGGCATAGTGAGTCCATAAAAATTGAACTTTTTGTCAAAAGTTAGCGGAAAGGGAGACTTTGTGAGAAAAACAATAAAAATCAATGTCCGCTAACTTGTGCCCAAAAAAATCTTCTGTGAACTCGCCATGCCCTCACGGAATACCTTGGGGTGTCTTCTTTCCAAAATGGGGTCACATGTGGGTATTTATACTTCCCTGGCATTTTAGGGGCCCTAAAGCGTGAGAAGAAAATGCGTAAAAATGCCCTCCTAAAGGTACTCATTGAATTTGGGCCCTTTGCGCATCTTGGCTGCAAAAAGTGTCACACATGTGGTATTGCCGTACTCAGGAGAAGTAGGGCAATGTGTTTTGGGTGTATTTTACATATACCTCTGCTGGGTGTGAGAAATATCTCTGTAAATTGACAACTTTGTATAAATTTTTTAAAAGTTGTCATTTACAGAGATATTTCTCACACCCAGCATGGGTATATGTAAAAATACACCCCAAAACACATTGCCCTACTTCTCCTGAGTACGGCGATACCACATGTGTGACACTTTTTTGCAGCCAAGATGCGCAAAGGGGCCCTAAAACCAATGAGTACCTTTAGGATTTCACAGGGCATTTTTACGCATTTGGATTCTCACGCTTTAGGGCCCCTAAAATGCCAGTGCAGTATAAATACCTCACATTTGACACCATTTTGGAAAGAAGACACCACAAGGTATTCCGTGAGGGGCATGGCGAGTTCACAGAATGGTTTTTTTTTGGGCACAAGTTAGCGGAAATTGATATATATTTTTTTTTTTTTTTACAAAGTCTCATATTCCACTAACTTGTGACAAAAAATAAAATTTTACATGAACTCACCATACCCCTCACGGAATACCTTGGGGTGTCTTCTTTCCAAAATGGGGTCACTTGTGGGGTATTTATATTGTCCTGGCATTTTAGGGGTCTCTAAAGCCTGAGAAGATGTCTGGAATCCAAATGCGTAAAAATGTCCTGTGAAATCCTAAAGGTACTCATTGGAATTAGGGCCCCTTTGCGCACCCAGGCTGCAAAAAAGTGTCACTCATGTGGTATCGACGTACTCAGGAGAAGTAGGGCAATGTGTTTTGGGGTGTATTTTTATATATACCCATACTTTGTGTGAGAAATATCTCTGTAAACGACAACTTTTTAAATTTTTTTATACAAAGTTGACAATTTACAGAGATATTTCTCTCACCCAGCATGGGTATATGTAAAAATACACACCCAAAACACATTGCCCTACTTCTCCTGAGTACGGCGATACCACGTGTGTGACACTTTTTTGAAGCCTGGGTGCGCAAAGGGGCCCAAATTCCAACGAGTACCTTTAGGTTTTACATGGCTGCTCACAATTTAGCCCCGCCCAAAATGCCAGAGCAGTAAACACACCCCACAAATGACCCCATTTCAGAAAGTAGACACCCCAAGGTATTCACTGAGGGGCATAGTGAGTCCGTCTGAGATTTTTTTTGTTTTTTGCCAGAAGTTAGCAGAAATGGAAACTTTATTATTATTTTTTTCCTCAGAAAGTGTCATTTTCCGCTAACTTGTGAAAAAATGAAATGATACATGAACTCACCATGCCCTCCGTGAATACTTTGGGGTGTCTTCTATCTAAAATGGTGTCATTTGGGGGTATTTATACTTTCCTGACATTCTAGCACCTGAAGAAACATGACAGGTGCTCAGAAAGTCAGAGCTGCTTCAAAATGCCGAAATTCACTTTTTTGCACCATAGTTTGTAAACGCTATAACTTTTACCCAAACCAATAAATATACACTTATTGGATTTTTTTTTATCAAAGACATGTAGAACAATAAATTTTGTGAAAAATTTATATAGAAATGTAGTTTTTAAAAAAAAAAATTACAACAGAAAGTGAAAAATGTCATTTTTTTGCAAAAATGTCGTTACATTTTTATTAATAGCAAAAAAAGTAAAAATGTCAGCAACAATGAAATACCACCAAATGAAAGCTCTATTAGTGAGAAGAAAAGGAGGTAAAGTTCATTTGGGTGGTAAGTTGTATGACCGAGCAATAAACAGTGAAAGTAGTGTAGTGCGGATTTGTAAAAAAGGGCCTGGTCACTAGAGGGGTATAAACCTGTGGTCTTCAAGTGGGTAAGGGAGCAGTGGAAAGGGACAGAGGACATAAATGAAACTTGTTGTTATAAGATAATTACAAATCTTTTGACAATCACTGACAGACTAACTCAGGTATACATGCCTAGCTGTAATAAACTAGCAAATAAAATAAAAATAAGACAGTTACACTTTAACCCCTTAAGGACCAGGCTCATTTTCACCTTAAGGACCAGGCCATTTTTTGTAAATCTGACCAGTGTCACTTTGGGTGTGAATAATTTTAAAACGCTTTTACTTATCCAGGCCATTCTGAGATTATTTTTTCATCACATATTGTACTTCATGACACTGGTAAAATTGAGTCAAAAAAATCCATTTTTATTTATAAGAAAAATACAAATATACCAAAAATGTTGAAAAATTTTAAATTTTCCAAGTTTTAATTTCTCTACCTCTATAATACATAGTAATACTGCCAAACAAAGTTATTAATTTACATTCCCCATATGTCTAATTCATGTTTGGATCATTTTGGGAATGCTATTTCATTTTTGGGGACATTACAAGGCTTAGAATTTTAGAAGCAAATCTTGAAAATTTTCAGAAATTTTCAAAAATTCACTTTTTAGGGACCAGTTCAGGTTTGAAGTCAGTTTGTGAGGCTTACATAATAGAAACCACCCAAAAATGACCCCATTCTAGAAACTACACCACTCAAGGTACTCAAAACTGATTTTAAAAACATGGTTAACCCTTTAGGCGTTTCACAAGATTTATTGGCAAATGGAGATGGAATTTCAGAATTGCAATTTTATGGCAAATTTTCCATTTTAATCCATTTTTTCCAGTTTTTCAAGCAAGTGTTAACAGCCAAACAAAACCCAATATTTATTGCCCTGATTCTGTAGTTTGCAGAAACACCCCATATGTAGTCGTAAACTACTGTATGGCCATGTGGCAGGGCGTAGAGGGAAAGGAGCGCCGTGAGGTTTTTGGAAGGCAGATTTTGCTGGACTGGTTTATCTACACCATGTCCCATTTGAAGCCTGATGCCCCCCTGGGGTAGAAACTCCATAAAAGTGACCCCATTTTGGAAACTACGGGATAAGAAGGCAGTTTTGTTGGGACTATTTTTAAGGTACATATAATTTTTGGTTGCTCTATATTACATTTTTATGAGGCAAGGTTACCAAAAATAGAAATTCTGAAATTTCATCTCCATTTGCTATAAACTCTTGAGGAACCCCTAAAGGGTTAACAAAGTTTGTAAAATAAGTTTTGAATGCCTTGAGGGGTGTAGTTTATTAGATGGGGGTCACTTTTATGGAGTTTCTACTCTAGGGGTGCATCAGGGGTTCTTTAAATGGGACATGGTGTCAAAAAAAAGGCCATCAAAATCTGCCTTCCAGGAACCATATGACGTTCATTTCCTTCTGCGCCCTGCCATGTGCCCGTACAGCAGTTTACCCCCACATATGGGGTGTTTTTGTAAACTGCAGAATCAGGGCAATACATTTTAAGTTTTATTTGGCTGTTAAACCTTGCTTTGTTACTTCAAAAAATGCATTAAAATGGAAAATTTGACAAAAAATAGCTGTTTTTGCACAGTTTTTTATTTTATTTTTTACCGTGTTAATCTAAGGGGTTAGCTCATGGGGTATTTTTATAGAGCAGATTATTACGGATGTGGAGATACCTAATTTGTCTACTTTTTTAAATTTATTTAGGTTTAACACTATATTATCCTATTTGTAACAAAATATTTTTTTTTTAGTATGAGTCAGTTTTTTTTTAGTTTTTATCTGATTGTCTTAGGTAGAGGCTCATTTTTTGCAGGATGAGACAATGGTTTTATTGGTACTATTTTGGGGGGCATATGACTTTTTGATCGCTTGCTATTACACTTTTTGTTATGTAAGGTGACGAAAAAATTCCTTTTTTTGCATTCTTTTTTTTTTTACCGTGTTAATCTAAGGGGTTAGGTCACGGGGTATTATTTTAGAGCAGATTATTACGGACGTGGCGATACATAATTTGTCTACTTTTTTAATCATTTTTTTGATTATTTTAGATTTACAAACCATCATTTTTAAAAAAATTTGGGTGTCTCAAGTCTGAGAACCATAGTTTTTATCCGATTGTTTGTGGCTAAATGGAAAAGGAGATAATAAATTTAGTACTCCATGGAAGTGTGGTACTACCTGAAGCAACCGTCAATGCAGAGGCCTGGATGATCGTTGGTGTCCTTCCGTATCCCCCTCCTGTTACACACTCTGCATTTTTTTTTGAGACCGTCCTTTCTTTCCAGTATGGGGGACCACACCTGGAAAGTGTTGGCCGGGGACGATCTGGGTGCCTCCAGTTCCCGAGCTACTCCGGCCTGCTCTTTCCCCGTCAGAAAAGATCAGGTCCTTGAGGACTGCCTCATAGAACTGAAGGAATTTCCCTGTGCTGCGATCGCACTGGAACAGTACGAAAGATTTGTACATGGCAACCTGCTCTAAGTAGACCGCAACTTTTTTGTACCGTGCCCAGGTTTTGATACAATCGGGCACGAGGACCGTTGCCGTGGTACCTCGCACAGGGACAGGGGTGATGCCGTTACCGTGAATTGTGGTCAGTACAAGGACATCCCTCTTGTCCTTATATCTGACCAGCAACAGGTTTCCACTGGTAAGGGCAAGGGTTTTACCCCTAGGGCGTACCTGGAGCGTTGATTTCTCCGCACGGTCCCACAAGCGAACGTGGATCTGGCGGCGAGGGACTGGTACAAGGGGATACTAGTATAAAAGTTATCCACGTACAGGTGGTAACCCTTATCTAGCAGTGGGTGCATAAGGTCCCACACAAGTTTCCCACTAACACCCAGAGTGGGGGACATTTCTGGGGGTTGAATACTGGAATCTCGCCCCTCGTACACACGAAACTTGTAAGTGTACCTTGAGGTACTCTCACAAAGTTTGTACAGCTTCCTGCCATACCTCACCCACTTTGAGGAAACATACTGGCGGAAAATGAGTCTCCCCTTGAAAGCAATCAGAGACTTATCAACCGCGACCTCCCTTCCAGGTACATAGGCCTCAAACAATTTTGCCCCGAAGTGATCGATGACCGGCCTGATTTTGTACAGGCGATCTCATAGGCAGGATCACCTCGGGGAGGACATGCTGCATTATCTGCATAACGCAGGCATTTCCGAATGGCCTCAAACCGTGAGCGTGTCATGGCCGTTCTGTAAAGTGGGGTCTGGTAGAGGACATCCCCACTCCAGTAATGCCTGACACTGGGTTTTTTGAGTAGGCCCATGTGCAGCACAAGGCCCCAAAACCTCCTTATCTCGGCTGCACTGACCGGAGTCTAGCCACCGGGCCTAGCCAAAAAAGAGCCCCGGGTGTTAAGCAATGAACTGTTGGGCGTACAGATTCGTTTGCTCCACCATCAGATTCACAAAGTAGTCACAAAAAAAGACTAAAATAGTCATATTCAGTGAAGCCCACTGTGGGAATCAGGAATCACGGGCTGAAAATTCTCTGGGGTACACCAGGCAAGTTCACTGGTAGGGGGCTCAGGTGAACTTATCTGGTGGGCCCCAGAGCTGCTCTTACTAGGGTTGGCCACAGGGTCCCTAGCATGGTGGTCCCCTTGCTCCGCCTGGTGGCATCTCCGCCGCCTTGGGGGCTCATCATCATCGCTAGATGAGGAGGTGGACGCGGATGACAAAAGGAACGTGAGGTCATCCTCATCCTCACTGGGGCTCTCGGACTCGGAGGCAAGCTGGGCGTATGTCTCCTCGGCCGAGAACGTCCGGCGGGCCATAGGGGAGTGTGTGTATGTGTGTGCGTGCGTGTAAACATTTATACAGTGTGCGTGTGTGTGGGGGCACGGGTGTTCCCGGACTTTTCCCTAAACCTAACAGGAAAAAAAAAGAGAACTAACTAAAAAAAAAAAAAAAGCCCCAAAAATGTGAAAAAGATGAAAAAAAAATCTAACTCGCTGATCAGCTTTCCGAAGCTGATCAGCGGTGGGGTGGGTGATGCACTAACAGTGGCCGGATGCTAAAGAGTGCCGGTCACTGTCAGTGTACGCAATAAAAAAAACGCAAAAAGCAAAAAAATGCAAAGCCCTTTTTTTTGGGGGGGGGAGGGGCAAGCTGCAGCACCCCTGGGGGGGTCTAGGGTCACACAGCTGTACAGTGGACCCCAGACACCCAAAGGGTGATGCAACAGCTAAAACAAAAAGAAATGTAACTCTAAACTCTCCCTAAGTCTCCCTGCCTGACCTAAACCTTTCCCTAACCTACCTGATGGCACTTTGGAGGGTCACAGGAGGGGTCTGGACTGCTGGGCACAGAAGATGTAGGCTGCTCTCTCTTCTCGCTCCGGACACAGAATGGAGGAGGAGAGGAGAGCAGGGGGAGTTTAACCGCTGCCCGCCCGTGCAGCCAATAGGAAGCGATCCTGTGAGGTGATGTCACCATCATCTCACAGGATCGAAAGATGGTGATTGGTGGTGTATTATCACGCCACTGATCACCATCCTATTCCGGGTCACCAGGGACCTGAATAACCCGGAAATGCAGCAAACCGCAGGTCTGAATTGACCTGCGGTTTGCTGCGATCGCCGATGAGGTGGGGGGGGGGGAGGTCACAGGACCCCCCTGGGCATTGTCACAGAGTGCCTGCCGAATGATTTCGGCAGGCATTCTGTTCCGATCACCCCGCACGGCGGTGACCGGAACTACACAGGGCGTACATGTATGCCCTGTGTCTATAAGTATCGGGACATCAGGGTGTACCTGTACGCCCTGTGTCCCTAAGAGGTTAAGGGCCCCGTTTTATTAGGGGTCTATTATTGTCAGAGCTTGGGCCCACTGGAGGATTCTCTGATACCCTGGTGGGCCAGTCTAACCCTGGCTGTAGTGGGCATGCTATGTGTTATACCTAAATTCACTGTGAAGAAGGAGGAGTTATCCCATCAGCTACTGAAAATGGTGTGATACTGCAATATTTGTCTCCCGCTTTATACTTCAGCTGTATGACAAGATGACTGCGGACTAGTGATCTCTACACAGCAGAAGGTGTAAACCTATCGCGTTGCTGTAGAAACGGCAATACTTTCCAGACAATAGATTCCCTTTAAATTGTGTAAATGGTCATTCAAAAAAATTCTCATTCATTAAGGTTTTGTTTATCACAGTCAATGTACAGTGAATGACGACAGCAGGACCATACAGTCCTAAATAAAGAACAACCTGCAAATGTTTTTATGTTTTTTTGTTTTTTATTGGAGCATTCAAGTGAGTATGAACACATTATGTTAGGAGTGTCTACGAAGCTTCCTCTTTATTGCATAAAGTGCCGGCTTAAAATGGTTGGCAATCATATCAACAGTGTGGTCAGCTGGAAAACAATAGTCTTCGAGGCTTAAAATTGCATTTATGTCACGGCATGTCAAGCAGTCATCAGGCAGCTTTTCACAGCGATTATTAACTCTATAATGTATTATCTGGAGGAATACTGCGCCTTGACAAGAACTGTGCGAAGAACATGTACGATCTGTAGGTTTTCCCATTACTGCTAATAGGAAACAAAATGAAAATGATTTCTCAGACAGGACCATGAAATGTATCCATGCCTATATAGTTCATTGGCAATCAACAAGTGAGTAACCGGAAGCTTTTGAACTACATTCCGAGGCCCACCAGCACCCACGAGGCAACAACTCTGCATTTTGCCATTTGCGATGACATAAAACTATGTAGAGTCTACGTTTCCAGAATTCTTTTTTTATAGGTAAAAATTGTTGAAAAACTTAAACACCTAAATTGGGAGCAGGCTGTCAATAACCACTCTTCATGCCACCTCCAGGTGGTCTTCTTCTTAACCGGAGGAATATATAGTAGGGTGACCATATTTTGGTTTTCCGAGAAGAGGACACCAACCCCTCCTCCCTCTCTCCCGGAATCAATTTAGAGTGACTCTACTTTCTAACAAAGTGACTTTTAGGTGACGTCTGCATGGATTTGAGTTGTTCATTTTCCTGTCCTTCTCTATTTGGTCCAGACTATCATGCACAGACATCTGCTGTATATAAGAAGACAGCAGGATTACCAAATGGCACACTGTAGATGGGACTATCATAGGCATGCGCACGGGGTGTGTCGGGTGTGCCTGGGCACTAATAGGTTTGTGAACGCCGTGCTCCCAGGTGCCCCCCCCCCCCCACTGATTCCCCTGTCTGTTACGCTGGCCGTCGCCGCACTGTAAATTAATTTACAATACCTGCCTGCTGGCTGCCGGTGGGTGGCAGCTAGTATTCACATAGGGAGGTAGAAAGCCGTGCGTGCTGTGCAGGCGCAGGCCGAGTTGACGTCACGTCAGTCACACTGCGTGCAATGTGATATGTTGGAAGGGAACTAGGAACGTGGTGCCCACTGCCCAGCTGCTCCGGTCCGGGACCCACCCATGAAGTTATAAAACGCATATAAAAAAAAAGTATGTTATGTACCCTGTCCCACAGTGCTACTGCTACCCCTCCTCAGTTGTCCCCACTCCCCTGTATAATGTAACCTGTCATGCATTTAAAAAAAGAAGTATGTACCCTATCCCACAGTGCTACCCCTCCTCAGTTGTCCCCTGTATTACCCTGATACCCCTCAGTTATATAATATAACTGAGGGGTATCAGGGCAAATTACACAGGGGGTAAAATAACTAGAGGTATCAGGGTACATGAGGGGTAATATAACTGAGGAGGGCTATCAGACATTATATAGAGGTAATATAACTTATATTACCCCTGTATTATGTCCCTGATAGCCCTCCTCAGTTATATTATCCCTGTGTAATGTACCCTGATACCCCTTAGTTATATAATATAACTGAGGGGTATCAGGGTAAATTATACAGGGCGGGGTAATATAACTGAATGTTTGTTTATACTGATAATTATTTGAGTGCGGGTCTGTATGTATGTATGTATGTATGTATGTATGCAGGGTGTATTTGTGTATATATATATATATGTGTGTGTATGTGTATATAATATATAAATATATATATATATATATGCATACTGTACATACACACGCGCGCGCGGCTGTACCCTTTGGCTATTTAATTTTGGCAGTACAGTATTTTCAGGGGAGCAGCAGGCACAGTATTAGTGAATGCTACCAAATGCCAGTGTTATAGGGGTAGCTACAAAGGGGGTTATTTGCTATAGAGTAGGGATTGAATGCACAAAGCAATGAGTCAAGTCAGAGATGTAACGTAATCTCCTGAGCCCAGTGGAGTAGCTATGGGGGTCGCGGCTTATAAAGCACTGCAGGAGGCGGGAGGAGAGGTGAGTGAAGCGCGATACTCACCACTCCTCCCTGGTCTTCTCCGGGCCGCGCAGCACGTCCTGACTGCGTACAGCATCAGGACGTAGTATGCACACTGCACACTGTACAGCATCAGGACGTAGAATGCATAATGCTGCAGCACCAGTAATATCTGCTAAAATAGATTTTTAATGAAAACATTACGGTTACATTTTATTTTTTTGAATCAGATTTTTATTGAAAACTTTTCAAGGCAATGTCAATGCATACAGTACATTTGGCACCAATGCCGATTATATCAATTGCAGGTGTATACAATTAACACCATTATATCGACATTCAGAACAAACAGTGTGATGAGCAATAAAGAGAACATGATCCCAATTTATAGGAAAGCATTACATTATTATTACAGTGTGTGCAGACATCACAAAAATCTTGGTGGCAGAGACGTAGGGGGACAGCAGCAGACCCTGGATTCAAGTACGAGTAAGACCCAACTCCTCTCATGCTCGATACAATGGAGGAAACCCAACCCACTACCACAGCCATCTGGGCGCCACAGCCTGTTTATATTCGGCCTAAAATATTTCAGCCATTACACACCTGGGACAACCAGGAGCTACACACCCCAGATCTATCTATTTTCAGTCCCCAAATGGAATCAAATTTCGAAATGCAATTCCGTTTCAAATACGTGTCTCGCTCATGCCGTATAATCGTATTCATTCTAGCTACAAATTCCCTAAAGCTAGGGGGTGATGGCTGTATCCACTTAGCCGCAATAGATTTCCTGGCCTGGTACAGAATTCGGTTAATACCCACTACAGTAGACGGCTGCAGGGAGTCGGACTCAAACAACCCAAGTACACACATTTTAGCATCCAGCACATAATTTGCACTATAAATTTTGTTAATTAGAGCCATAACCCTCAACCAATATCTATATAAGAGCTACAACTCCATATCATATGGAACAATCCTGCATCATGTGCCCCACACTTCGGACATGTGGCATCAGGGCGAACCCCTATTTTCTTCAAAAATAAGGGAGATCGATACACTCTATGCAAAAGGAAAATCTGAGATAATCTAGCCGCCTCGCTAAGGGACAGGGCAGGTGTCATTGCCAACACTGCATCCCATTGGTAAAACATTACGGTTACATTTTAAAGTCCTATATACACAGAGGGTGGGCCATCAGAATCATTTCCTCTGGTGGGCTCAATGGATTTCAGTCCGACTGTAGCATCCCCAAGTCAGAGCAATGTGTGGGACTAACCTGGGGAATGCCAGTGATGGAGAGGCCGGCACGCTGTTCCTCTGGGGCACTCTCTGGGTTCTGAAGGGACACAGCCAGGTGCAATGTGAGGTGCCCTTGGTGTTGTAGATTAACGTGCCTATGGCTAAGTCCCTGATGTTTCGTGGACGCCAGTGCCAGTAAACTGTGGCACACTCGTATTTATAGGTATTATCTGGAGGAATACTGCGCCTTGACAAGAACTGTGCGAAGAACATGTACGATCTGTAGGTTTTCCCATTACTGCTAATAGGAAACAAAATGAAAATGATTTCTCAGACAGGACCATGAAATGTATCCATGCCTATATAGTTCATTGGCAATCAACAAGTGAGTAACCGGAAGCTTTTGAACTACATTCCGAGGCCCACCAGCACCCACGAGGCAACAACTCTGCATTTTGCCATTTGCGATGACATAAAACTATGTAGAGTCTACGTTTCCAGAATTCTTTTTTATAGGTAAAAATTGTTGAAAAACTTAAACACCTAAATTGGGAGTCAAATCCTCACTGACAGCCGGCTATCAATAACCACTCTTCATGCCACCTCCAGGTGGCTTCTTCTTAACCGGAGGAATATATAGTAGGGTGACCATATTTTGGTTTTCCGAGAAGAGGACACCAACCCCTCCTCCCTCTCTCCCGGAATCAATTTAGAGTGACTCTACTTTCTAACGAAGTGACTTTTAGGTGACGTCTGCATGGATTTGAGTTGTTCATTTTCCTGTCCTTCTATTTGGTCCAGACTATCATGCACAGACATCTGCTGTATATAAGAAGACAGCAGGATTACCAAATGGCACACTGTAGATGGGACTATCATAGGCATGCGCACGGGTGTGTCGGGTGTGCCTGGGCACTAATAGGTTTGTGAACGCCGTGCTCCCAGGTGCCCCCCCACTGATTCCCCTGTCTGTTACGCTGGCCGCCGCCTCGCACTGTAAATTAATTTACAATACCTGCCTGCTGGCTGCCGGTGGGTGGCAGCTAGTATTCACATAGGGAGGCTAGAAGAGCCGTGCGTGCTGTGCAGGCGCAGGCCGAGTTGACGTCACATCAGTCACACTGCGTGCAATGTGATATGTTGGAAGGGAACTAGGAACTTGGTGCCCACTGCCCAGCTGCTCCGGTCCGGGACCCACCCATGACAGTTATATAACGCATATAAAAAAGAAGTATGTTATGTACCCTGTCCCACAGTGCTACTGCTACCCCTCCTCAGTTGTCCCCACTCCCCTGTATAATGTAACCTGTCATGCATTATAAAAAGAAGTATGTACCCTGTCCCACAGTGCTACTCCTCCTCAGTTGTCCTCTGTATTATCCTGATACCCCTCAGTTATATAATATAACTGAGGGGTATCAGGCAAATTATACAGGGGTAATATAACTAGAGGTATCAGGGTACATGAGGGTAATATAACTGAGGAGGGCTATCAGACATTATACAGAGGTAATATAACTTATATTACCCCTGTATTATGTCCCTGATAGCCCTCCTCAGTTATATTATCCCTGATTGTACTCTGATACCCCTTAGTTATATAATATAACTGAGGGTATCAGGGTAAATTATACAGGGCGGGGTAATATAACTGAATGTTTGTTTATACTGATAATTATTTGAGTGCGGGTCTGTATGTATGTATGTATGCA
Source organism: Bufotes viridis (assembly GCA_033119425.1). Lineage (NCBI taxonomy): Eukaryota > Metazoa > Chordata > Amphibia > Anura > Bufonidae > Bufotes > Bufotes viridis. The sequence continues at coordinate 69,576,501 of CM065593.1, forward strand.
GGGTGTATTTGTGTATATATATATATATATGTGTGTGTATGTGTATATAATATATAAATATATATATATATATATGCATACTGTACATACACACGCGCGCGCGGCTGTACCCTTTGGCTATTTAATTTTGGCAGTACAGTATTTTCAGGGGAGCAGCAGGCACAGTATTAGTGAATGCTACCAAATGCCAGTGTTATAGGGGTAGCTACAAAGGGGGTTATTTGCTATAGAGTAGGGATTGAATGCACAAAGCAATGAGTCAAGTCAGAGATGTAACGTAATCTCCTGAGCCCAGTGGAGTAGCTATGGGGGTCGCGGCTTATAAAGCACTGCAGGAGGCGGGAGGAGAGGTGAGTGAAGCGCGATACTCACCACTCCTCCCTGGTCTTCTCCGGGTCGCGCAGCACGCCCTGACTGGCGTACAGCATCAGGACGTAGTATGCACACTGCACACTGTACAGCATCAGGACGTAGAATGCATAATGCTGCAGCACCAGTAATATCTGCTAAAATAGATTTTTAATGAAAACATTACGGTTACATTTTTATTTTTTTGAATCAGATTTTTATTGAAAACTTTTCAAGGCAATGTCAATGCATACAGTACATTTGGCACCAATGCCGATTATATCAATTGCAGGTGTATACAATTAACACCATTATATCGACATTCAGAACAAACAGTGTGATGAGCAATAAAGAGAACATGATCCCAATTTATAGGAAAGCATTACTATTATCAGTGTGTGCAGACATCACAAAAATCTTGGTGGCAGAGACGTAGGGGACAGCAGCAGACCCTGGATTCAAGTACGAGTAAGACCCAACTCCTCTCATGCTCGATACAATGGAGGAAACCCAACCCACTACCACAGCCATCTGGGCGCCACAGCCTGTTTATATTCGGCCTAAAATATTTCAGCCATTACACACCTGGGACAACCAGGAGCTACACACCCCAGATCTATCTATTTTCAGTCCCCAAATGGAATCAAATTTCGAAATGCAATTCCGTTTCAAATACGTGTCTCGCTCATGCCGTATAATCGTATTCATTCTAGCTACAAATTCCCTAAAGCTAGGGGGTGATGGCTGTATCCACTTAGCCGCAATAGATTTCCTGGCCTGGTACAGAATTCGGTTAATACCCACTACAGTAGACGGCTGCAGGGAGTCGGACTCAAACAACCCAAGTACACACATTTTAGCATCCAGCACATAATTTGCACTATACATTTTGTTAATTAGAGCCATAACCCTCAACCAATATCTATATAAAGAGCTACAACTCCATATCATATGGAACAATCCTGCATCATGTGCCCCACACTTCGGACATGTGGCATCAGGGCGAACCCCTATTTTCTTCAAAAATAAGGGAGATCGATACACTCTATGCAAAAGGAAAATCTGAGATAATCTAGCCGCCTCGCTAAGGGACAGGGCAGGTGTCATTGCCAACACTGCATCCCATTGGTAAAACATTACGGTTACATTTTAAAGTCCTATATACACAGAGGGTGGGCCATCAGAATCATTTCCTCTGGTGGGCTCAATGGATTTCAGTCCGACTGTAGCATCCCCAAGTCAGAGCAATGTGTGGGACTAACCTGGGGAATGCCAGTGATGGAGAGGCCGGCACGCTGTTCCTCTGGGGCACTCTCTGGGTTCTGAAGGGACACAGCCAGGTGCAATGTGAGGTGCCCTTGGTGTTGTAGATTAACGTGCCTATGGCTAAGTCCCTGATGTTTCGTGACGCCAGTGCCAGTAAACGGTGGCACACCGTATTTATAGTGGGAATAATGGAGGTGCAGATATGGACGTAGGAGGGGAACCTTCTCCTTGGATCTGGAACCCGGTTACAAGGACTGAAATGCCCTCTCCTAGCCTGCAGGCTCCAGGCCTGCTCTGCTTTCACAGGCCCATGGCCTGTGCTTGACTCAGACACAGCCTAATCTGCTTTCTCCTTCCCTGACTGGGCCTTATATAAACTAGGGCTCCCTAGCTCCCTCTAGTGACTAGAGCTGGAATGAAATCCCTAGCAGGCCTGAATATAGCAATAACACAGTAACAGGGAATTACATAGCATTAAATTACATTGCATTTTATGAATAGGACTTATACCAGCCTCCCCATAGATGAGAGGAACGACAGCACTCAAGTGACCCTTCTGTAGTGACGGGCATTACAGCTCCCGTACACTACATACCCCGCTGCTTTAAGCTGAGTACGGCCTCGTACTCCAACAGGGCCCGCCCGTCTGGAATTTTCACCTGAAAGAGAAATGGAACATGCAGGCATACATACATATCAGTAATCAATTCCATCTGCATTGACAATTATTATCAGGTCCAGCTGGCAAAGGAGAAGTGCGGTGACAAGGGGCGTCGTTCTCTTCCTTCAGGATAATGAGTGGAACTGGGGCGCTGACCTGGCACAGCGGATGTTAGGGAATACCAGGATAGTCCATGACTGAATAAAACGATAGGTTCATAATAAGAGCAATATCTCAGAGGCTCACACATAGGAAGTCCATCTCTGGGCACATAGACTTAGATAAAATTTTTGAGCAATAAATACGGTCAGCAGCACATACATATAAAATGACAATACAGGACTCTGACAATACCAGGGAAACACCATCCTGGCAAGTCCTACGTATTTTTAAAGTGCTGACATAAAAGAGCCCTTTCAACCTGAAATGGGGGTTAAAAGGGGATAAAGTGCAAATAAAAGCACAACTTGATTTGTTAAAGTACTTTTTCAGAAGCAGGCAGGATGTCCCGGAAACAGAAAGAGGCAGGCTGGGAGCAGTGGTTCACAGTGGCTACTAATTTGTCAAACATGCCACAGGCCGTGGGGAACTGGCAGCAAGCTCCACCAGCCTGACAAACTTAAAGGGACAGTCCCTGCAACACAGATGATGTCCCTGTGAGGATGAGCAAAAATGGCCTAGCAGGCCTGCTCACAGGTAGGTATCAAAGGAACCCTGTTCATCCGAGGTGGTGCAGCCTTGTGCTGCGGGTAGCCTGGGCCATGCACCAGGGCCGCTTGGAGGGGGTGCCCACCAAACAGAATGGGCTGGAAACATCACCGGTATTGGGCCTACCCACCTCACTGGCCCGCTGGGTTGCGGACATATAGGAGCTGCTGGTCTCGGGACACGGGCCGGCGCCGGGGTAGGCGCTTCCTCTGGCCGGGACATGATGCTCCCGTCAAGGCGGACTCGGCTCCTGGCATATGTGAATTTATCCGCTTTTACACGGACCTTGGGTGGCTCAGCGCTAGCGGTAGGACTTTGTACTACGGGTTCGGGCGGTACAGGGGTCACAGGTAACTCACCACCGCTGGACTGCTGCGCTGTCTTCTTAGAATCTGCCACTTGCCGCAGGCCATCCAGATAAACTTGTAAGGAAGCGATCCGCTCCTCCAGGGCGGAGATCTCACTGCTGGATTCCGGCACACTTGCAGCAGGCTCAGACGAGGTTCTTTAATGGCGGTTCTTCCGCAGATCATCCATAGCCTCACTAAACTGGGCCATCCGCGCCCAATCAGCGGCTGTCTTCTCCCGTCGCGGCAGCTCTGGAGAGGGGTAAGGACTGGGAGGCTTGTCCAGGATCGTCGGCTGCCAGAAGATGTTCGGGCCGAGAAAGGAACTCTTCTCCTGGTACGTATTTCGGATGGGTCCCGGCGGGTCCTCTGCCTCCACCGAATCTTCTGTTTCTTCCCAGTCCTCCGGTACCGGTCCTGGACGGGTCACCGCGGTGGCATATGGGCCTCGCAGGCCCTCCGCGGGAGTGAACTCCACTCTCTCTCCGACCGCTAGATTATGCAGTCGACCTGGGAGATGGCTGCGCTTGACGGACCGGCGATTCACATAATAGTCCCGGTTGGTGCCGGTCTCTTGGATGAATCCAAATCCTCTGACCTTGTCAAACTCCAGGACGACTCCGGTGCGGCGCTCGAGCTGAGGCTTGCTGTCCCTGGAATCTTCATAGATCCGCTTGGTGACTTCCTCGAAATACTTTTTCTGAGTGGTGGTTTTTAAAGTTGCCGCCAACCGGATCTCGGCCATCAGGGCCGACCACGCGGGGTTCCGCGGGAGGAAGCCTTCTCGCGGCTGGTGGAAACGGCAGGGCTCAGCTTGTGGCCATGGACAGGTCTGAGTCATGTCACTGGGGGTATACGCTGGGGGCGCTTGGCGCTCCTTAGTCGCTCCTGAGGTCGCCTCCATTGCTCTCACTACGGCTCCGGATCCCTCTGACTCAGGTAGGAAGTCCCGTAGCAGGGTGAGCCACTGTTCCTGCAGGCTCCACCCCGTCGTTTCTTGCATGCCCCCTAGGTATTTCAGTATAGGGTAGGCGGTGTCCATATTATAATCCTCAAAGGAAGGCGTTACCTCCAGGTCGTCTTCTCCTCCTTCTTGGAGGGTTTTGGCGCCAAATTTTCGCGCCACAGCAGACAGTGATGGCGCAAGAAGAAGTCCAATGGCGCCGGCGGCCATCTTGGGCGCCATGATGCAGTTATTTCAGTGACAGCAAGCAGAATGATAAAAAGTCCACAAAAACACACTTGGAAGTGGCGATTTTCTTCCTCTTGATAGCACAACACTGCACAGCGCTTTCTGGGGGTTTTAGGGACACTTTTTGTATGTTTTTCAGTCCACAAAGTTCACTTCAAATAAACAGACGTTTTGTCACTTGGCAAACTGGTCAAGACACAAAGTTCACGTTTTGCTCACAGTCCGTAAAACGTGCGTATCCTGTTCGTGACGCCAAAATGTAGCATCCCCAAGTCAGAGCAATGTGAGGGACTAACCTGGGGAATGCCAGTGATGGAGAGGCCGGCACGCGGTTCCTCTGGGGCACTCTCTGGGTTCTGGAGGGACACAGCCAGGTGCAATGTGAGGTGCCCTTGGTGTTGTAGATTAACGTGCCTATGGCTAAGTCCCTGATGTTTCGTGACGCCAGTGCCAGTAAACGGTGGCACACCGTATTTATAGTGGGAATAATGGAGGTGCAGACTTGTATCTTGAAACAGAATTCCAACTTTACTGAAACAGTGGTAATACAGAAGGCACTCTCTTAAACAGTTCTTTTGCAGACAATTGGCTTTGGTACAATCTCAATTACAGCAGGCTTATATCCAGCAAGGTAAACAGAGGGTTAAATAACAGGACTTTTGAATTGCAGGTGAACCTTACTTTCTTCCTGGCTTGTCCTGACTGGCAATTATACTTCAAGGCCCCAATGCCCTACTTCTGGCTTATATCCTTGAATCTCCAGTTTGCAGTGTACCTCCTCTGACATTACAGTACCTCTTGCTCTAAGGATTGCCTCAGCTTGACTCCTGCTTCTGCAGATATGGACGTAGGAGGGGAACCTTCTCCTTGGATCTGGAACCCGGTTACAGGGACTGCAATGCCCTCTCCTAGTCTGCAGGCTCCAGGCCTGCTCTGCTTTCACAGGCCCATGGCCTGTGCTTGACTCAGACACAGCCTAATCTGCTTTCTCCTTCCCTGACTGGGCCTTATATAAACTAGGGCTCCCTAGCTCCCTCTAGTGACTAGAGCTGGAATGAAATCCCTAGCAGGCCTGAATATAGCAATAACACAGTAACAGGGAATTACATAGCATTAAATTACATTGCATTTTATGAATAGGACTTATACCAGCCTCCCCATAGATGAGGGGAACAACAGCACTCAAGTGACCCTTCTGTAGTGACGGGCATTACAACTCCCGTACACTACACGACGCTGACTACAGCTCCCATAGAATTGAGTGAGAGGCTGTAAAGCAAATCTGTGGAGTAACGATGGGCCCTTGCTCTGCTAATTGGAGCAGCAACGCCAGGCTAAATGTCCAACCCTGTCAATCTAGTGGCAGGTGGGCACATCTTCATCTGCGGAGACAGCTCCTAACAGATGAAGAAATCCGGCTGATGAGAATCGATTTGCTTATCTCTGCTCTGAAGCTGCTATTGCATCTGTGAAATCAAGATGTCCCATAGTCACAAAATAATATAAAGAAAATAAACTAGAAAAAAAATATTAAAGGGCATAGGTGGGGATAGGTCATCATTGTAAATCGCTGCACAACCCATTTAAGGATTCAGGATAGAACTGGGATTATGTTCTTTTTTCATTTCTGAACAGATTTTTATAATAAGCATAGGGCGTTATGTAATTTAGGCTATATGCACACGACAGTGTTTTTTTGCTGTCCGCAAATAGGGATCAGCAAAAAAACTGATGGTCCATCAGTTTTTTTGGGAGGATTCCTTTGTTTTCACAGATCCCCTGTAATAAATGCCTATCCTCGTCCGCAAATGAGAAAAAAGTAGGACATGTACTACTTTTTTTGCTGAAGGGAAACACGGACAACGGACGCGGAACACACACTGATGAACGGTCAGCATTTTTTTGCTGACCCATTGAAATGAATGGGTTCCTGTCCTATCCGCAAAAAAAACTGAAACGGATAGGACAGGGGTTCCGTTGTTCAGTGATCCGTGTCCGTTTTTGCCTTCCGTTGTGCTTCCGTGTGTCTTCCGTTTTTTTTAGCGGACATGACCCAAAAGATTTTACCAAAAGACAGGCTGACAATGTTTCCCAAGTGCCTGCCAAGGGATCCGCAAAAAAAACGGACACGGAACACGGATGACACACGGATGGCCATCCGCATTTTTCACGGACCCATTGACTTGAATGGGTCCGTGAACCGTTTTTCACGGACAAGAATAGGACAGGTTATATTTTTTTGACGGACTGGAATCACGGACCACGGACACGGAGGACAAACGGTGCATTTGCCGAGGTTTCCACGGACCCATTGAAAACCAATGGGTCCGCAGAAAATCACGAAAAACGGAGCAACGGACACGGAAACAATTAACGGTCGTGTGCATGAGGCCTTAGTCTCAGTTCTTGCCAGTTCATAGGTTGAAGAGTAATGATACTCTGGGGTCTTCATTCACATCTGCATCGGAGGCTCCATTAGGCACCTCCGTTGCAGATTCCATCAAAAATGCAAGCTAAACAATGTAGTTCATTGGGCGCTGCTGGTTTACGTCAAGTGACAGATCCATCTCTAGCTTGAATTCCGTTTTTATGGGCATATGACCACGGGCGTAGGAAGTGGGGGGGACGGAGGGGGGTCGGATCCCCCCCAGGAAATAATGTGGGGGGGACAGGTATTGAAAAACTCCCCCCAGCGGCAGCAGGGCAATGTGTGCGGCGGTGGCGGGGCACAGGGAGATGAACGCTTCCATTGTGGAAACGTTCATCTCCATAGTCATCTGCATCGCCGTCCTCAGGACAGCGATACAGATGGCTGTGCTGCGGAGCAGGAGAGGGAGAGGTGTCGGCACTAGGCCTGCAGCCTATTAGATTATTTTATTTTCTTAAACCGGACCCACTGGCCCATAAGGGGGGGAGAGATTTTTGGCACTTGGTGGGGGCGGAGAGATATGTGGGTGTGGCTTGAGGGTGGGCGGGGACACAGGGGCCCAATAAGTGCTGTCCCCCCCAGATTTTTGAGGCTTCCTACGCCCATGCATATGACGTAACATGAGAATGGATTGCCCAACACAGATGGGAACGAAGCCTAACATGTTTTTAGGTGACTGGTCAGCTCTCTATCTGACCCTTAGCACCTTCACTAAGAGGGGAAATCTAATCATTTATATTTTCTAATAACAAAAACTGTAAGGCTAGTTTCACACCTGTGGGCTGAATTCCGGAAGGCTGTTATGGCAGACAATGCCAGGAATCAGCCAGACACAAATCATAGTGTGCAGCGGTTTGTGCCCCGGCCGATTCTCCGCATTGTCTGCCGCTATGTGTACGGATCTCCGCCGGACCCCATTATACCTAATGGGGCTGGCGGGCATTCCTTTTATATCTAGCAGTGCCAGACCTGGAGAATTTCAGCAGGCTGTTCTCTGCTAGAACAGCCTACCGGAATTCACGCCGCAGGTGTGAGACCAGCCTACTAAATATTAGTCTACATTCACAGTGAAAAAAAGCTCAGTTTTTCATGCTAATTTTTTAACCATTTGTACATCCATTTTTTGTCCGTCTGTCCATTTTTAACGGCAGTTTGGCATCCATTTTTACCAGTTTTGAAAATTGATGATTTTCTTTGGGTTTTTAAATTAAAAACCCAACCCCTGCAGTGCCTTCAGTATATATACTCCCTCCATAGTGCCCCCCAGTATACATAATGCACCACTTTATGCCCACTGTAGTTATAATGGCCCTCAGTTGTGCCCCCAGTATAGATAATGACCCCCTTAGTGCCTTCCAGCAGTTACAATAGTCCCCAGGTTGGGCCCCTGTATTGATAGTAGCCCTCAGTTGTGCCCCCATACACATATAATGGCCTCCAGTTGTGCAGTTGTGCCCCCATATTTAATACCCTTGCCTTCCCCCCCATCCTTGCCAGTGTCGACATTAATATAGAAATACATAAATACTCACCTCAACCACAGGGACACTTGCTCCTCAAACCCTCGCTATTCAATCACTGGATGCAGCAGGACCTGACGTTCATGTGACATCACGATGCTGGGAGTGCAGGTCCTTCTGCATTCAGTGAATAGCAAGGTTTGAGGAGCGAGTGTCCCTGCACATTCAAGTGGATGAGGGGAGAATTTTAATTTTAACTCCTGAAAGGTCCTTGGAAATGTTTTTAGCAGCCGTTAAAAACAAGCCCATTAATTACAATAGGGTCTGTCTGGTCATGAAAATGGGCAAAAATAGGTAAATAGCCCCATAAACTTTAACTGCCTCTGAAAACGGCTGTCATATGTGATGGACTTTTTACCCTGTCGTGTGAATGTAGCCTTAACCATTGATTAAGGCAATGGAAGTGAATGGTAATAAATGGTTTGATTGTATTTCTTAGGCCCCTTTCACATCTGCGTTGTGAGGATCCGGCGTGCACTTACGTCGCCAGAAGTGCCCGCTGGATCCGTCACAACGCAAGACAACTGAAAGCATTTGAAGACTGATCAGTCTTCAATATGCTTTCAGGCTACCATGGCAGCCAGGACGCTACTAAAATCCCGGCTGCCATGGAAAGGAAGCGAGGAGCCGGGGGAAAAGCTACTACCTTCTGTGCGGCGGCCGGGGCGCTTCTCGAGCTATGCTATATGAGCAATGCGCCGTACGATCCATACGGCGCATTGCTCACATAGCATAGCTATGTGAACCATGCGACGCAGGGACCCGGTGACGTCATCGAGGAGCGCCCTGGCCACCGCACGGAAGTTAAGTAGCTTCTCCCCCGCCGGCTCCCCGCTGCTTTTCCATGGCAGCCAGGACTTTAGTGGCGTCCTGGCTGCCATGGTTGCCATTCTTAAAAGCTAAACGTCGGACACGGCAATGCGCCGAAACGACGTTTAGCTTAAAGTCGGATCCGGATTAATGCTTTTCAATGGGCATTAATTCCGGATCCGTCCTTGCGGCATGTCTTCAGGATTTTTGGACGGAGGAAAATCCGCAGCATGCTGCGGATTTTGCTACGGCCAAAAAAGTGTCAGTACTGAACTGAAGACATCCTGATGTATCCTGAACGGATTTCTTTCCATTCAGGATGCATTGGGATAATCCTGATCAGTATCTTTCCATCCTAGAGACCCGAGGACGGAACTCTAGGACGGAAAGGAAAAACGCAGATGTGAAAGGGGCCTTAATGATTTTCTTCTCATTCTGCAGAAAGCATTAAACATTTAGGAATCAAAATATATACAAACTATAGAATATATGTTTTTAGACATAAAAAGGATCACGAAAGTGGTTCCTCTGATCCCCAGAACCCCTTTTGGTATTCTCAGGCAAGTACAGGGATTTAAAAAAAAAAAACAGAAGACACATTAGTCCCACAAAATGTCCCACAAAAAATGTCCCACCAAAAAATATTCTATAGTTTTCAAACCAGCACCTGGATCTAAATTCTTTTGTAATTGCATGTAATTAAAATTTAGCATAGCCACTGAGTTATTTAATAAAACATATCTGTATAGCGCCACCTGCTGTTTGTTCTTTTCCTTATTTCTTTGTCCTGCTCACTGAGAAGGCCGCACATGCTCAGTTTCATCCTTCATCTGCCTCCTGAGTTGTGATAGGGAGAGCATGGACACGCCCCCTGAGCTATAACAGAAAAGACACTCCCCTTGAGCTTTCAGCTTGATATAAATCTAGCAGAGCAATTAATGGGGAGATCTCTGGATCCATGTGAGGTACAGGGCTAGCTTTGTTAGAAAGAGGTTGTCATACACTATATGATGTCTGATTTTAATTTTTTTTTATATTAGTCAACCCTTTTAAGTGTCTCAGTGATGACATGAATAAGCATGGCATTTGACTGTTGCCACTGCTGAGCCCATTGAATGGCTCAGCAGTGGCAAGAGAGTGTCTAGAGGAGAAAGGACCACCGGACACAGGTGAGTCCAATATTAAAAGAGGTTCGCCACGTCTGGAACTTTGAACGGTTTATGATTGTGTTATGGGCGGTGTCTCCCCGGAGGTTCACGGTTGGGTTGTGGGAGGGGGGTTTATAATGTTTGTAATGTTCCATTGGGAGGTGTATGTTGAGCAATTTCTTCCTTGCTCTTTTCTGGCTGTCTATTCGGGTTGTGTATCTCTGATAATACTGGCATTTGTACTGTCTTTTTTGCCGGCTTCTATTGCACTGTACCAGTTGCACAATAATAATACTCGAGACTGATAATGTGTAACCTCCTGATTGTTTTATTGGTTTATACACATAAAAATGAAAAACCTTCAATAAAAAATTATATTTGAATAAAAAAAAAAAGAGGTTTGCCAACCTTGGAGTCCCCTGTTAACCTGACTCTCACCCATTATCGAATGCAGATATAATTTTACCAAACATTGTCTGACTGCCTTCTACATCTTATGTTTAGCCCCTTCAAGGCGAAGCCCATTTTCGTTTTTTAATTTTTCATTCACATAGCCATATGAGGACTTATTTTTTTGTGGGGCAAGTTGTATTTTTATTTTAACATGTCTTGTTTAGGAAAATGGGAAAAAAATTATTTTTGGGATGAAGTTGAAAAATCCACAACACCGCCAAGATTTTTGGGGTTTTGATACGGCGTTCACTGTGCACTAAAAATGACATGATGTCCTTATTCTGAGGGTCAGTATGATAATGGAAATACAAGATTTTTATAATTTATATTTAGTTTTACTATTTTTAAAAAAATAGAAACCGTAGAAAAAAAATCTAAGTTTTCTTTGCATTTCCATTTTCTGACAACCATAACTTTTTTTTTACATTTTTTGTCTACAAAGCTGTATGATAGTTTGCTTTTTTACATCTTTTTGATCACTGTTAATTATTTATTTATTTTTTTGGTTGGGGGCATGGTTTCTCAAAAATGTTGAATCTTTGGAATACTTTAAATTTTTTTTCCATTATGGCATACACCACACAGGAAAAATATTTTTATATTTTAATAGTTCAACATTTTTGGTCGCATTTAGGAATTGGGCGTGATTTGAATTTTTTTATTTTTACATTTTTTTTTAAATATTACATTTTAATCCGGTGAGGGGGCTAGAATAGTCATGGGCAAACTGCGGCCCTCCAGCTGTTGTGAAACTACAACTCCCACCATGCCCTTCTGCAGGCTGATAGCTGTAGGCTGTCCAGGAATGATGGGAGTTGTAGTTTTGCAACAGCTGGAGGGCCGCAGTTTGCCCATCCCTGGGCTAGAACCTGGGATCTTCTAATCGCTTGTCCCATACACCATAAGAGTACTTATGATCTATGGCAGGGATGCCAAACCTGTGGTCCTCCAGCTGTTTCAAAACTACAACTTGTCGCGGATATAAAGCGCAAAATGCTTTATATACAAAAAAAACAACAACAAAGGATCAAAGGAAAAAAATATCAAAGTTATTGATCCTATTGAGGAGAGGGCGACATAATAACCTCTCAGCTTGTTTGCGAGAACCTTAATTATTTTGTGCAACTAGAAAGGAAACAAGGTACCATCATCTGTGCAAAAATATATGTGAGTTTATTATACATAAGTGCTAAATACAAAATCGATGATACAACCTGTACAATGATAGATAATGAAATATAATACCAATACCTTCAATCAATACTGAATATCGCCAATCAATGCAATGATATGCAACAATTCAAATTAAAGAAGAGTGCCTCTTTCTATCACCTTTTAACCAATTGAGGTATATGGCGGCACTACAAATTTACCAGCTCGGTATCAGGCTATGGAAAAACAAAGTCCCCAAGGAGTAAGTACCAATGTCTGATGCTCCATTAGCAATATGCATCTTTGCTAAGAGAATGATCAAACTTGATCAGGAGCCTTATCAATTACAGATCCACAAATGGGGACCTTTGACTATATACGGGGCTGAGTAACTTATCAATACCGCAAGCAATAAGCAAGATATACGTTACCAAGGGTCAAAAGGTGAGTAGGGCTCCGGAGGGACGGTCAGCTCTCCAGAGGGTTCCCCGTGATCCAGGATCAAATCCACGTATCTGTTTAATCTTTTGCTTGTAGTCTTTTTTTTTCTTTCTCCTGGAATCCCTCTCTCATCCCGTCTATGATTAATATTCACAGACTTATCAAAAGCATACACACATTTAGATAACGGTCTTCCAACCAAACCAGAGGGTGTGCACATATGGTAATGGTACTGTGAGATCATACATTACCCAAAATGCTTTGTGGTGAACGTGTTATGCTACCTGCCGATACCTAGGCGGCAATGTTGTATAAGCTAAAAATTGTGAAGCTTTTAGGAGTTAAATTTATATAATGTGACTGACTTCATGTTAAGTGGTAGACATCCACCACCTGGGACATACATCAAAAAGGGAGGCATACCCCCTCACACTTGAAGCAATTAAAACTTAGATTCCCAGAAACTAGTATAACTGTTCTCATGTCATAAAGTTAAAATGTAGACAACAAATGTGTGGGTTTTGGATTTCACAGGTGCCTTATCTTATGAAAATCACACAACTTTTCTGAGCAGAAATCCAACTGAGCATGCTTTCCCACATACCTCAGGAATACACGCTTCTGGTGATACACACACAGGATATATATATGTTAGTATACGATTATAACATGTAACAAAATAAAACCAATATATGAAATATAAAACAACACATATGTGATATATCGATTAACTTGTGTCAAGACTAAATACGATCCACTATTTGAACAGACAGACATTATATGTTTGTCTCATTAATACATCTCATTATAAAAAGATGATACGTGTGCCGGGAAGAACCCTATCTCCGCTCATAGCCTAGTGATGAGGTAAAATCACTCCCTTAGATAGGCCCACAGGAAGAATCTCTCCTTGAACCCATATTTTTTCTTTTACACAATGAAGGTTCATAAAGGAGGGTGAATACAAGTTCAACATGTCTTCTTATAGGCCATGAATACACGTTATAACAATAATAATGTATAAATATTTATTTACTTATGAAAAGGCATGACAAACTCCTAACATTCTCTTATATCTGTAGGCTGTCTGAGCGTCCTGGGAGTTGTAGTTTTGCAACAGCTGGAAGGCTGCAGGTTTGGCATTCCTGATCTATGGGATTCTAATGCTCTGCCTGCAAAGCTGTTGAACAAGCGAAGGACCTGGAGTGACGTCACCGTCATGTGATCAGTGCAGGGGGTGTGGCTCAGCACGGGATCAAATCCAGTGCTGAACCACGCCCCCTGCACTGATCACATGACGGTGACGTCACCCCAGGTCCTTCGGCTGTTCAACAGTTCGGGTTGGTGGAAGCCGCCCCTTATGGATTCCATATGCCGCGATAGTGGAATCCATAACGGGATGCGCGAGTTACCACAAACGTTTTTAAAAAGTTCGCTCATCTCTAGTTAGGACCACTCACTGGACAGCCTTGGCGTGGCGAGTGGCTTATTACCTTTTGATCAAAACGTACACTAATGTCCTCTTATAGCTTCTATCTTGGGCAGAGTTCTGGTTGCAGAGTGCTGTTGCATTTTTTTGTTTGTATGTATAATTGCCATAGCTACGTGCACCTGCATACAGGGACGTGCTGACTGACCCCCCCCTTGTGTTTCTGTTTAGTATGTGTTGGAGGTGTGGCAACCTCCTTTTCAGTCGTGCACACCTGACTAGTTTGTCTGCCCTAGAGGCTGGTTTTAATCAGAGAGAGTATAAAGCTGAATGTGCATTCACAGTACCTGCTAGTAGCCATCTGGCTCCAGGAGTAGTGCACAGTGGGCTCAGCATGCATGTTGGTACCTGCATCCCTGGATCTAATGGAGACTGTTACAGCACCAGAAAGGGTTAATAAGTATGGTTTATCCCAGCATGCATGCTGGGCCCACAATCCCTGGATTTTATGTGGCTGTCATGGCCCATAACAGGTAAGATTCAGCGTTAGGAGGATTTTATGTGGCTGTCATGGCCCATAACAGGTCAGATTTAGCGTTAGGACCACTCACGGGACAGCCTTGGCGTGGCGAGTGGCTTATTACCTTTTGATCAAAACGTACACTAATGTCCTCTTATAGCTTCTATCTTGGGCAGAGTTCTGGTTGCAGAGTGCTGTTGCATTTTTTTGTTTGTATATATAATTGCCATAGCTACGTGCACCTGCATACAGGGACGTGCTGACTGACCCCCCCCCCCTTGTGTTTCTGCAGGAATCAGAACAGTGGCATGTGATATAAAGAAGGAGAGGAATGCTGGTCAATAAGTGCTTCCTTCTATCCTCAAGAAAGCGCTTACTGAATATTGTTCTTCTGCTCCTGCCCGGCATGCCCTCTTTTGATGCCTGCATCCGACGCTGCATCTCCAGCAAATTTAATGCGGTTTGCAGTACAGTGCTGTCTCTGTGCGGTGGCAGCTGAATGGAGCATCACAACAGTTAATATAAAAAAAAATTGTAAGAAAATTGCACCCTTCTCCTGCCTAATGTACTTAACGCCACAGCATCTCGCGTAGGCGTTTTGGACTGCAGACCCTGACGCTGGGCGGTTTTGGGTTAAACCTCTGTCGCCTGCAGATGTTGAATTTATAGTGGACATAGGCGTGTCAGTAGCTTTAAGGAGCCTGTTCAGGGAGCTGCTACTTCTCCCCCTCTCCTTGGTGCTTCAGTGGTTGGTTCGGCCCCTCCCCTCAGAGTTAATAAAAAGGAGGGCCCCCCTCCCCCCCGTCCAGGCCTCTTTGATCCGGACCCACTCAGCAGGGAGCTTTTGACTCTTGAGCAGTGGCGTTGCTAGGGCTGGTGTCACCCGATGCGGTAGAAAATTGTGTCACCCCTCCTCCCCCAAGCACAACCCCCCCTCCCCCGTCAGCGATCTGTCTGCTTAGGCCCCCCCCACACGTCAGCTGTCTGTTTACTATCCAAACCCCCATCAATGTTATCGCTTGGGTTCAAATTTTTATACTATTATACTTCTGCTGTATAGGAATACCTAATACTTGATAAACTACTAAGAGGTTTTTCTAGCACAGTTTACCATTGAGCTCCATAGCTCAGTGGTTAGTGTTCTTGCCTCTGATGAAAAAGGTTGTGAGTTCGAATCCTGGTGGCAACCTTTCAGAAATAGAGGCTAAATTAGATTAAAATACATTGGGTGTACAGACAATGCTTGGGGATAGCCCCTTCATGTTCATAGCACTGACTGATAGCACATAGCATATGGAAACAACCATATATAGAGTCAGAGCTTGGACTTCTAAGAATAAATTATCTTCTGCCGGCATTGGTGTCTCCCCATCAGCTCACAGCGCTGGCCCTTCTCCTGGTCTCTGCAGTTCTGCAGCCCAACAGCCAACATGGGCAATAACCCTTCAGCCTCCGTATCTGCAGGGGAGTGCAATGCAGCCCCATGTAGTTCTGCCCCTTGCAGTGCAGCCACTATTAATGATGATAATGTGGTGTAGCCACAGCCACTACAACACAGCCCCCTCTGGGAGTTCTGTGCCAGCTCTTGACACAGCCCCTGCAACCCCTCTCCACTGTTAATGTAATGTGCCCTGAGGTGCCGCTGGCTTGCTGGGGCAGCATGTCCACAATCCCACCCCCTGCAGGCGTTCTACCTCCAACTCTCCTGAGTGCTGCGCCGTGTGCTAGGTTGGGCCGATGTCACCAAGTTTTTCCTGGTTCGCCAAGCTCTCAAAGGGTGGCGGAAAGAATTTGTCCGGAAGGAGAGCAGGCGCCCAATTTCGTTTCACCTCCTTAGCCGGCTACTCCAGACCCTGGATTATGTTTGCTTCTCCCCCGCTGAGGTTGTACTTTGTACTTAGCCTTTTCGGTGCTTTCTGTATCAGTGAACTCCTTCCTCCGTCCAGGTAACGCCTCGGTGACATTACCCTAAAGAATGTCTCCTTTTCTGAGTCCTCGATTCGTAGTCGTATCCGGCGATTGAAAACCGACGTATTTTCTCGCGGCGACAGCGTTTTGTTGTACCGAATCCCAGGCCCAGCTTGTCCAGTTTTGGCGGCTGCGGAGTTTTGCACATAGCGTCCACCGTGCCCCGTTTTTTTTTGCCATACTTCAGGTGTTTCTCTCACCCATTTCCAGTTTTGCTCTGTTTTTTGCCGTTGCCTTTCGTTCTTAGATTTGCCAGTGTCGGAATACGGCTGTCCTGCATCATCAACTGGAAGGAGATAACCACCGCCTTATGTGTCCCGATGGTGTCCACCTGAATGAGATTGGTTTGGATATCTTCCTTGCTGGTCTTCAGGATGCAGTGGAACAGGCCCTGTTTTTGTTGGGTGGGGGTTGGGGTGCCGTGTAGAGGTACACGGGCTCCACCGTGGAGGTCGGAAAATTAAAGAGAATTATGGAGGAGAAGGCATACTGGGGTGCATGCAGTAGGGCATAGCGCTTCTCAAACTCCGGGGAGCAGCCTATGGCCGTATGGAACAATGTTTTTGGTTATAAATGAAGGAAAATAGATATAAAAAATAAAGCTGTGACCAACCCTTCACCCACATAAACTAGTTCTGGTGTGATTATTTATAAGTCAGGTGACAGGTGTTGAATGCGGTGTGCCAGTTGTCTGCAGTCTGATGTAGTGCCCTAGGTGGGTGCCTTCTCCTGTCCCAATCATGCACCACTGATCAATCTGTTAAAAACAGAATTACAAAAAAGGTATAATTTCAATGATAATATAACATAAAAAAAACCTCTTGTTTCAAGTTTCTGTATATATGTATATAGCCACATGCAGTATTTTACATCTGCTTTTCTATATAAGCTAATTAGTCCTACAGGAAGCAGCCTCTAGAACCAGATTTTACAGTCGTTCCTTCTAGGGTTACTAAGTATAGTTGTCATTTTGCCTCAGAGTCACCTAAAAAAATAAATTTACTGTGTCTAATTCAGAGCAACCATTGGCCTAATTTGTTTTGAGCATACCGAGTCAAAATGTATAAATCATTTTTAAGTTGACCCAAATACGATGTAAAACCTTATCCATGGGGCTCAGGAGACCATTTAAACCTTTGTAATAAAAAAAAAAATATATATATATATATATTTTATTTATTTTTTTCATCAAAATTTAAATGGGTTTTCTGAGTGTTTTTATTCTCAGGACAGGTCATCAATACTTGATCGATGGGGGTCAACTCCTGGCACCCTTGCCAATAAGCTTGAAGAGGCCGCTGGACTTCGGGGAGCACTGCGGGCCTCTTCCTAGGCCAGTCAAGTTCACGTTCATTGGTCACATGGCCTAGGTGTGGTGTCATTTAAGTGAATAGGACTGAGCTGCGGTACCAAGCACAGCCACTATCCAATGGACAGCACTACGCTTGGTAAGCTGCTAGGAGACTACAGCGCTTACTGAAGCGCCGCTGTTTCCTCAACACTTTGCTGAATCACCCGGACATCATCGAGGTGTCACCAGGTGTTGCTCTTCTCTTGAGGAAATGGTAAACATTCGGTGCAACCAAATGGGAAATACCGTATTTTTTGCCCCATAGTACGCTTTTTTTTCCCTCAAAGGGGGCGGAATGCTCCTGCGTCTTATGGGACGAATACTAATGAAGCGCTTCCATATTGGACGCTGCTGGGGGCATATATGAGGCTACAGGGGGACATATATGAGGCTACAGTGGGCATATCTGGGGCTGCTGGGGGCATATCATGAGGCTACTGGGAGTTGAAGGGACTACTGGGGGCATATATGGGGCTACTGGGGCTGAAGAGAGACTACTGGGGGCATATATGGGCTACTGAGGCTGAAGAGAGACTACTGTGGCATATATGGGGCTACTGGGGCTGAAGAGAGACTACTGGGGGCAGATATGGGGCTACTGGGGGCTAAAGAGACTACTTGGGGCATATATGGGGCTACTGGGGCCATATATCAGGCTACTGGGGGCTAAAGAGAGACTACTGGAGGCATATATGAGGCTACTGGGCGCTGAAGAGAAGCATGGAGCTCTTATCTGAGGTCTGATTGGGGGTCATTTACATTGGGGTCTAAGCTGAGGTCTGATTGGGGATCTGATCTGAGGTCTTATTGTGGTTTTATTAACATTGAGGGTCTAATTGGTGGATTGACCTGAGGTGTCATGAAAAACATTTTTTCTTATTGTGCCCCTCAAAATCATAGGTGCGTCTTATGGGGCGAAAAATACGGTAAGTCCAGAGAGTCAGGGTTTGCAGTAAACCAGTGTGCTTCTTTACTGGAGGAGTTCAAGTGCAAAACCAGTACAGACAATGCACTAAACTGGCTTCTTCTGTCTTCTCCTTGGCAGAAGAAGGTTTTGTGCTGAGAAAAGGCCTGAGCTAGTTGATATTCTCTTACTCAGAAGGCTGGTACCCTGGTCAAAGGGCTGGTGGCCCAGGGTTGTGGAGCAGGATATCCCCATCTCAGCTTCTTCTTCTGGTCACTTGTGCACTCTGGAAGAGCCTCTTCTGTTAGGGTCCATTCACACATCCGCACTTTGGGTCCGGATCCGTTCCGCAATTATGCGGAACGGGTGCAGACCCATTCATTTTCAATGGGGACGAAAAAGATGCGGAGAGCACACAGTGTGCTGTCCGGATCCGCATTTACGGTCCGCGGCCACAAACTTCTGGCCCGTGGCTCCACAAAAAAATAGAACATGTCCTGCGGGGCGCCGGCCCGATGTTTTGCGGATCTGCAAAACACTGCAGACGTGTGAATGGACCCTTATGCATTGGTCCCTATATGCAGACAACTAGGGGCTCTGACTGCTTTTTCTTTTATACAGAACCAGGAAGCACTGATAAACTATCAGGAAAAACAATAGAATATGTAAAAAACTAATAAAAATTGCCAAACTAGAGACCGAGAGATTAATTGCCTGTTACGGTATAACCCGGTATAGTGAGGGTTAATACTGTTCGGGCGATTCCCCTGGAGAAGAGCACAGCAACCCACAACCGCTGGAATCCACCGAACTGGAACCATACGAAGTCCTCCTTTCCTGGAACAGGCAAGAGAACGTTCTGAAGAAGCAATTCCCCCCAAGTACGAGACGAGGCTCCGTATTAATGGTTAAACAGGAATTCTAACTTTATTGAGGGCTACCTGCCCGGTATTTATGCAGGTCTCCCACCTGGTGGACACTCCCCTAGGGGACCAGAAGGAAGACTGCGACACGGGATACAGCAGCCAATCACACACAATGGGACAATACAGACACCCCCAGCATATCCCTCCCCTCTGCCTGTGATACAATTACCCTACACAGGTTAATGTAATCATCACAGGCAGGAGAATACACAATGTCTTCTGTCCTGGAGACAATCGAGGACTCATTCAATTATCTCTCAGGACAAAGGGAAATCGCCAATACACACGTGGGGACAATAGGACAGACATCATTATTCAATATACAATGTCCCACCCTTTACAGTACACACAGACATTTAACATATCCCCAGATGGCTTGGATCTGAGCGCTCAATATATCCAAACAGCGCTCAGATGCCACAAACACAGTCAAATCGCCATGGGGTTTAAGTTTAGCATGGGCTGATGAGAGGGCCCATAATCCTGGGGCAAGAGGCTGGCAATCTGTCCCCTCCAAAACCCAGTGGCGCGGTTGGTTTCGCCACATTGCCAAAGAGAGTAAAACTAACCCTAAAATGTTCTTCAATTATATAAATAGTAAAAAATATAAATCTGAAGGAGTCGGCCCGCTACATAGCAATGAGGGGGGTTAAAATAGACAAATCGCTAGGACCGGATGGCATACACCCCCGTATCCTAAAGGAATTAAGTGATGTCATAGCCAGATCTTTATTTCTGATATTTATGGACTTTATACTGACAGGGAATGTTCCACAGGATTGGCGCATAGGAAATGTGGTGCCAATATTCAAAAAGGGTCCAAAAACAGGGCCTGGAAATTATAGGCCGGTAAGTTTAACATCTGTTGTGGGTAAACTGTTTAAAGGGTTTCTAAGAGATGCTATTTTGAAGCATCTCAATGAAAATAAGCAAATAACGCCATATCAGCATGGCTTCATGAGGGATCGGTCATGCCAAACGAATTTAATCAGCTTCTATGAGGAGGTAAGTTCTAGACTTGACAGCGGCGAATCAATGGATGTCGTATATCTGGACTTCTCCAAACATTTGGCACTGTACCTCATAAAAGGTTAGTATATAAAATGAGGATGCTTAGGCTGGGAGAAAATGTCTGTAAGTAGGTAAGTAACTGGCTGAGTGACAGAAAACAGAGGGTGGTTATTAACGTTACACACTCAGATTGGATCACTGTCACTAGTGGGGTACCTCAGGGGTCAGTATTAGGCCCTATTCTCTTCAATATATTTATTAATGATCATGTAGAAGGCCTGCACAGTAAAATATCTATTTTTGCAGATGACACTAAACTGTGTAAAGTAATTAACACTGAAGAGGACAGTTTTCTGCCACAGAGGGATATGGATAGATTGGAGGCTTGGGCAGAGAAATGGCAGATGAGGTTTACCACTGACAAATGTAAAGTTAGGCACATGGGAAGGAATAATGCAAGTCACCCGTACATACTAAATGGTAAAACACTTGGTAACACTGATATGGAAAAGGATCTAGGAATTTTAATAAACAGCAAATTAAGCTGCAAAAACAGTGTCAGGCAGCTTTTGCCAAGGCTAATAAGATAATGGGTTGCATCAAAAGTGGCATAGATGCCCGTGATGAGAACATAGTCCTACCACTTTACAAATCACTAGTCAGACCACACATGGAGTACTGTGTACAGTTCTGGGCTCCTGTGAACAAGGCAGACATAGCAGAGCTGGAGAGGGTTCAGAGGAGGGCAACTAAAGTAATAACTGGAATCGGGCAACTACAGTACCCTGAAAGGTTATCAAAATTAGGGTTATTCACTTTAGAAAAAAGATGACTGAGGGGAGATCTAATAACTATGTATAAATATATCAGGGGTCAGTACTGAGACCTCTCCCATCATCTATTTATCCCCAGGACTGTGACTGTGACGAGGGGACATCCTCTGCGTCTGGAGGAAAGAAGGTTTGTACACAAACATAGAAAAGGATTCTTCACGGTAAGAGCAGTGAGACTATAGAACTCTCTGCCTGAGGAGGTGGTGATGGTGAGTACAATAAACAAATTCAAGAGGGGACTGGATGTATTTCTGGAGTGTAATAATATTACAGGCTATAGCTACTAGAGAGGGGTCGTTGATCCAGGGAGTTATTCTGATTGCCTGATTGGAGTCAGGAAGGAATTTTTTAAATGGGGAAAATTGGCTTCTGCCTCACAGTTTTTTTTTTTGCCTTCCTCTGGATCAACTTGTAAGAAACAGGCCGAACTGGATGAACAAATGTCTTTTTTCGGGCTTATATACTATGTTACTATGTTAGAACCTTCTAGTGGAAGGGATGAAGCAGGAGAAGCACAGCATAACAGAAACAATGTTGCAATTCCAGGCTGCCATGGACTTGTATTGCGCAACAAAAAATAAACAACTAGGCGGCACTCACCAAAAAGTGGATGTTCTTTATTCCAGATGCCATAAACATTTACCGATACAGGCATGGGGTGGACAAACAAACAGTGCAAGCAAGTAGCTCTTGGCGATGGCCGTTTCGCGCCCTAGCTCTTCCTCAGGCCACTAACGTTCTGATGTAATTACGTCATCTTTATGTGCCGCTTCATCTGTGCGGAACACAGTGCATGATCCATCTTGCTTCCTTCCTTAGGAGGGTATGATGTCTATCTCCCCCTTGTGGCAGACTACGCACTATCTCAATCCCTTCAAACCTCAACACCTTACTGTTACCATCATGCTCAGATTTTACATGTTCTATTAATCGTGGACAACCTTTCCCTGTAACAATTGAATTAACATGTTCCCTAAATCTTTCACTAAGGTTCCTAGTGGTATTTCCCATGTAAAACCTACCACATACACATAATATGTTGTACCCTACATATTTACTTTTGCAAGTTATCAAGGTATTTACTTTATGATGTAATCCACCAAAGACCAGTAAATCCCATTGGGGATTATATTTACAGTAGGAACAATTACCGCACCTGCGGTTTCCCGCAGGTACCCAATCTTTCAGCCATATATTAGATTTTGGTTCCACTAAACGACTCCTAACCAGCCTATCTTTCAAAGTATGGCTCCCCCTAAAGGCTACTAATGGTTAAGACCCTCTGATCTCTTTTAAACTATCGTCCCTTTCCACTATGTCCCAATTTTCTCTCATCACTTTCCTAATCCGACCCACCATTGGACTATATTTGATGGAATAAATGAAACGTTTCTGATTGGCCTTTCTCTTCCTAACATTTGTATTCCCCGATGTTTCCACACTTCGATCCAAAGATGAAGCCTCCTGCATAGCCTCATTCAATAAGTCCATCGGGTATCCTCCAGCTAACAATCATTTCTTCAGTTCTAAGGATTGTTTTGTAAAACCTTCCTCCGTCCCGTTAATCCTTCTTAATCTAATAAACTGTCCATATGGGACTGCTCTTTTTACACTGACCGGGTGGTAGCTGCGGAAATGTAGAAGTGAATTGGTTGCCGTTGGCTTACGATAGCCCTCGTGACCAATTCACCATCTTTTACCAATACATCCAAAAACTCTAATTTGTAGCCTCCAAAATTATGGGTGAACCTCATGTTTATTTTATTCCCTGTATTGAGATACTCCACAAACTTCCTGAACAGAAGCTCCGTGCCCGACCAAACAATAAATACATAGTCTATACTTCTTAAATAGAGCTGTATATAAGACACAAAGGGGTTCTCCACCAAATACACATATTGTGTATACAAACATGCATGCGACTGGCGTGCCCATGGCCGTTCCAAATTTCTTTTTGTACCACTTATCCCCAAACCTGAATCTTCAAAATCAAGTTTAAAGCTTCTTTTATAAAATCTACAAAAGTTTGACTTTTGTCAGTGCCACTCAACACTTCAGTTACTGCTTCAATGCCTTCATCCTGTGGGATATGGGTATACAAATTTTCTACATCTAAAGAGACCAATTGGAACCACCGCCCCCCCCCCCCCTCCCTGCCACTGAAAAGACTTCAGTGCCAGTAACAGGTCCCCCGTGTCTCTAAGATAAGATGATATCTGTCGAACCACGGGTCTTAGCAGTCAGTCCACGTATTCAGAAAAGGGTTCAGTCACTGATCTAACCCCCGAGATTATAGGTCTCCCAGGGGGGTGGGTCAGTGACTTGTGTATCTTCGGTAAGAAGCACCAAGATGGTTTAGACTGAGACAACGGTAAGAAGAGCAATGGAGCCGGCGCAGCCGTAGCAAAATACGGCTTGACTATGGTGGGAGGTTGTGGCACATAGGGTTAATTTTAGGATCAGGCAAGTAGTGTAGGTGGAGTCCGGCAGATTAGCGCCAGGTATTTAAGGCGTGAGGGTTGGGGGGGGGGGGGGTTATTCAGAGTAAGCTGAGGGAAGAAGTTCAAAATGATGATATCTGTCGAACCACGGGTCTTAGCAGTCAGTCCACGTATTCAGAAAAGGGTTCAGTCACTGATCTAACCCCCGAGATTATAGGTCTCCCAGGGGGGTGGGTCAGTGACTTGTGTATCTTCGGTAAGAGGCACCAAGATGGTTTAGACTGAGACAACGGTAAGAAGAGCAATGGAGCCGGCGCAGCCGTAGCAAAATACGGCTTGACTATGGTGGGAGGTTGTGGCACATAGGGTTAATTTTAGGATCAGGCAAGTAGTGTAGGTGGAGTCCGGCAGATTAGCGCCAGGTATTTAAGGCGTGAGGGTTGGGGGGGGGGGGGGGTTATTCAGAGTAAGCTGAGGGAAGAAGTTCAAAATGACCTCCGTGGATCAGTTATTGGCGGAGGTTAGGGCGGCTACCGCCAGTCATGGGGAGCAGTGGCTGCATGAGGCCCTTCAGGCAGCTTTACAAGGCGGGAGGACGTGGCCCCTGTGGGCAGGGACCGGGCCAGGAGGTCCAGGCCACCGGAGCAATTGTGCCCTGAATGTACGTCGCGTGTCCGGCGGCACCTAAGGAGCCCGCTCAGGGACCCTCCAGCACGGCTGCGGAGCAGGGCAGCCAGCGCTGCCTCCAGCTGTGTTGGGAGGAATCCTGCTCGGCAGTCGGGCACGGCGGGAGGAGGAAGGGTTAATCCCTGCCCTCGCTCTTTACCTACTGGTGCGGCGATGGAGGCGTCGGCGACGGGCCCCTCAGGGGCGCAGTATGCGGGGGGCCTGGCTAGGCACTTACCAGAAGATCCAGCAGCAGCGCAGGGCCGGCGGGCGGGCTCTCTTTCTGCGCAGGGCTGTGGGAGCTGTCGGGCAGGAGGCAGGACGGGACCAGGCTGCAGTATCCAGAGCACCGGAGTCCTCTGGTGGGAGCCGGAGGTACTGTAGGCACAGGGAGCAAGGTGAAGCTGTTGCGGCTTCTCTCCACATGGGGGCACCAGAGAGTGTACAGTGCCTTCAGATGGAGAGAGTGTCAGGCAGGACCTCTGATGGAGTACATGTAGCAGCAGGAGAGGAGGATTTGCGGCCACCGGCTGGTGGGCCAGTCTGCAGTGAGGGGAGTGGCGGTGACCCTGTTCTGGACATCCGCGGAGACAGGTCGTCGTTGATGCCCTCAGGGGAGGAAGGCGAGGTGACCCAGGATTCGGAGGACAGATTGGAGAAGACATCCGGGACGTCAGTCAAGCCGGTCTCAGCCGCTGGCTGTGTCGGGGCCGTACGGGATCATGGACGGAGGCGATCTGCGGCTGCTGGGGCCTTTCCTCAGGGTCAGCCAGGTGAGGGTTGGGTTCGGCGGGGTGGGATGGGTGTCGAGGGGGGGGGGGCCAGGTTGACTGATGCTGCGGGGGTGGCGGGGCGATAAAGGATTTGTTGGTGGGGTTAGCTGCTTTGATTGCGAGATTTGGGGCGGGTGCGTCGTCTCCCACGGCGGTTTGGGATCCGGCGGTTGGAGTCGGTGCGGGATACGGTGGGGCAGCAGAGCCATCCAGGGGGGCTGGGGTGAGTATCGTCCCCGCGGTGCGCCAGGAACCAGCGGCAGTGGCTGGGGCTCATATGGTGGGGGCAGTGGTCGTGTCGGGTTCGGGCCATACGGGGGCTGCTGAGTCGGTGCGGTTAGCGGATGCGGCGAAGGGGGAAGTCTACGTGTGCTTTGAGGGGCCGCTGGGGGCGCACTTGAAGGCGGAGGTTACGGAGAAGATACACAGGGATGAATACGTTGAGATTTTCTCATTGTTGCCATTGAAGAAGTTTAATCTGGATAGGGTGAAGGCAGATGAGAGTAAGAAGGAGGAGAGGCGCCGGTATCGCTTGTTTGAGAACTGCGCACGTTTGAGAACTGGCTTCAGGCCTTTGCAATCTTGGCGAGCGTGATAGGGGAGAAGGCGCCGGAGCATTGGTCCGTTCTTTTCGGTTATATAGACTCGATCGGCGAAGCCTATAGGGTTTATGGCGGGTGGCGTGGCTTAGATATGATGAGCAGTTCCGGCAGCGGAGGGCCATTCGACCCAGTATACGGTGGGTTCACAAGGATATCAGGCTGTGGATGCGCCTTATGGCCGCTCCTGAAGGTGCGGGGCAGTCCTTTCGTGGGTCAGTCAGCAGGGGGGGGGGGCCTCCGTTGCGGAGTCGTCTTCTGGAGGCCGGAAGGGTTGCTGTTGGTTGTAATGTAGGGCACTGTAAGTTCCAGTCCCACTGCCGTTGTAAACACGAATGCTCTGGATGTGGGGGTTCCCATAGTTTCAGTAGGTGTTTCAAGCGGGGAAAAGGGAAGGGACCTGAGGCTGCTCAGAAGAGGTCTGACAACGGTGAGAGTGGACGAGATGCTTCCATTCTTAAGTAGGTATCCCAGGCGGAGTTTTTGAGGAGCGGTTTCGTTGAGGGTTTTCGGATCCCGTGTACGTTGGTTGGGGCGGGGGGCAGTGTTCGTAATTTAATTGCTGCATTGGCTCGGCTGGGCGTTGAGCGGGAGAAGATTAGGAAAGAGGTTAGTGCGGGGAGGGTAGCCGGACCTTTTTCTGAGCCTCCGTCGCCGGGGCTGCGCATATAGCCCCTGGGTTTGGTTCCCAAAAAAGAGCCGAACAAGTTTCAGCTCATCCATCATCTGTCTTACCCAGCTGGGAGTTCAGTGAATGATGGGGAGCTTTGCTCGGTGTCTTATACGTGTTTTGATGAAGTGGTCGTGTGGTTGCGGCGTTTCGGGCAGGATGCGCTTTTGGCTAAGACGGATATTGAGGCTGCGTTTCGTTTGCTGCCCATACATCCGGAGAGTTTTCATTTGTTGGGTTTCAAATGGGAGGGGCAGTTTTATGTTGGTTGTTGTTTGCCTATGGGTTGCGCTATTTCTTGTTCGTTGTTAGAAACTTTTAGTTCGTTTCTGGAATGGGTGCTGAAGCAAGAGTCCGGGTGTCAGTCAGTGCTGCACTATCTGGACGATTTTTTGTTTTTGGGGCCGGCAGGCAGTCGGAAGTGTTCAGTGCTGCTGCACACGATGGAGCGAGTGGCGGCGACGTTCGGGGTTCCGTTGGCTCCTGAGAAGACAGAAGGCCCTGCCTGCGACATCTGTTAAGTTCTTGGGCATTGTTATTAATACGGTTTTGATGGAATGTCGTTTGCCGGGGGATAAATTGGTTGATTTGGTGGCGGAAGTTAGGGGTTTGTGGAGGGCTAAGAAGGCGCGGTTGCGTACGGTACAGTCGGTATTGGGTAAGCTGAACTTTGCTTGATGGATTTTGCCCATGAGCAGGGTTTTTTGTCGGCGTCTGGCAATGGCTACCGCGGGGGTGGTAGCTCCGTCTCATTACGTGAGACTGTCGGCTGAGGTGAGGGCGGATTTGGCGATCTGGGAGCGGTTTTGGACCAATACAACGGTAGGTCGGTGTGGATGGAGGGCCAGATTTCTGCGGTCGATTTGGAACTTTTTACCGACGCATCGGGATCTTGTGGATTCGGTGCCTATTGTCAAGGGGAATGGAGTTCTGGGGCCTGGCCTGAGGAATGGCGGCAGGCAGGCTTCCTTTTAAACTTGGCATTACTGGAGCTGTTTCCAATTGTGTTGGCGGTGGAACTGTGGGGTGATTTGCTGCAAAATAAAAGGGTGCGTTTCTTCTGTGACAACATGGGAGTGGTGCAGGCCATCAATTCACAATCGGCTAGTTCGACCCCGGTTATCCGGTTGCTAAGGCATTTGGTATTGCAGCGTTTGTTGTTAAATGCGTGTTTTGCAGCTGTTCATGTTCTGGGGGTGGCTAATTCGGTTGCTGACGCTCTCTCTCGTTTTCAGTGGGATCGTTTTCGTCAGTTGGTTCCGGAGGCGGTGAAAATGGGGCGTCCTTGTCCTCAGTGGCTCTGGAGCGTGGCCTTGGGGTCTCCGTCGCATTGATTCGCCAATCTGTGAGTACTGGTACGTGGTTAAGTTATTCCTCGGTTTGGTCTTAGTGGGAACGGTTGATAGACCAGGCTGGGGGGTGCAGCTCGGCATAGGATTTCAGGGTCCTGTTGATTTAATTCGTGGGTTTGGCTTTTAGTGAAGGATTGTCCTATTCCATGGTGGCTAAGAGGGTATCGGCGGTTGCATTTTGGTTGCGCATGCGGGGTTTGAGGGACGTGTCGAAGTGTTTTCTGGTGCGTCAGGCGTTAAAGGGATTTCGGCGGCATACGGTTTCCAGGGACCGACGGCGTCCGATGTCGTATGATTTGTTGTTACCTTTGTGGAAGCAGTTAGGCCTGCTTTGTGTTGCAGGTTATGAGGTGTGCTTGTTTCGGGCGGCCTTCTCCTTAATGTTTTTTGGAGCTTTCAGAGTGACGGAGTTGGTTGCACGTAGTAAGTGGTGGGAAGGTGGTTTGCAATGTGGGGACGTTGTGCGGAGGGCTTGCGGTGTTGTTTATGAAAATCAAAAACTGATCCGGAGGGCAAGGGTGCTCACTTTGTTTTGCGGTCTTTGGGGGAGTCTGTGGTGTGCCCGGTTCGTTGTGTTGGGGAGTTTTTGGCGGTGAGGCCGGATATTGCACCTCAATGGGACGGCACTGTCTCGTTTTCAGTTTGTGGCGGCATTCTGTAAGTGTTTGGTGGTGGAGGAGTTAGGCTGCTCATGAGTTTGCTTCCCACTCTTTTAGGATAGGCGCTGCCACGGAGGCTGCTAGATGGGGCTTGGGGGAGGCTGTGATTAGGCGGATTGGTAGATGGGAGTCCGCTAGCTATCGTTCTTACATCCGCCTGCATTTGCTGTCCCCTGTGGGCTGATGGGGGAGCAGGTGGTTGTGATGCTGGCGTACATGTCAGGGGTGGTAGTGGTGTGTTGTTGATTGGTTTTCTCTTTTGTGTTTCGTTGCAGGGCCCGTTCCTTGACTGGCTTGGATTTTTGGTCATTCATACGTGTACTGGGCGGCCCACAGAGCGGACGTGCGTCCAAACGGACGGCAACTGGGTTTTGATGTTAGAGATATGCAAGTTCGTTGGATAGGTATACGCGGCTTGTTGTGGGGACGTGTACCACCTGAATTTTATCATTATGCCGCGCTGGATCGTCCCCCGGATATAGTGATTCTACATGCAGGAGGTAATGATTTGTCCGTTCGTCGGTCCAGGGATGTCATAAGGGACATCAAGTTGGATTTGTTGCGTTTGTTGGCGGATTTTCCAGAAATGTTGGTAGTATGGTCGGACATTGTTGCTCGGCAGGTTTGGAGATTGGCGAGGTCCGTTGATAAGGTTAACCGGGTGAGGGCGAAAGTTAACCGGGAGGGGGGCCGTTTTGTGAGGAGGAACTTGTGGTACGGCATAAGGAGCTAGAGGGGGCGTCCGCTATGATTTTGAGGCGAGATTGAGTGCACTTGAACGAGATCGGAACTGACATGTGGACCTTGGGTTTACAGGATGGATTGGAAATGGCCTTTAAGGTGTGGGGGGACGAACATAGGTGAGGGGACTCCTATGTTCGTCTGGTGGCAGGTTAAGGAGCGATCCTGGGAGGCAAAATTGGAATAGGTGCATGGCTATATCTCTTGAGGCGTGCACCGAGGACGTTGTGGTAAATGGCAAGATGGGGGATCCTGTTTGGGCTAATAGCCTGGCAGGGGTTTAATTCCAAGAGTTGGTGCCCTTGGGTAGAAGTTGGATTAAACCGGGATCATGTGAGGAGGTTCGCGAGGGGCGAATCTGGTTACTTGGATTGCCTTCTAGGATCCCTTCATGTTCAAAAGTTACTTGTGGTTTGATGGTGAATTAAGGTTGAGATTGTTGTAGGAATAATGTTCTGATTATTCTGTTATGATACGTGTTAATTTGTTTGGTAAATAAATTTAAGCTACGGCCTTTTTACACCAAAGCAGGTTGTTGTGTCTTTATTGGTGATATGGGGTTGAGGGCATCCATGAGCCAGCAAATCTTCCATCCCAGGAGTCACAGTTGTTTTGCTTTTTCTTTTGGACAATACATTACGTTCCACATATTTATGTAAAAGACCCCTCAATTGGTTCTGTATCCTCATAGTGGGGTCTATCTTTAATGTCTGATAAACATTACTGTCCCCTAATTGTCTCCCTGCCTCTGCCACATAATATTCTCTCGTCATCAGCATCACGTTCCCCCCCCTTGTCCGCCGGTTTTATGACTATATCACTTCGTGATTGTAACCATTTGAGGGCTTTTTCTTCCCCTATATCAATATTCCTATGTACCCTGGAGTAAATCAATGCTTTTACACCCTCCAATATCTTGTGATAAAATATATCAATACTACTCCTCCTGGCGGGCATGGGGAGGGGGGGGGGTTGGGGTAGCAAAACCTGGAGCTGACTCCCCCCACAAACTCCTCTGTAGGAGGGTCTTTCAATTCAGACTTAGACCTGTCACCCATTCTAAACATGATACCTCTGTTTGGTTAAAATTTGCCACCGTACTGAAACCCAAGGGTCCTATACTAGCTGATACTTCTCCTTCTCTTATCTCTTTCTTTGTTTCAGGCACATTCTTAAACAATCTATTTAAATTGAGTATCCTCACAGCTTTGAATAGGTCTATTTCAAAAGTAACAGGATCAAACTGTTCCACCAGACTGTAGTTCAGACCCCAATTGAGGACTTTTATACAACCAAGTAAATACCTTGATAACTTGCAAAAGTGAATATGTAGTGTACCTCATATTATGTGTATGTGGTAGGTTTTACATAGGAAAAACCATTAGGAGCCTAGGTGAGATATTTAGGGAACATGTTAATTCAATTGTTACAGGGAAAGGTTGTCCACGATTAATAGAACATGTAAAATCTGAGCATGATGGTAACAGTAAGGTGTTGAGGTTTGAAGGGATTGAGATAGTGCGTAGTCTGCCACAAGGGGGAGATAGACATCGTAGTCTCCTAAGGAAGGAAGCAAGATGGATCATGCACTCCGGAGCTATGGGCCCTCTGGGACTGAATGATAGAAATGACCTTGGAGAATTTCTGTAAAAATATATGTATCTTTATTGTTTGTTTTATTTGCACACCATTTGTTGGTGTTTATATGTATTTCGCCGGTTCCTCTGTGACGTAATCAATGTGTTCCGCACAGATGAAGCGGCACATAAAGGTGACGTAATTACGTCAGAACGTTAGTGGCCTGAGGAAGAGCTAAGGTGCGAAATGGCTGTCGCCATGAGCTACTTGCCTGCACTGTTTGTTTGTCCGCCCCATGCCTGTATCGGTGAATGGCATCCGGAATAAAGAACATCCACTTTTTGGTGAGTGCCGCCTAGTTGTTTCATTTTTGTTACACATTAGAAGACTTAGAGGCAGGAGCACCACCACGAGTGGTAGAGAGGACCCAGTCTTGGAGGTGCGGTTTTGTTGAAGAAAGGGAAAGGAAGCAGTGCCACACCCTCTGTATTCTGGAACTTTTTTATAGACTTGTATTGCGCCTTAATGACTAAGGCTACTTTCACACCTGCAGCATGAATTCCGTCAGGATGTTTCAGCATAGAACAGCCTGCCAGAATTCTCTGTAATCGGATGAATGGGGTCTGGCGGAGATCCGGCTGTATTCTGGCAAAAATGCAGAGAATGAGGCAGACAATGCCAATTCCCGGCATTGTCTGCCTCATCAGGCGGCCCGATTGTAGTACCACAGGTGTGAAAGTAGCCTGAGCAGATTCCAGACAAAAACAAACGTTTGACAGAGCTAAACCAGAGACTCAAAAGTTCACTGTGCCTATTTTTTTCCTCCAAAACTCAGCTCTTCATAGTCCCTTATGACAGCAATAGAAAATTACTAACTTCTCAGTGCACAGACTGAAAAGTCCCAAACTGGCAAATAAGTGGTATTTGTCTAGCCAATTATCTACATATTTGCCGGCAAATCCAGAGAGCTCCAGAAGGCTGTTCCCTAGCGGAAAAGACTGCCGGGTCTCTTTACCGCTAGTGTGAAACTAGCCTTGACTGGCTGTGCATTAACTCTTTCCACATTGCAGTGAAAATACAATGCAATAACCTGCAAATAAATAATGTTGGGCGCGAATATTCAAATCACGAAATTTTTTATTTTTTTTTCATCAGTAACCTCCCTTTTTGCTTATGGGCCAATGAGAAGGCTGCAATGTCTTTGTCTGAGCTTAGCAACATCCCTAGCAACCAATAGGAAAGTTACCTACCCCTTACTATATAAGAACCTCCACAGCAGCCATTTTCTGCAGTTTATTCCAGTTCTGAGAGAGACAGCAGTGTCATTGCTGTGCTCTCTGCTTTCCACTTATTACATTATATAGTTAGTTAGTTAGTTAGTTAGCTTATATATATATAATACAGTTAGTTAGTGGGAGATAGTCAGTGTAGGTTAGATAGTGATATAGTGTAGTTCCAGTGCAGGGTGTTAGGTAGTGTGATAGGTTCTGCTGTCCATACATACATGCTACAGACATAATGCTGTGATGTCACAAGTTCACAACAATATTGAGTGCACCAATCACTAATATGTAGTCAGACCTGCTAAAATGTGAAGTATTGTGCAAAAATATGCGCATCATTAGTGCCAATTTGCACAATCTCAAATTTATTGGAGCACTCTATCTGCATATAAAGCTATTGTAATATTCTGCCGTGCATTTTCTCCAGTCTCAGGAAACTTCTGGCAGCTTGAAAAATGTAGTAATAGTGACCCACGCCTGAATTGCGCACACAATATGTGAATATTATACTGACGATTTTCGCAATCAAGAAAATAATCACGAATTCGTGAATATATGATGAATATTCTACAAAATATTCGCGAAATATCGCAAATTCGAATATTGCCCCTGCCGTTCATCGCTACAAATAAACAGGATACATTACAATAAACCTATAGAATACAGTTCAACAATGTTTGGCAAGTTAACTGTTCAAAGTGCAATAAAGTAGGGAGTTGATGGCTTTGCATAGCGGCAAAAGTCCATAGTCTAATGTATCCTTGCTCCAGGGCACTACATAAAACAGTCAAAAAAAAAACCTTTAAAAATAAGTTTAAAATGCTAAATCTATTCATCTCAAAATATTTCTTATTGTCTTTATATGGGTCTGCCATATGCATTAAATGTCACATCGTGGATGGTTTCCAGTGCCTACTTCAGTCCCAATTCTAAAAATATCCCTTTGGGCAGGTTGCCTTTTTAGTACTGGTGTCCCCATCGTGACTATGCACCTCCTACAGGTCTACCAATTTCACAAGATACGGTAGGTTAGTTGGCCTACTGTTAAAGGGGTATTCCCATCACAGTCAATGGGGGCATACTGCTAGGATATGCTCCCATTGTCTGCTAGGTGCAGGTCCCATCTCTGGGACTCGCACCTACACCGAGAACGGAGTAGGGAAAGGTGGTGGAGGGTGCACTCCGCAGCCACCCTCCATTCATTTTATGGGGCCACCAAAAGTAGCTGAGCACTGGCCCCATAGAAATGAATGAGATCGGTGGCTGCGCAAGTGCGGTGCGCTCCCATTCACTTGTATGGGCAGAGTGCTTGGTGGTTGCCGGACCCCGGGAAATCCAGGGTCCTCCAGCCACCACTCTCCCTGTTCCGCTCTCGAAGTAGGTGCGGGTCCCAGAGGTGGGACCCGCACCTATCAGACAATGGGGGCATATCCTAGCGATATGCCCTTATTGTCTGTGATGAGAATACCCCTTTAAGGACCAGAAACTAGCATTATATAATAAAACAATTCATATATTCTTAGAAGATTGTATTTTGCTATTCCTATGTGTTGGCAGTGCCAGACTGTGCAGGGACAAATTGTCAATGCTTTCATGAATAATATAAAACTGTCAGTATGCAGTTAGCGCCTCCTTGTGGTGGCTGCATTCTAGTAAAATAATATTTCTGAAGGGACCATAAAGGAGCTCCCCTATACGGGCATATTATAAAATCATTCAGCATATAAATAGAACCTAAAAACTGTAAAACTGTAGTAAATGTAGCAGTGCCGAGCCAGTTCTGAGTATTTCTATGTAGCACCCCTGGAATCGATCCTGGAGATCTTCTTCAGTAGGGAGCTTGCATTACAGTGTTGATGCACTCTCTGAACTGAAGCAATCATCAGTGTGACAGCTATCTAGACTTTGCAGTTCAAGTTGCTTATTTTGCTGTTCTTGGGATTTTCATTTTACGCTATTATATAGATGACGAGTTTTTGGTCCTAAGAGAATACAGTGAAGAAACCGAATGCAGCGCACATCATTATACCCTAGAAATATGGACGGCCAGAGCTCGGCTACATTTCTAGGATTTCAAACCGCTTCTTTCTACTGTATAAATTAGGGTAAAGGGCATCAATAACCGACAATTTACCAACATCTATTATAATGCAATGTGCGCTCGCCTCTTCAAACAACCTCTTGCCATTTTACTAAAACTAATCAGAAACCATGGACGCATTCATCAGTAATGTATTCCACAAGTCAGAAGTACGGTATATACATCAATAAAGAGTGGATGTGGGGGCGTCACACAGCAGTCAGGCAGGTTTCTCCCATGTCTCATTCACTTTACTATCTTAGTACTATCAGTTGACTGATATCTTCTAGATACAATTTGATATCTTACACATACAGATAATGGTATCTATCTATCTATCTATCTATCTATCTATCTATCTCACATCTATCTATCTATCTATCTATCTATCTATCTATCAAATCAACTTTATTGGCAGGACGAAATACATTTTAGCATTGCCAAAGCAAGTAGGAAATAATTGCCATATCTATCTATCTATCTATCTATCTATCTATCTCACATCTATCTATCTATCTATCTATCTATCTATCTATCTATCTATCTATCTCAATATCTATCTTATTATCTATCTATCTATCTATCTATCTATCTATCTATCTATCTATCTATCTATCTATCATATCTATTATTTATCTATCTCATAGCTATATCCATTTATCTGTTTGTCTATCTGACACTTATATATCGATCTGATACTTTATGCCACTGTGGAAGTTATGTTAGCACTGCTGGGCATGTCGGGAGCCCGTTTTCCGAACATTCGGGCCTAGTCCTTCAGGTAAGTCGGGTCACCTGCATAAAGTACTTGCCAGGTATAAATTGCTTTTTTTAAACATTTTTAGAAAGTGATTTCTTTCTCTCAGGGGTAACATTTTTTTTCAAATATATCAAA
This sequence comes from Bufotes viridis, assembly GCA_033119425.1. NCBI lineage: Eukaryota > Metazoa > Chordata > Amphibia > Anura > Bufonidae > Bufotes > Bufotes viridis. Next base: position 69,611,654 of record CM065593.1, read on the forward strand.
TAGGGTTTGGAGGCGGAATACTCCTCTTTAAGCAAATTTAGCAGATTTTTCCCTAGGGAATGGCGCTCATTTGTATTTTAGTTTTTTTATATCTCCCCGCATTGCTAGGATATTCCATCATTGTCAGAGAGATGCGGATCCAATCTCTGGGGTCGGCTCATATCCTGAAGTGAAGGGAGAGCAGCCATGTATGCGCAGCCACCCTCCATTCACTTCCAAAAATAGCGGGTGTGCTCTCTCAGCTGTTTTGAGGAACTCCCATAGCAGAGAGCGGAGAGCATGCCGTGCGCATGCGCTGTGCTTCCCTTCACTTCAGCAGCTCTGTCCTGGAGACCTTCATCTGATATTGATGGCATATCCTAACAATATGCCATTAATGTCTGAGGTGGGAATACCCCTTTAAGGGGAGTCTATCAGCAGTTTTTTTTCCAGTCTATATTTGTCTGTCAGCAGTTCTGACTGCTGACAGTGCTAGGCAGGATCAGTGGAGAGCGGTGTAAACAGACCTCTGCTCTGAGTGATGGCTCCACTGGTGGTCTGGTGGACGTAGCGAAATGCTCCTCTGTATTGAGCTGCTTCAAAACCCCCCACTGTAGCAGTCATCACTCGTAGTGGGGTGTGGGGGGTTTTGAAGCAGCTCAGTACAGAGGAGACAGAGGAGCACTTCAACCTGAGGGACCACCAACGTGGTACTCGCAGAAGCATCACCCAGGAGAAACAAAAGTTGCAGTGATGCAGCTAATAAAAATGTCAATACAAGTCCAATGTCCTTACCCAGCTCGCCATGGCCCCTGCCTAGCGCTGTCAGCAGTTTTGCAGGTTCCAATACTACTGACAGACTTTATTTAAAGGAAACCTATTACCGCCATTTCACCAGCAAAACTAACTTTACCTGGACGGCAGTGGAGTGAAAAATGACTCATCCCTGTCCGACGTACCTCTGCAATCAGGTGGCAATGGCAGATAAGATAGCCCTTTTTTTGGGCTGCCTTCCTGATAATGCAGAATATTTGAAAATAAAGTCTTTTTTTTTTTTTTTCCCCAAGAAGCAGCGCCACTGTTATCCATAGGCCATGCCTGATACTGCAGTTCAGATTAAGTCAAGCGAACTGAGTCTGAGCTGTAATAACTAAAAGAGTCCAAGGACAACAGGGCATATAGAGAATATACCTAATTGTGACAAAATCTCCATATTAAAGGGGTTTAGGCTTCTTTGTCAGTGCAACAGGCTGAACTAAGAGTCTCAGGAGGCTTTTTCTGACCAACATCACTATGCTGATTGAAGGATAGGGTGAATCCAGTGTATCTTCACTGCTTGGAGATGTAACCTGTATTGAATTTCTGGGTCCAAGACCGCAAATGCCCCCTGCTCAGACTGGATTTTGGATGTCTCAGCCTTTAAGCTCAGTGCTGTATGAATGTATCTATTTAGGTCAGTGAAGGCCACTATGAAGCAGAGGTGATGATGTCCCCCCAAGCATCCAGTTCTCCTCAGTGCCTGTGCTGCTCAGATACTGACAAACCCTGCAGTCAGATAATCTCCACTCTGTTCTGCACACCCCTCAATGCCCACATGTTCATCTGCAGAAGGGAGAGGAAGAGTCTTGTGTGCATGCATCTCTCCTCACACATTGCAAAGTGAGGACTGGGTGCGCAGCATCCAAGGATAGAGGAAGCCAAGGAAAGTTAGAGAAGAGCAGATGGATACATTGTGTCACTCTCAAGATGAAATGATGATGAGGACAAGGTGGAACACCCTGGGAAAGAAGCAAAGAAATAGGAACCTGTGCCTGAAGCAGAAGGAAATGTTGGATGACTGAGGCTGTGGGACATTGCAAGGCACAGGGCTAAGGAGATGCTGGAGACATTGAAGGAACCTGCTGCTTTCACATTAAGATGATGGACAAGATGCCTCACTCCCATGTAGCAGAGGGGTGAGTTAATTCTACTGCAGGTGCAATGGGAATATTTGGTGTAACCAAAGGACTATGCTACAGTAAGGGAGCTAGGGATATATAACATGTGCATCAGATATCACAGGAGCAGGAGACAAGCTGGGGCAGAAAGGTGGATGCTTGGGATTAGCTGGGCAACTAGGGGCTATGGAGAGAATCAGGAAGATGTGTGGTTGTGTTATTAGAAGAAACCTAGGGAAATAGGAGGAAAAGTAAAAGACTGAAGTGGAAAGCAGAGAAGGAGTGATGCTACTGCTGATGTGCCAGCCATAGGGAGAAGAGTGAGGAGAAGGCAGGGTGCACAGACTTCCCAACTCCTTGGAAGGATGCTCACAGAACTCAATCACACCAACTGTAGCAGCTGCTGCTCTTCTGGGAACCGGATCTTCACAGTCATCTTTATGGTTGCCCTAATCCTGGCCATACTGCTGGGGAATTTGGTGATCCTGGCGGTGTTCCTGGCCACCAAGCACATGCGTACCCCTCAGGGCTACTTAAAGACCTCCTTGGCAGTGGCTGACCTTGCTCTGGGCATCTTGGTGGTACCTTTTTCTGTCTATGGGGAAATTAAAATGCTTTCCATCAATGCTTCTTCATTGGCAGAGGGAGGAAATGAGGCGCTGTTTGTGGGATCTTGGCACCCGTGTTATCTCATCGGTCCAGTCTTTGCGGGTTGCACTTTTGTGTCCATAAGTACCATCTTTTTATTGACTATTGAAAGGAGCATTGCCATCCTGAAGCCCCTGCACAAGGAAGTGGTGCTCACCAGGAGGAGGACATTGCTGCTGATCCTGCTCTCCTGGGCTGCCAGCTTCTTCTTGGCCACTGTCCCGATCATCTCCAGCCAGGGTGCTATAGTGTTGGAGTACAATCTTTGCAGCAGAATGTGCAATTATGCCCCAGCACCATCCTCACCGTCGCATGTGTGGCAGATACTTTTGCTATTCCCAGCCTTTGATTTCAGCCTTCTAGGGGGCACTCTGATAATCAATGCTCTTTCTCTCACCACCATTCACCAGTACACTCGCAGGAGAAAGCTATTGTCTGAGACAGACCAGGAGCCCCCTAGAGCCTCTTTCTCTGACATTAAAGCTGCCAAGACCATTGGCACTCTGACTATTGCCTTCACAGCTTCCTTCACCCCTATTGCAGTATTTGTGGTGGGCAACGTGTTGGGGTATCAGTGGTGTACCTTCTCCTTTTTTGCCTTTTGGATGCTTGCAAGCAATAGCTGCTGCAATGTGATCATTTACAGTGTATGCGACCAGCGCTTCCGCGAGGGGGCGCACCAGATCTTCATGTCCTTGAGATGCTTTTGCTGTAGGAGCTCTCTGCCTTGAGACTGCAGAAGTTCTTGGTACCACAAGGACCGAAAAATCTTCTTGCAGAAAAGGAATGTACATGGATTCTTCTTAGAACCGGAGGGCTAAACCAGGGCATTCGCACTCTGCTGACAGTGTTCCTGTGCAAAGGCCTATTTCGTATAAAGGGAACATATTTCTAGGTTCTTCAGTCATGTATGCAGTGCCTGGAAATAACGCATCAGATGTATATTGGTGCATGAGACTACTTTCTTAAGACCATCGACCATGGATTTAGATACAAGCCAATGAAGCTATGGGGCTGTGTACTGCATGTACAGTATGTATGAATGTATCGGTCAGAATTAGTGTTAAGCGAACTTGCTTTTTAAGTTCGGCGTCCAAGGTTCTGGTTCGGGTTTATCGAAGAATCCCGTTATGGATTCCAAATTCTGTTATAGTCCGTGGTAGTGGAATCCATAACGGAATCCTTAGATAACCCGAACTTTGGACGCAGAACTTAAAACGCAAGTTCGCTCAACCCTAGACAGAATCCTACGATCAGCTGCCAAAATGTGTCTGTTTTTGGAAGAATTGCCCTGTGTCTAGTAAATGCTGTCAGTCCTACAACCAGTCTCTTCTGCATTCTTCATATGTTCATCATGATATCTGTGTAATGTACCCACTAGGACTGTCACAGGACCAAATGCCTTGGGCTCCCCACCGCCCCATCCCCTATTCTAAACCTTCTCTCTATCACTGCAGGTCATCTCACATTTATATCAAGGTGGCATTATGTGGGCACTGCACTCTGGTCCTTTATAGAACTATTATTTAGGCACTATGGGGGTCATTTATTATTAGGCTACTTTCACACTAGCGTTTTGGCTTTCCGTTTGCGAGATCCGTTCAGGGCTCTCAAAAACCGTCCAAAATGGATCAGTTTTGCCCTAATGCATTCTGAATGGAAAAAGATCTGCTCAGAATGCATCAGTTTGCCTCCGTTCAGTCACCATTCCGCCCTGCCTGCTGTCCGTCTGACGAAGCGGAGACAAACGGATCCGTCCTGGCACACAATGTAAGTCAATGGGGACAAATCCGTTTTTTCTGACACAATCTGGCACAATAGAAAACGGATCCGTCCCCCACTGACTTTCAATGGTGTTCAAGATGGATCCGTCATGGCTATAGAAGACATAATACAACCGGATCCGTTAATGATGGATGCATGCGGTTGTATTATTGTAACGGAAGCATTTTTGCAGATTCATGACAGATCCGCAAAAAACGCTAGTGTGAAAGTAGCCTTAGATATATGCCCATTTTGCATATTCGGTCACAACGGGGATTTCCGGCTGAATCTGCTAATTTTTCCCGCTCACGCCAGGTCTAAAACGCTGGTCTTAATAAATAACCCCATGTCTTTGTGGCACAAACTGAAAGGTGGTGTCATTTGGGCAGCATAATGCGCAATTATTTGGGAAGTAAAACTGAATTCATGATTTTGCTGAGGACACGCCCCACCTTATACATGTCCACTTATCCTGATCATTCAGAGGGTTTATATGGATAAGCTTAGGAGTAACTATCCCATCTCATGCTGAGATCTGTAGTTCTACAATAACTGGAGATCATGACTGTGAGCTGCTGTGATATGACTACTGGGGCAACAGCTGCCCTGACGTGGAGATGATGATAGTAAAATAACCCAAAAGTCCCGCGAAGCCTTTCATTGTGACCAGTGCTTGCCACACAGTTGCACGTCCGATTAATCAGCCTCTCCGGCACCTGGGAACTTACATCATTCACCTAGAATTTTCCATTCTCGCTCCCATTCATGTTAAACTCCCCATTTCATTGTGAATCCTCCCCAAGAGTTAATCTTGTTTAATTTGTCCTTTTCTGTGTCTGCCTCACTGAACCTCTCCGTATAATCCTTATTACAACGAGGCTTGATGTTCGCTTCTAGTGTTTAAATCCGTTAAACATTTCACATTTCAGGGGGGTTCAGATGTAAATGACTGCAGAAGGATTAGACAATGAAGTGTGTCAGGTAATTGTTACAATGTATCGGACAGGACTATGACAGTGTTAAGCCTCTTGCACACGGCCGTTCCGTGCATTGGGGACCGCAATTTGCGGTCGCCAATGCATGACCCCCATCCGTGCGGTAGCCGCGACGGATCCAGACCCATTCAACTTGAATCCGTGAAGCTGTCCATAAAGGATCCGTGTTGGGTCCGTGTGTCCGTTTTTTGCTGTCCGTGTTGCATCCGTGTTTCACTGACACTGAACAGCTGAAAAACAATTTTCAAAAAATATCTTCGTGACCAGCCTGTTTTGGGCCTCATTGAGCAAGCATTTTTCTTCCTTTTTTCATTGTTGCGTTCCAAGAGCTATAACTTTTTTATTCTTCCGTCTATATAGCTTTATGGGGGCTTGTTTTTTGAAGGACAAGTTGTAGTTTTTAATGGCGCCATTTTGGGGTACACATAACTTTCTGATTAACTTTTATTAACTCTTTCTGGGAGGGAGATGGGAAAAACAGTAATACTGCCACTGCGTTTTTACGTTATAAATTTTACAGGGTTCCTTTTTTGGCATAAATAACATAATATCTTTATTCTCTGGGTCAGTACGATTACAGTGATACCAAATACACATAGTTTTTTTAGGTTTTAGGGTACTTTCACACTTGCGTTGGTGCGGATCCGTCTGTTTATTTGCACAGACGGATCCGCACCTATAATGCAAACGTTTGAAAGTCAATGGGGAACGGATCCGATTTCAAATGCACCATATTGTGTCATTGAAAACGGATCCGTCCCCATTGACTTACATTGTAATTAAAAACGGATCCGTTAGGCTCCGCCTCTTCAGACGGACACCAAAATGCTGCATGATGCGTTTTGGTGTCCGCCTCCAAAACAGCATAGAAACGGAACGGAGCTGAACTGATGCATTCTGAACAGATCCTTATCCATTCAGAATGCATTGGGGCTTAACTGATCCGTTTTGGACCGTTTGTGAGAGCCCTGAAAAGGATCTCACAAACGGAATCCAAAACGCTAGTGTGAAAGTACCCTTACTACTTTTTTGCAATAATGCAATAAAACCCCTTTTTTTACATTACATTACCGCTTCCCAAGACCCATAACTTTTTTATTTTTCTTTCTATGGAGTTGCGTGAGGGCATGATTTTTGCAGGACGACTTGTATTTTTCATTGGCATCATTTTGGAGCGATCGCATTTGCGGGGTGCCGATGGGAGACAGAAGGAGTCTGCTCCCTCTGTCACCGCTTTAGGCCCCTTTCACACGGGCGAGTTTTCCGCGCGGGTGCAATGCGTGAGGAGGACGCATTGCACCCGCACTGAATCCGGACCCATTCATTTCTATGGGGCTGTGCACATGAGCGGTGATTTTCACGCATCACTTCTGCGTTGCGTGAAAATCGCAGCATGTTCTATATTCTGCGTTTTTCACGCAACGCAGGCCCAATAGAAGTGAATGGGGATGCGGGAAAATCGCAAGCATCCGCAACCAAGTGCGGATGCGTTGCGATTTTCCCGCATTGTTGCTTAGCAACGGGACTCCAATCTCTATTATTTCCTCTTATAACATGGTTATAAGGGGAAATAATAGCATTCTTAATAAAGAATGCATTGTTAAATGATGAGGAAGGGTTAAAAATAATAAAAGTTAACTTACCTTAGCCACTTGATCGCGTAGTCGCGATCTGTCCTCTCTTCCCTGCAGCATCGATGATCTAAAGGGACCTGTGATGACGTCACATCACATGGTCCAATCACCTGCTCCATCACTATGGTGATGGAGCATGTGATTGGTCCATGTGACCATGTGACATCATCCAAGGTCCTTAATCACTATTCTCAGGCTGTGGATAGTGCTTAAGGACCTTGGATGATGTCACGTGGTCACATGGACCAATCACATGCTCCATCACCATAGTGATGGAGCAGGTGATTGAGCCATGTGATGCTGTGACATCATTACAGGTCCTTTACATCTTTCAAGCTAAGGGAGAGGATGCCGGGCTTCGCGATCAAATGGACCAGGTAAGTTATGATTAGTTTATTATTTTTAACCCATTCTGCACCGGGTTCAACATTAGGGAGATGGCCAAGGGTATTATTTAACATTATAACTATGTTATAATGTGAAATAATACCAGCGGGACAATTTCTGACCCAAACATGCACTTCTGTGAAGAAGTGCAGGTTCGGGTCTGGGTACCAAAAGTGCTGATTTTTCTCCCGCGCGTGCAAAACGCATGACAGCGCTTTGCACTCGCAGGGAAAAATCGCGGCAATTCCCGCAACGCACCCGCACTGTTTGACGGAGTGCACCCGCAACGCCCGTCTGAAAGAGGCCTTACATGCGGCAGGCGTCATTGCCCGTGGCATGTAAAGTGTTAAACAGCCCGGATCGGCACTCCTGCTGGTCTGGGCTGTTAGAGGAGGGCCGCGGCTCTCATGTGACGGCCCAGCCTAAGGCCCCTTAGTGACCGCTGTAAAAATATGTATCGGTGGTCACAAGTGAAACACGAATACAACAGGGATGGCATCCGTGGTTTTCACGAATCCGTAGACTATAATGGGTGTGATGGATCCGTGAACACGGACAAAATAGAACATGCATCTGTGCTAAAAAAAATGGACCCAGTCCCATGAACTGTGCTAAAACACTGATGTGTGAATACACACATTAAAGTGAATAGGGACGTCTGCTGTCCGTGGAGAACACGTACAGCACACATCCGTAAACCACTGAGGTCTGAATGAGGCTTTAGACTACTCACATATGCGTTTTGCATGAGATCCGGCAGAGGATCTCAAAACTGGGGCAAAACGCTTCAGTTTTCTGCACATTCATTGTCAAGGGAGACAAAACCGTTGTGCTTTGTTCAGTTTTTCGACTGGACACAAAAGCAGTGCAAGCTGCGGTTTTGTGTCTAGTTTACGAAATGGAACAAACCGGATTCGGCACTAAAAACATTGTAAGTCAGAGGTGCCGGATCCGTTTTTTTTGGGATCTGATAAAAAAGGGATCTGGCACCAATTGACTTACAATGTTTTTAGTGCCTGATCCGGTTTGTACAGTTTCAATTTAATACAACTGCATCCAAACGGAACGGATGCATCCCGATGTATTAAATCGAACTGAAGCGTTTTGCTCCGGTTTTGAGATCCTCTTCTGGATCTCAAAACCGGAATGCAAAACACATATGTGAAAGTAGCCTTAGTCAGCGATGACATCATACCTGTATGGATAAGACTAGGGCTACCCCTACACTTTTGTATTCAGATTTTTTAAATATAATAAATCAAACGGGAACCAAGCAAATGCCCCAGAGATCAGGGGGCCCCCTTCTGGCCATAAACAGTTGGCTGAAACCCCCCCCCCCCCCACTTAAGTGCCCTTTACATGGGCCGATTCTCAGCCAGCTGATCGCTAACAAGCGTTCAATAGGAACACTCAACAACTATCTGGAGGTGTAAAGGTACCGCTGATTATCAGGAGAACAAGCAAAACGCTCGTACATTGGGTAATCGCATCATTCATGCAGTGACCTAAAACGTTGTCTGCCGGCAGCAGATCGTGCTGTGCAAACAACAAGTCTGTATGGGGATGAGCGATGGCATTAGAAATAGCTTCTTCCCATACTGTGGAGGAGATCATTGCATGTAAATGCAGCGGTATCCTTCACTGACGAGCAGGCACCTGTCTGCCCGAATCTGGAGGGGTTTGCCAAAATCCACCCCAAAGGTGCACAAGCATCATGGTACAATAAGGGCCCCAGAAATGCCAAATGCGCCCCTGAGGAGTTGTCCATTTTCAGCCTGATAATAAAGAACAGGTAAGTACTACCTACCTCACAGATCCTGCACCACCACTCTGGTTCTCCCAGCTATGTTCCTTTTACACAGCCGCAGCGGTGACGTCATGTAGTAACACGTGACTGCTGCAGTCAATCAGTGGTCTCAGCAGTGCACCCAACAAGGCCAGTGATTGGCTGCAGCGGTCAAAAAGCCATCATGATGTCACTACTGCAAATGGGTAAATTAAGCTGGGACTCGAGAACTAAAGTCGCAGAGTGAAACATGTGAGGTAAGTACTTACCTATTCTTTATTTAGGATTGGATCCCGGGGCTGTTTGGTTTTCTCCTGAAACCAGGCAATCCTTTTAATGAGTTGTAACATGATTAGCACTTATCCACTGATCCCTAGAACGTAGGTCCCAAGCCTCCTGGTCTTTAGAAGTCTGAATGGCGCAGTGGTCACACACATGCGCTGTCACTCAGTTTAATGTCCATGGGACTGACAGAGAGCGCTGTACTGAGCTATCCTCATCACTCCATACAAGTTATCCTGCAAAAAACCCTCATGATGTAGAAGCCAATTTTCCTAATATTGGGGGAAAAATTCCTTCCCGACTCCAATCAGGCAATCAGAATAACTCCCTGGATCAACGACCCCTCTCTAGTAGCTATAGCCTGTAATATTATTACACTCCAGGAATACATCCAGGCCCCTCTTGAATTCCTTTATTGTACTCACCATCACCACCTCCTCCTCAGGCAGAGAGTTCCATAGTCTCACTGCTCTTACCGTAAAGAATCCTCTTCTATGTTTGTGTAGAAACCTTCTTTCCTCCAGACCCAGAGGATGTCCCCTCGTCACAGTCACTCCTTGCAAACATCTCCATAACAGGATACTAGGGAGCCCTGTTCTGGTGACCAGTGGGTGTCCCAGCAGTGGAGTCCCCAGTGATTTATCACCCATCCTGTTTCTCATATTTATCAAAACTGGTGTAAAGTAGAACTGGCTTAGTTGCCCATAGCAACCAGTCAGATTCCACCTTTAATTTTTCAGAGTTCTTTTGGAAAATGAAAGGTGGAATCTGATTGGTTGCTATGGGCAACAAATTTATGTTTTGATAAATTTCCATAATGCTGTTTTCAGAAGCTTGAATGGGACTCTCTCAGTTTCAACATTTGTTCTTACTCTGCATGGTAAAAATGAGATGAAATATGACGTTATTTTGTGGATCAGTATGATTGTGTCAATACCAAATTTACATCAATTCTGTTATCATTTACTACTTTGAAAAAAAAAAAACTTTATAAAAATAATAAAATTACAATTGCCTTGTGTTGCCATGTTTAATTTTTATTCATTGACAAAGCTGTGTGAGAACTTGTTTTAGGCTACTTTCACATCTGCGTTGTGCTGTCCGGTTTTGAGATCCAGCAGAGGATCTCCAAACCGCAGCAAAACGCTTCAGTTTTGTCCCCATTCATTGTCAACTGGGACAAAACTGAACAAACCAGAACGGAGCGCACCAGAATGCATTCAGTTCCGGTTTGTTGCGTTCCCATGCCGGACACAAAACCGCGGCAAGCAGTGTTTTTGTGTGCGGCATGGGAAACTGAAGAAGTTGGATCCGGCACCAAACACCATGTAAGGCTGGGTTCGCATTATGTTTTATGCTTCATTTTTGATGTATACGTTACAAAAAAAAAAGGTTACAAAAACGCAGCACATCACGTTCCTGTATCCTGCACAAAAACATACTCGTTTCTTTTTACAATGGAACTCTGTGGTGGATGGATGCCAATGTACGGCATCAGTCTGAGGCATCCGTTTAACGTATACTTATTTTATATACTTTAAAAGGATGGGAAAAATGTAATGTGAACCCAGCCTAAGGGCTCATGCACACAAACGTATATTCTTTCCGTGTCCGTTCCGTTTTTTTTTTTCAACGGGTCCGCAAGTTACTCCGTGTGCATTCCGTTTCCGTATGTTCCGCAAAAAAATAGAACATGTCCTATTATTGTCCGCATTATGGACAATACACAATACACATAGTTAAACTTCCGTATTTTTTGCGGATCCTTTTTTTTGTGGACCGCAAAATACATACGGTAGTGTGCATGAGCCCTAAGTTAGTGGTGCTGGATCCGTGTTTTTTTTTTTCTTTTACTTACAATGGTTTTAGTGCCGGATCCGGTTTCTTCATTTTCGATATAATACAACCGGATCCGTTCTGAACTGATGCAGCCGGTTGTATTATTCAAACGGATGTGTTTTGCCATGGTTTTGAGATCCCATGCCTGATCTCAAAACCAGACAGCAAAAACGCAGATGTGAAAATGGGCTACCATTTTTAGGGTATGGCTTCTTGTTTTCTTTGGGGCACACTTATTAAGACCGGCGTTTTAGACACTGGTCTTAATAAAGCCCCATAGCTGGCGGTGGATCCGCCGAAGTTATGAAGAGGTGCTGGCCTCTCCATAACTTCAGCTCATCCACCGCCAGTTCTAAATCTAAGATAGCTTAGACAGTCGTAGAAAATGATGAATGAGACGGGCCTGCTAGCCTGTCTCCTTCACCCCCCATGCCACGCTCACAATTTTAGAACTGGCATGAGCAGGAAAAAGTCACAGATAGGCGCACAACAGTGGCGTACCGCCAATATAGGCAGGGAACGCCACTGCTATGGGGCCCGCGGCACAGGGGGGCCCGGAGCGCATGGTAGGCCCCGCCCCCTACTCTGCACAAACAGTTTAAATAGACGGGCCCTCCCCTGTTTATTTACGACTCGGGAATGCAGGCTCAGGAGGACCGCAGGGCAGCAGCATTATACGTCAGCAGGCACGCTGAGCCAATGAGGAGCCGGCTCTACACACGTGCCTGCTGACGTTGATTGATGCTGCCAGGTCCGCGCGCTCAGAAAGAAGCATGCAGAGGTCAGAGAGAAAAAACCTCTGCATGCCATCAGCGGTGCTCCCCCTCCTCCTACGTGCCTCCTGACTGCTCCTCTCCTGCAGCCTCCATGTAGAAAGGTAAGTGACCAATCTATGTTTGTTATGTGTGTGTGTATATACAGTATATCTATTAATGCATGTGTGTATGTATATATGTGTCTCTATATATATATCTATGTATGCATGTGTGTATATGTGTCCATATTTATCTATGTATGTGTGTTTATATGTGTCTATATATATCTATGTATGGGTGTTGTGTGTATGTATATGTATGAATGCATGTGTCTATATATATATTTATAATATGTGTATCTATTGTCTATGCCTATGCATGTATTTGTCTTTCTGTCTTTCTCTCTCTCTCCAAAAAAAAAAAAAATATATATATATATATATATAGTTAAGGCTGCTCGCAGCCTGTAATTGTGGGCGGGGCCGAGGTCCCCCTTATTAACCCCCTCACCTGAGTCCTCGGTCTCGCACGCCGAGTCTATTTCCGGTCCTGCAGGCAGCCCGTCGGCTGAACGCCTCTGCAGCTCTACCCCCACATCGCTGTGCGACAGCCTCAGGTAAGGCAGGTTAGCACGCCGAGGGTGCGGGGGTCCGTTCTCCCTCGCCATCGCATGCCCTCCCACCCGGCATCTGCGTGCCGGGTGCTCAGGAGGCCGAACACGCACAGGGGGCGGGATGCTGGCACCAGGCTGTCAGTCCGCTCCTCATGCCCGCCCGGGCTCGGAGTCTCGCTCCCTGCCCCCGACAAGCCCTCTCCTCACCAGGATCCGGCGTTTGCACGCCTCGCATGGCGACCTGCCACCACGCTCCTGCGGTCAGTGGAGTGCCGCCTGTCCTGCGCAGGCGCCTTCCCTTCTTCCGGCCGGGACCCCCGTCCACCTGCCTGTATCCAGCGTTAAGAGGGGGTCCGGTTCCCATGGGTCGCAGTCAGGCCCTGGCCGTTGGGGCTTGGATATTAATTTAAAATATATATATATATGAGTTAAGTGTCTGCTTTTCCTCTTCCTTCAGGTACACCCTGTCTACATTGGTGCGGTTGCATTATCCGCCCGATTCCTTCGTCTTACTTGTGTTTAAAAAAAAAAAAAAAAAAAACCCAGGTCCTTTAGTCCCTTCTCGTGCCTCCGTGGGTCAACAGGTGGACCCCTTGTGTCCGCTCAGGTGGGTATTTTAGGTTCTTTCCTATTCCTCCCGTGCTGCGCCTCCCACCCGCTGCGCCCGCTCTAGCCTGCAGTCTCTCTCAGCTGAGAGTTTTTACTTAGGCACCCTTCATCGCGCTCAGGCCTATTGGGAGCAGGAACAAAAAAAAAAAAAAATATATATATATACCCCATTCATCCTTTCAGCTTCTAAGGTTCAGGCGGGTATCTACTCCTTCCCAAGCACGGCGACCTGCCACCACGCCTCCCGTCAGCCCGGAGCAGTTAGGGTCACTCCTTCCACCAGGGACCCGAGGCGCTCAGGTCACTCCGTTCCCCACTGCCTGAAGCGCTCAGGTCACTCCGTTCTCCACCACCTGCAACGCTCAGGTCACTCCGTTCTCCACGGCCGAGCGCTCAGGTCACCCGTCTCACCTCGGCCGAGCTGCTCAGGTCACCCGTTCACCTCGGCCGAAGCGCTCAGGTCACTCCGCTCACCTCGGCCTGAAGCGCTCAGGTCACTCCGCTCACCTCGGCCTGAAGCGCTCAGGTCACTCCGCTCACCTCGGCCTGAAGCGCTCAGGTCACTCTGTTCTCCACGGCCTGAAGCGCTCAGGTCACTCTGTTCTCCACGGCCTGAAGCGCTCAGGTCACTCCGTTCTCCACGGCCTGAAGCGCTCAGGTCACCCGTTCTCCACGGCCTGAAGCGCCCAGGTCACTCCGTCTCACCTCGGCCTGAAGCGCTCAGGTCACCCGCTCACCTCGGCCTGAAGCGCTCAGGTCACTCCGCTCACCTCGGCCTGAAGCGCTCAGGTCACTCCGCTCACCTCGGCCTGAAGCGCTCCAGGTCACTCCGTTCTCCACGGCCTGAAGCGCTCAGGTCACTCCGTTCTCCACTGCCTGAAGCGCTCAGGTCACTCCGTTCCCCACTGCCTGCAACGCTCAGGTCACTCCGCTCACCTCGGCCTGAAGCGCTCAGGTCACTCCGTCCACCACGGCCTGAAGCGCTCAGGTCACTCCGCTCTCCACGGCCTGAAGCGCTCAGGTCACTCCGTTCTCCACGGCCTGAAGCGCTCAGGTCACTCCGTTCTTCATGGCCTGAAGCGCTCAGGTCACTCCGCTCCCCACTGCCTGAAACGTTCAGGTCACTCCGTCCACTTCGGCCGAAGCGCTCAGGTCACTCCGCTCACCACGGCCTGTAGCGGTCAGGTTCCTTCTCTCGCCTTTCATTACCGTCGTGGCTTTCCCTCTTCTCCGCCGCACGTCCATGCATTTCCCACTAGGGTGGGCCGCTGAGTGTGTTCAGGCTAGTTCCTTCCTGGCGCTCCCAGGCACTTCATCTCGCACCTTCGCTCCCAACGCCGTTCGGCAACACTGCGTGGCCAGCAGCTGGGGGCGCCATACCAGTCTCGTGCTCACTGGGTTCATTATTTTAGTCCTCAGATCAAGCTGAGTTTTCGGCCCGGCTAGCCGTGCGGCCAGGACGCCAGGTCTGTAATCCCAGGTACGTCCGATTTAGTTTGCTTCATCCGTTCTGGTGTTTCGGTCCACACGACCACATCAACCTCCAATTGCTTTCAGTTTTCCGTATTACAGGTTCGTTGGAGACGGCCGCTAGGATCATCAAGCCATGTCCCAGGCTTCGGATATGGATGACGCGTTGTCTCTCCCGGGTTCAGCTGTGTCTGGCCAAGGCGGGCCAGAATCTCTCAGAAGATGGACCGTGCCAAAGCTCATTGCCGAGTTAAATAGAAGGGGCATCGGGTACCCGGCCTCCGCCAGGAAAGCGGAACTATATAGACTGCTTGTGTCGGACCCCGGTTCGTCCATAGGGGAGGCCCCGTCCCCATCAATTCAGCAGTCATTGGCTCAATTACAGGCCACCATGGATTCTCTCGCCTCGTCGGTTGCAGACATCCGGTCCAGGGTGGTGGAGTTGGAACCGGGATTCCCTCTATTCCCCAGGTGCCGGGCCCACCTTCTGAGCCATCTCCACCCCAACCGCTGGCTCCAGGTACGGCTCCGGTAGTTCCCGTGATTGCTCCAGCTCATTTTGTCCCAGACCACATTAGGAAGGACATATTGGCGGGAAGGACGTCAACCTGGCGTCCATCTTGATTGCGTCCCACGATGGCGCGGAGAATAAGACCTTCGACTGCGGGGAGGTTTCGGTGGTCTTAAAGGCCAAGGATGCCCGGTTGAACCGTAAACTCACTGTTACCGAGTTTGTCCTGGCCTTCAGCCTGTTTAGAGACGTGATCTGCTCCGCCTTCCCCTGAGGAGGGAGGAGCTCGATACATATCTTTACAGGGTCACTGATCTTGGGCACAAGTACGGCGGCACGGCCTTCTATGACTACCACCGCTCCTTCTCGGCCAAGGCCGCGCCGCACTTGCCCAGTTTCAGTTTACCACCAGTTGGGCCACTTTAGATATGGAGTTGTTCTGCCGGCATTTCGCCGGTCTCCGGGCTCCTCGTGTTCGACTTGCCAGTCGATCTTTCACTCCGCAGAATGGTGTCCCCAGCCTGCCACGGCTCACCCGGACAGGGCCACGCCCGGGTCCTCGGGGGTCCAACGTAATCCCACCACCACAGACAAATTAGGAAGGCCTATAGTCTACCTTGGCAACGCCCAAGTATGTAACAACTTCAACTTTGGCAGTTGTCTTTTCAGTGGCTGCAGGGCCTTGCACATTTGCGCCATATGCTTCAGGGCTCACCCGAGGTCCACCTGTCCTAAGAGATTTGCAAAGCACCTATGACTGGCCGACATTGATGTTAGTCTCCTGGCCGCTTTGTTACGGGACCATCCCGACCCGAGTTTCGTGGGTTCTCTGATTGCCGGGCTCACCTCGGGCTTTGACACTGGCTTGGTGGCTCTCCCTCATTGCAACTGGGAGTGTCCCAACCTCCAGTCGGCCAGGTCCGATCCGGCCGCCGTCCAGGCGCTCCTGGACTCGGAGGTCGCGAACGGATTCGTGCTGGGTCCGTTCGATCAGATCCCTTTTCTCGGTGGCGGATTAGCCCCATAGGAATTGTGTCCAAAAAGATTCTAATAAAAACGTTTAGTTTACGATCTCTCGGCCCCACATGATTCCGTCATCCCGAGCATGAATTCTCTAATTCCTTCTGAGGAATTTTCAATGAGATACTCCTCCATCGATGAGGCCATTGCACTCATTCTCCAGGTAGGGCAGGGTGCCTGGTTGTCCAAGGCGGACATAGCGGACGCCTTCAAGCTTCTGCCGGTCGCACCCCACTTATGGAAGTACTACGGCATCCAGTGGGAGAGCAAATACTACTCGCAAATCGTCTCACGTTTGGCTCAAAAAGCAGCCCTTGGCTTTTCGACCAACTAGCTCAGGCATTGCACTGGATCCTGGTCCAGTACGGTAGCACTGCATCAGTCATCCACTACCTGGACGACTTTCTCATCATCGAACGGCCACAACGCCATCCTTCAGGACTCCAGGATCTCTTGAAGCTGTTTTCCTCTCTGGACGTACCCATTTCACAGGGCAAGACTACAGGGCCAACCACTTCCATCACTTTCCTGGGCATCTCCCTGGACTCGGACAGGTTAGAAGCTAGCCTACCAGGAGACAAGTTGGCGCAAATTCACCAGGTTATCTCTCAGACATTGGGGGCCTCCCAGCTGACCAAGGTGGAACTTCAGTCTCTCCTTGGCAGGTTGAACTTTGCCATGAGGATCATGCCCCAGGGCAGGGCTTTCATTTCGCGTCTTCTCTGTCTCCTCCCCACAGCCCCAGATTCTGACAGTATCATCCGTTTAGATAGGTCCGCCATGGCGGATTTGCAGATGTGGCATGACTTTATCGCGGGATGGAACGGGGTGAGCCTGTTTGTTCCCCCTGGAATCGTTTTTCTGCCAGGGTGTTTTCTGATGCTGCTGCTTCCAGGGGTTTGCTGCGATTTTTAGGGGCCATTGGTTAGCAGGTCCGTGGCCTCCCCAGATCAGCACCGACACTCAGGCCCTCGCTTCATCCCCGTTTTTGGAATTATACCCGATCGTGGCAGCTGCCGCAACGTGGGGATATCGGTGGGCTAATTCTAGCGTTATGTTTGTAACAGACAGCCAGGATGTGGTGGACATCATCTCCAAGGGTCGTGCCAAGTCTGCCAGAATCATGTCACTAATGCGCAGACTTGTCTGGCTGTCCTTGCGGGACAACTTCCATTTCTCGTGTTCCCACATAACAGGGGCCAGTAACTCAGCGGCCGATGCCTTGTCCCGCTTCAACTTTCCTGCTTTTTTCCAGGTATGTCCAGAAGCCGACCAGTCCGGAGCCCAGATTCCCAGTTTCGGCGATCTGACGATGGACTGAAATCCCTCTTGGCAGCTGCCAAGGTGCTCATGCACGGATCCCTATCAGCCAACACTGCCCGCAACTATCAAACCGGTTGGAATCTCTTTTCGAAATTTTCCAGGGAATATCCTCAAGGGGATACTGCATTCACATCATATGTGCTGGCGTTCATGGCACATTGCCATTCCAAGCTTCGATTGGCTCCAAACTCCATACGTTTATACCTTGCCGGCATCCAACACCACCTGTCTTTACGAAATCCTGAGCGTCGCTCAGTTTTTACGTCTCAGGCAGTCAAAGCCACGCTCAGGGGCATTGAAAGAAGCAGCAGGGACTCAACCCGGTCGCGCCGTCCGGTATCAGGCGAGCTGTTTAGGCAGCTGTCGTCGATCCTAGACGGTAGTCCTTTTGGCCCTTCCATCAGCTTGGTTATTAAGGCGGCAATGTATTTAGGCTTTTATGGGTTCCTGCGCCCGGGGGAATTTTCGGTTGGCTCCGCAAGAAGAACTTTCTTGAGGAAAGGACAATTGTCGTGGCACCAGGACCACTTCGTGTTGAGCCTTCCATCCACGAAGACGTCACAGACCGGTCCCCCGACAGAGATTCGATATTTTAAGACACAAAATACTTGGTGCCCCGTCAGTGTGCTTCAGCAGCTCCTCGCCATGGGTCAAACCTCAGGTCCCGATACTCCACTACTGCCGTTCCAGGGCAGACCGTTGTCCACTCTGCAGTTCGTGTCCCACATCAGGTCATTGGTCACAGGGTTGGGTCAGGACCCTGCCTCGATAACCGGCCACTCCTTCCGTATTGGGGCAGCATCCGCGGCCTCCAGACACAAGGCCCCAGCTCATGTCATTCGCTTCATGGGTCGGTGGCGATCTGCCTGTTTTTCTAGATACATTCCTGATCCTCAATCCGAAACCCGCGAGGTGTTTCTGTTCACTAGCTTTGTAACACTATTAAACTACTTATTCACCTACCATGTGTCTTTTTGCCCTCTTTTAGGCCTGCCCACGGTACGTGGCTCCAGGCACACCTCGGCCACAGTTAGGGTCTTATCGGCCGCACCACGGGCCGTGGCGACGCACACAAATAGTTAAGGCTGCTCGCAGCCTGTAATTGTGGGCGGGGCCGAGGTCCCCCTTATTAACCCCCTCACCTGAGTCCTCGGTCTCGCACGCCGAGTCTACCCTCCCGCCCTCCCCTTTGCTTGACTCTTCTAGCTAGGGTGGGCCCTCTTTTAGGCCTGCCCACGGTACGTGGCTCCAGGCACACCTCGGCCACAGTTAGGGTCTTATCGGCCGCACCACGGGCCGTGGCGACGCACACAAATATATATATATATAAAATATGTTGGTGATCCTATTTATTATATGTGTGTGTGTCTGTGTTCCTGTGTGTGTGTGTGTGTGTGTCCCTGTCTGTGTGTCACTATCATGCCCAGAGTGTTCCTATGTCTTCACACAGCTACATCAGGACATTCTGTGCAGGGCAAGAAGAAGGAAGAGGAGGCAGCGCTGCCAGCATGGAGTCCGTGGGAGGCACACTAATGACGTAGGTAACACTACTACATGATCTACACTAGTGTTATCTGCGGTTTTACATAGGACTGCAGATAACACTACCACATGATCTACACTAGTGTTATCTGTGGTTTTACATAGGACTGCAGATAACACTACCACATTATCAGCACTAGTGTTATCTGTGGTTTTACATAGGACTGCAGATAACACTACCACATGAGCTACACTAGTGTTATCTGTGGTTTTACATAGGACTGCAGGTAACACTACTACATTTTCGGCAATCAGAGTGCCATCACTGTGTTATGTGTAGGAACGTATGTATACATTTCCTTATTGAAAAATGGGAGTGTGGCAGGGGAGGAGCCAGGACAGGAGGTGCGATGGGCCAGGGGTGGGTAGTGGGCGGGGTTAAGGGGCCCAATCAGAATCTTGCTATGGGGCCCAGTGACTTCTATGTACGCCCCTGGCGCACAAATAACCGCTAATTTAGGTGTATTTCAGCTTAGTAAATGACCTCCTTTGTTTTTATTTTTTTATTTTTTTGGAAGGCGAGGTGACAAAGAAACAGCAATTCTGGCTCTGTGCATATTTTTCATTTTTTAATATTTGTGTTTATATTGTAAGCTATTTTTGCACTTTTTTTTAGTCTAGGGCAGTGGTAGGCAACTTCCGGCACTCCAGGTGTTGTGAAACTACATCTCCCATCATTTACACTTGCTTGGCTGTTCTCTGAACTCCCACAGAAGTGAAAGGAGCATGCTGGAAGTTGTAGTTGCACAACAGCTGCAGTGCCGAAGGTTGCTGATCCCCGGTCTAAGGCCCCATGCACACGACCGTTGTTTGTTTCCGCGTCCGTTCCGTTTTTTTTGCACAGATAGGATGCTTCCCCATTCATTTCAATGGGTCCGTCAAAAAATGTGGATGGTCAGCCGTTTTTGATCCGCATCCGTGATCCGTGTTTTCATTCTGTCAAAAAAATAGTGCATGTCCTATTTTTTTCACGTTTGGGGACAAGGATAGGCATTTTTACAATGGATCTGCCATAAAAATCGGATCCGTCAAAAAAAAACGGTCCGTCATCCGTTTTTTTTGACGGACGCAAAATTTTCAGGAGTAGCGGACGCGGAGGCAGGCAACGGTCGTGTGCATGTAGCCTAAGGGATAAAAGTATTTTTTACAGGGAAAAGGGGCTTTTGTGTGCTTTTAAAATATTGAAACATTTCATTTTTTTTTATTTTTTGCTCCACTAGGGGAGTTGAACATCCAATCTCTTGATCACTTCGGTAATACACTGCAATACTTCTGTACTGCAGTGTATCACAGTGGACAGTTTGACACTGACAGGCAGACTATTAAACCTAATCCTAATATTCTTTCATTGATGGCAACCTGGAGAAATTGTTAGGAATCTGGCTGCCATAATCACCCATCAGCATCCCATAATTGCATCAGAGGGGGCTAGAAGACATTGGGTGTGTTAGTCATTTTGTCAAACCCCCTAGATGTACACTTGTCATGTTACATTAAAGGGATATTCTATAATTTTATTCCGGTGATGGCTTCTCCTCAGCATAGGCAATGGACATTTGATTGTTAAGGGTCCAACGCCTCATACACAGCCGATGAGCTGTTTCAGAGTACCTTCAGGACTACACAACTCTGTCTATTGTGTAGATAATGGAGCTGATTACTGCAGTGATGCTCCCAGGGGCTACCGGGCCCAGGAGCCTGGACCCTTGGGCCACATCAGAAGACACCGGTATTATAGAAACTGCATGCTGGTTATGTTACACCTCTGGCTGGAGCAAAGGAGTTAGGTCAAGAATTTGCCATGGGGGGGGGGGTTAGGGGTTTCAATGTTTGCCTCAGGCAGCACAAGGGCTGTGTGCTATGCGCTTAACAAGGCACTGAGAGAAGGGGGCCCCAAGTTGAACTCTTGCACTAGGGCCCATGAGCCTTTAGCTACACGCCTTGAATTCACTTCAATGGGAGCAGTGATGCAGGAACCAACTAGAGGCAACTTCCAGCACCTGAGCTACTCTGAAGCAGATGATTACCGGGGGTGTGAGGTGTCGGACCCCCGCCAATCAGATATTGATGGCCTATGTTTAGGATAGACCATCAATATTAAAATCCTGAAATACTCCTTTTAGGGGGACGGATCCCATCAGTGACACTGTATACAGTACAGGGCTACGGCATGGAACGATGATGTGACAGGTATACATGCAGAGGCGCTGTGCTGTGATCATTTATTTAGATTACATTTACATGCAGTTTTAGAATGCATATAATAAATCATCCACATAAAAGATATTGCAGAGGATATATGTCTATAATGAAAGATAATAGTCACTGATTTTAATAATAAAATTTGACATGCCTCGAATAATTCTCTGTGATTTCCAGTAAATGAAAATACGATCTATAAATGTGATGTCATCATCCCAATCACTGAGGATTAAGGGAATGCAGAATGCATCAGATAATATGAGATATAAAGTCCGGGCAGAGCTTTCATGTTGCTGCACACATAACATGGTAATAGTGATTCCATTGACTAAATATTTAACTGGTTTGTGTTTAGTGAATTCTTTTCATTTTAGTGGATGTCAGACAGCGGAAGGGAAAGCTAGCGGCTGACAACAAAAGACATTGTGGCAGCAGGACGGGGCATCAATTCCATTACCAGTAATATGCCCTTTGATGGAAAAGATTGAAACAGGATTTACTAAGCATCTCCGTCCCGATGATAATAGGAGAGAGAAATGGAACCTTCGCTACAATAACAAATCACTGACATGGAGCAGAACTGGAGGTATCGACCAGGTTTTACATCTAAAGTATGAATCAATTTCAGATGCGCCCATCATTATTGATTTTGGTGACTTTGTTGTAAAATCATTAACTGTATTCTACTGAGTAATGGATTTTTAATAATTATTTTTAATGTAGCTGTATTTATTTATCTTGCTTACATAGTGCCAACATATTCTGCAGCGCTTTACAGACATCATCATCGCTCACTATCCCCGGTTCAACTCATGATCTAAATTTCCTATCAGTATGTCTGTGGTGTGCGGGAGGAAACTATAGTACTCGTAGGGAAACCCACACAAACACAAGTAGAACATACAGATGATACCCTTAGGCCTCATGCACACAGCCGTTGCCTGGCTGTGCCCGTATTGTGGCCCGCAAACAGCAGGTCTGCAATATGTGGGCACCGGCCACATGCTTCCCCCATATGGGTCAGCAATCCGGAGCAGCGGTGCGGAAAGGAGGTTACAGAGTGCTTCCGTGGTGTTTCTGTCCGTGCCTCCGCACCGCAAAAAAATAGAACATGTTCTATTTTTCTACAGTGCGGACAGATCACGGACCAATTCAAGTTAAATGGGTCTCGATCGTCCTAGCCGCCACATGGATGTTACCCATACACTGGGGACCGCAATGTACGTTCCCCAAAGCATAGAATGGCCTAGCAACATATGCAAATAATACAGATGATGTCCGTGTAGAATCCATTTTTTTTGCGGACCCATTGTAACAATGCCTATTCTTGTCCGCAAAACGGCACGATTGAAATGAATTGAAATCAATGGGTCCACATCCTATCATCAAAAAATGCTTATCAGATGCAGGCCAAAAATACGGTCATGTGTATGGAGTCTTACTTGGATTTGAACCCAGGACCACAGCTCTACAAGTTATCAGCACAAACCGTCAAGCACGCGTGATGCCCATATGCCCAATTAGAGGATGGTTAGAGAGGAACTCTTACTTGGAACACCCGTCTCTGAGCCAACGAGCATCTCTCACTCTGAGTGATGTTTGTCGGCCATGTATTTCACAGGTAGAGTTGAGCGAACACCTGGATGTTTGGGTTCAAGAAGTTCGGCCGTACTTCCCGAAAATGTTCGGGTTCGGGGTGAAGTTCAGGTCGAGTTTGGATCCCGAACCCGAACATTTTGGGCACTAAAAAAGCCGTAAAATAGCACAGGAAAGGGCTAGAGGGCTGCAAAAGGCAGCAAAATGTAGGTAAATCCCCTGCAAACAAATGTGGATAGGGAAATGAATTAAAATAAAATAAAATAAATAAAAATTAACCAATATCAATTGGAGAGAGGTCCCACAGCAAGGAATCATGCGTCATATCATCCACCACTGGAGAAGGCCACTTTCAGTTATTTCGGCCCCAGCACCCAGACAGAGGAGAGAGGTCCCACAGAAAGGAATCATACGTCATATCACCCACCACTGGAGAAGGCCACTTTCAGTTATTTCGGCCCAGCACCCAGACCGAGGATACAGGTCCCACTGCAAGGAATCATGCGTCATATCACCCACCACTGGAGAAGGCCACTTTTAGTTATTTCGGCCCAGCACCCAGACCGAGGATACAGGTCCAACTGCAAGGAATCATGCGTCCTATCACCCACCACTGGAGAAGGCCACTTTCAGTTATTTCGGCCCAGCACCCAGACCGAGGAGAGAGGTCCCACAGCAAGGAATCATGCGTCATATCACCCACCACTGGAGAAGGCCACTTTCAGTTATTTTGGCCCCAGCACCCAGACAGAGGAGAGGTTCATTCAACTTTGGGTTGCACCGCAAGATCATGGTAAAGTTAAAAAAATGAGGATTCAATAAAGAAGTGCCCCGGAGTACAAGAATACATGGTTGAGGGGAAGGCAGTTATAAATGTCTATTCTGCACAAGGGAGGCACAGGTCCTGTGGGATCCATGCCTGGTTCATTTTTATGAACGTCAGCTTGTCCACGTTGGCTGTGGACAGGCGGCTGAATTTGTCAGTAATGACGCCCCCTGCCGTGCTGAATACACGTTCAGACAAAACGCTGGCCACCGGGCAGGCCAGCACCTCCAAGGCATAAAATGCTAACTCTGGCCACGTGGACAATTTGGAGACCCAGAAGTTGAATGGGGCCGAACCATCAATCAGTACATGGAGGGGTGTGCAGACGTACTGTTCAACCATGTTAGTGAAATGCTGCCTCCTGCTAACACGTTCCGTATCAGGTGGTGGTGCAGTTAGCTGTGGCGTGGAGTCAAAACTTTTCCACATTTCTGCCATGCTAACCGTGCCCTCAGAGGAGCTGGCCGTGACACAGCTGCATTGGCGACCTCTTGCTCCTCCTCTGCCTTCGCCTTGGGCTTCCACCTGTTCCCCTGTGACATTTGGGAATGCTCTCAGGAGCACGTCTACCAGCGTGCGCTTGTACTCGCGCATCTTCCTATCACGCTCCAGTGCAGGAAGTAAGGTGGGCACATTGTCTTTGTACCGGGGATCCAGCAGGGTGGCAACCCAGTAGTCCGCACACGTTAAAATGTGGGCAGCTCTGCTGTCGTTGCGCAGGCACTGCAGCATGTAGTCGCTCATATGTGCCAGGCTCCCAGAGGTAAGGACAAGCTGTCCTCTGTGGGAGGCGTATCGTCATCGTCCTCCGTATCCCCCCAGCCACGCACCAGTGATGGGCCTGAGCTGTGTCAGGTGCCACCCCGCTGTGAACTTGCTTCATCCTCATCCTCCTCCACCTCCTCCTCATCCTCCTTGTCCTCCAGTAGTGGGCCCTGGTTGGCCACATTTGTACCTGGCCTCTGCTGTTGCAAAAAACCTCCCTCTGAGCCACTTCTAACAGACTGGCCTGAAAGTGGTAAAAATGACCCCTCATCCTCCTCCTCCTCCTGGGCCACCTCCTCTTCCATCATCGCCCTAAGCGTTTTCTCAAGGAGACATAGAAGTGGTATTGTAACGCTGATAACGGTGTCATCGCCACTGGCCATGTTGGTGGAGTACTCGAAACAGCGCAACAGGGCACACAGGTCTCGCATGGAGGCCCAATCATTGTTGGTGAAGTGGTGCTGTTTCGCAGTGCGACTGACGCGTGCGTGCTGCAGCTGAAACTCCAATATGGCCTGCTGCTGCTCGCACAGTCTCTCCAGCATGTGCAAGGTGGAGTTCCACCTGGTGGGCACGTCGCATATGAGGTGGTGAGCGGGAAGGCCGAAGTTCTGCTGTAGCGCAAACAGGAGAGCAGCGGCAGGATGTGAACGCCAGAAGCGCGCACAGACGGCCCGCACTTTATACAGCAGCTCTGACATGTCGGGTTAGTTGTGAATGAACTTCTGCACCACCAAATTCAGCACATGCGCCAGGCAAGGGATGTGAGTCAAACCGGCTAGTCCCAGTGCTGCGACGAGATTTCGTCCATTATCGCACACCACCAGGCCGGGCTTGAGGCCCACCGGCAGAAACCACTCGGTCTGTTGTTCAATACCCCGCCACAATCCTGCGCGGTGTGGGGCCTGTCCCCCAAACATATGAGTTTCAGAATGGCCTGCTGACGTTTACCCCGGGCTGTGCTGAAGTTGGTGGTGAAGGTATGTGGCTGACTGGATGAGCTGGTGGAAGCAGAGGAGGAGGAAGCCGAGTAGGAGGAGGAGGCTACAGGAGGCAAAGAATGATGCCCTGCGATCCTTGGTGGAGTAAGGACGTGCGCCAAGGAACTCTCCGCCTGCGGCCCAGCCGCCACTACATTTACCCAGTGTGCAGTTAGGGAGATATAGCGTCCCTGGCCGTGCTTACTGGTCCACGTATCTGTGGTTAGGTGGACCTTGCCACAGATGGCGTTGCGCAGTGCACACTTGATTTTATCGGATACTTGGTTGTGCAGGGAAGGCACGGCTGTCTTGGAGAAGTAGTGGCGGCTGGGAACAACATACTGTGGGACAGCCA
This sequence comes from Bufotes viridis, assembly GCA_033119425.1. Classification (NCBI taxonomy): domain Eukaryota; kingdom Metazoa; phylum Chordata; class Amphibia; order Anura; family Bufonidae; genus Bufotes; species Bufotes viridis. The sequence continues at coordinate 69,637,472 of CM065593.1, forward strand.
TGGACATCAGCTGTTTGAAGCTGTCTGTGTCCACCAGCCTAAATGACAGCATTTCAAAGGCAAGTAGTTTAAAAATGCTGGCATTCAGGCCCAAGGCTCGAGAGTGGCTAGGTGGGAATTTACGCTTTCTCTCGTTTGTGAGATGGAGAGCTGAACGCTGCCATGTGACATGGTGGAGATGCTTGGTGATGCAGGTGGTGGTGTCGGTGGCACATCCTCTGTTTGGTGGGCGGCAGGTGCCAACGTTCCTCCCGAGGCGGAGGAAGATGCCAAGGCAGCGCAGAAGAGGGAGCAGGGGGAGCCTGAGTGAGTTCCTTGTTTTTAAGGTGTTTACTCCACTGCAGTTCATGCTTTGCATGTAGATGCCTGGTCATGCAGGTTGTGCTAAGGTTCAGAACGTTAATGCCTCGCTTCAGGATCTGATGGCACAGCGTGCAAACCACTCAGGTCTTGTCGTCAGCACATTGTTTAAAGAAGTGCCATGCCAGGGAACCCCTTGAAGCTGCCTTTGGGGTGCTCGGTCCCTGGTGGCGGTGGCCAGTAGCAGGCGAACTCTCTTGGCGGCGGCTGGTCTGCTTTTGCCCCCTGCTCCCTCTTTTGCTACGCTGTTGGCTCAGTCTCACCACTGCCTCTTCCTCTGAACTATGAAAGTCTGTGGCACGACCTTCATTCCATGTGGGGTCTAGGACCTCATCGTCACCTGCATCGTCTTCCACACAGTCTTCCTCCCTGACCTCCTGTTCGGTCTGCACACTGCAGAAAGATGCAGCAGTTGGCACCTGTGTTTCGTCATCATCAGAGACGTGCGGACTCCGATGAGGTGGTATTCCCATGTCCTCATCATCAGGAAACATCAGTGGTTGTGCATCAGTGCATTCTATGTCTTCCACCACTGGGGAAGGGCTAGGTGGATTCCCTTGGGAAACCCTGCCAGCAGAGTCTTCAAACAGCATAAGAGACTGCTGCATAACTTTAGGCTCAGACAGTTTCCCTGATATGCATGGGGGTGATGTGACAGACTGATGGGCTTGGTTTTCAGGTGCCACCTGTGCGCTTTCTGCAGAAGACTGGGTGGGAGATAATGTTGTGAACGCGCTGGATCCACTGTCGGCCACCCAATTGACTAGCGCCTGTACCTGCTCAGGCCTTACCATCCTTAGAACGGCAGTGGGCCCCACAAAATATCGCTGTAAATTCTGGCGGGTACTGGAACCTGAGGTAGTTGGTTCACTAGGACGTGTGGCTGTGGCAGAATGGCCACGTCCTCTCCCAGCACCAGAGGGTACACTAACACCACCACGACTGCGTCCGCGTCCCTTACTATATATTTTCCTCATTATTAACGTTCACCAAGCACCACAATAAGAAAAAAAAGATTATATAATATTATCTTTTAGGGCTAGTATTTAGGCCCTGGATGAAAGGTATCCTTTTATGGTCAGATTTACAATTGGCCTGCAACAGCTTGAACACCAGATTCAGGGTATTGCTATTTTGGCAATTGAATTTCACCCCAGAACAAAATATATCCTTTGCAGGACACTATGAAACTTGGCCAGCCAGAGCTGAAACCACTGATTTATGGTATTGCTATTTTGGCAATTGGATTTCACCCCAGAACAAAATATACCCTTTTACGGACAGATTAACACTTGGCCTGCAACAGCTGGGACACCAGATTCAGGGTATTGCTATTTTGGCAATTGAATTTCACCCCAGAACAAAATATATAATTTGCAGGACACTATGAAACTTGGCCAGCCACAGCTGAAACCACTGATTTATGGTATTGCTATTTTGGCAATTGAATTTCACCCCAGAACAAAATATATGTTTTTGCGGACACAATGAAACTTGGCCAGCCACAGCTAAAACCACTGATTTATGGTATTGCTATTTTGGCAATTGAATTTCACCCCAGAACAAAATATATAATTTGCAGGACACTATGAAACTTGGCCAGCCACAGCTGAAACCACTGATTTGTGGTACTGCTATTTTGGCAATTGAATTTCACCCCAGAACAAAATATACCCTTTTACGGACAGATTAACACTTGGCCTGCAACAGCTGGACAACCAGATTCAGGGTATTGCTATTTTGGCAATTTAATTTCACCCCAGAACAAAATATATGTTTTGGCGGACACTATTATACTTTGCCAGCCACAGCTTAAACCACTGATTTATGGTATTGCTATTTTGGCAATTGAATTTCACCCCAGAACAAAATATACCCTTTTACGGACAGATTAACACTTGGCCTGCAACAGATGGGACACCAGATTCAGGGTATTGCTATTTTGGCAATTGAATTTCACCCCAGAACAAAATATATGTTTTGGCGGACACTATTATACTTTGCCAGCCACAGCTTAAACCAGTGATTTATGGTATTGCTATTTTGGCAATTGAATTTCCCCCCAGAACAAAATATACCCTTTTACGGACAGATTAACACTTGGCCTGCAACAGATGGGACACCAGATTCCGGGTATTGCTATTTTGGCAATTGAATTTCACCCCAGAACAAAATATATAATTTGCAGGACACAATGAAACTTGGCCAGCCAGAGCTGAAACCACTGATTTATGGTATTGCTATTTTGGCAATTGAATTTCACCACAGAAAATAATATAATCTATCCTTTGCCAGACATCAGACAGTAATATACTTGGCTAGCCAAAGCTGGAACACCAGATTTAGGGGATTGGTATTTGGGCAATTGTATTTAACCCCTTAATAAAATATAGAAATAGCTATCCTGAGTTTCTAGGGGTGACAATTAGCATAGCCAAGCCCCTGATGTAGGATATAGCAAAAAAAAAAAAAAAATAGTATTGATGGATTGATGGACTTGGTGGCAGCTTGTTCTGGTGCACCACAAGTCACAAAATGGCCACCGATCACCCCAGAAAATAAGTGACAGAAAAACGCTCTGTGCAGCCTAAAAACCAGTGAGCAAGTAACTAGCAGAAGTTCAATCATTCACAGCCGTAGATCGATCAGTTCATTAGGTGCTGTTGCTGACTTTTCCCTGCCTAATCTCGCCCTCACAGAAGCTGCTTCTTCTCCCTACACTAATCAGATCAGTGTGACGTGCGGTGCTACGTGACTCCAGCTTAAATAGAGGCTGAGTCACATGCTGCACTTGGCCAATCACAGCCATGCCATTAGTAGGCATGGCTGTGATGGGCTCTTAGGGCAAGAAGTAAAACGCTAGCTGATTGGCTGCTGTGCAGCCCTTCAGAAAGCGGGAAGTAATCGCCGAACAACGAACCCGAACTTTTTTGAAAATGTTCGGGTCCGTGTCCCAAACACCCCAAAATTCGGTACTAACCCGAACTATGCTCGAACTGTTCGCTCAACACTAGTGAGAAGGAGTTTGGAATCCAAATGCGTAAAAATGTCCTGTGAAATCCTAAAGGTACTCATTGGATTTAGGGCCCCTTTGCACATCTTGGCTGCAAAAAAGTGGCACACATGTGGTATCGCCATACTCGGGAGGAGTAGGGCAATGTGTTTTGGGGTGTATTTTTACATATACCCATGCTGGGTGTGAAAAATATCTCTGTAAATGTCAAGTTTTTCAAATTTTTTTATACAAAGTTGTCAATTTACAGAGATATTTTTCACACCCAGCATGGGTATATGTAAAAATACACCCCAAAACACATTGCCCTACTTCTCCCGAGTACGGCGATACCACATGTGTGCCACTTTTGCAGCCAAGATGCGCAAAGGGCCCCATTCCAATTAATACCTTTAGGATGGCATTTTTACGCATTTTTCTTCTCACGCTTTAGTGCCCCTAAAATGCCAGGGCAGTAAAAATACCCCAAATGTGACCCCATTTTAGAAAGAAGACACCCCAAGGTATTCTGTGAGGGGCATGGCGAGTTCATAGAAGTTTTTTTTTTTGGCACAAGTTAGCGGAATTTGATTTTTTTTGTTTTTTCTCACAAAGTCTCCCTTTCCGCTAACTTGTGACAAAAAGTTCAATCTTTCATGGACTCAATATGCCCCTCAGCAAATACCTTGGGGTGTCTTCTTTCCAAAATGGGGGGTCACATGTGGTCACATGTGAGGGGTTTGTACTGCCCTGGCATTTAAGGGTCTCCGCAATCATTACAGGTATGGCTAGCATTAGGAGTTTATGCTATTCTCCTTATATGGAGCATACGGGTAATGAGATTTTTTTTCCATTCAGCCTCTGGGCTGGAAAAAAAAATGAACGGCACAGATTTCCTCATTCGCATCGATCGATTTGGATGAAAAAATCTCTGCCAAAAAATATGCAAGAAGAAAAAGAGGGGCCTGGCGATTGCCAGGACATAGGGGCTCCGCCCAAACATCCATACCCACTTCATCTCCTATGTCCTGGCAAACGTGATTTCTCCATTCACATCGATCAATCGATCGTTGTGGAGGAAGACATCTTTGCCAGATTTTTGATACAAAGTGTTTGCCAAAGCATATGAACTTCAACACCTCTCCTCAGCTCATATGCCTGGACAAACGTACCTGTACTGCAGAGGAGAAATCTCGTCTTGCAGCGCCGCATACACCGACTTCACGTGTCTTCTGACAGCAGCGCAATGCTTCTCTCAGAATGCACACCAGTGCTGCAGCGTTTTCGTCGGTTGGTCTGTTGGTCTACCTGGAAGATAAAGGGTGGTTAGGGGGAAAAAAAGATTTTTTTTCTTGCTACCTGTTTAATTTATTTATTTATTTTAACCATTTCACTCTTTATTTTCCTAGCAGAAACCTCTCCTTTCCCATGGGACAATGTGTAAAGTGTAAATCACACAGAGAAGTACATTATGCACTTTATCCCAAGTGAAAGGAGACGTTTCTACCGTTTCACATTTCTGCTGTAGCACACCAGCACCCCTATGTGTAACCCTAAGTTCACACCTGAGCATTTTACAGCGCGTTCAAACGCGCTGTAAAACGCTCAACACATGAAAACCAATGCTTTCCTATGGCCCTGGTTCTCACTTGAGCGTTTTACAGCGCATTTGAACGCGCTGTAAAACGGCCGACGCATAAACAAGTACTTGAGCTTTTTTTGGGGCGTTTGTCGCGCGTTTTGTGATTGACACCACAGTAGTCAATCACAAGAACGCGCGTATGAACGCACGTTTCCTATTTGCAAAAACGCGCTGAAATATGCGCGACTAAAACGCGTGTTTCAAGAACGCTCAGGTCTGAACCCAGGGTTAGGGTCTCTCAAAACCTAGTATCCTGAGAGACCCTAGAGCCTGAGTGGATAAACTACCTGTGTTGTGCTGTCCCTGTGTCCCTAAGTGTACCTGAGTGTGGTACTTCCGGAAACACTCCCCTAGGCATAGGGCAGGGTGGTCAGGACAGTCAGGACAGAAATAGCGGGTGTCACGCCTTATTCCACTCCTGCTACAGACACTACATCTTTTTCGGGGTGGCGGTTGGTTTGAGGTACCAGCAACGACATTGGGAAAATGTCGCTCGTGTAGACGGCTCACTACACTGGTGGTTGGGGCCACGGAACCTCCTGGATACAGGAGGTTCTCGATGATCTCTTCCTGAAATTTGAGGAAGGATCCTGTTCTCCCAGCCTTACTGTAGAGAACAAAACTATTATATATAGTCAATTGAATTAAATATACAGACACCTTCTTATACCAGCGTCTGGTCCTGCGGGAAAGCAAATACGGGGCCAACATCTGGTCATTGAAGTCCACCCCTCCCATGAGCAAATTATAGTCATGGACTGAGAGGGGCTTTTCAATGACACTGGTTGCCTGTTCAATTTGGACTGTGGTGTCTGCGTGAATGGAGGAGAGCATGTAAACATCACGCTTGTCTCTCCATTTCACCGCGAGCAGTTCTTCGTTACACAAGGCAGCCCTCTCCCCCCTTGCGAGACGGGTGGTAAGGAGCCGTTGGGGGAAGCCCCGGCGACTAGGTCGCGCGGTGCCACAGCAGCCAATCTGTTCTAGGAACAAATGCCTGAAGAGGGGCACACTTGTGTAAAAATTGTCCACATAAAGATGGTACCCCTTGCCGAATAAGGGTGACACCAAGTCCCAGACTATCTTCCCACTGCTCCCCAGGTAGTCAGGGCAACCGACCGGCTCCAGGGTCTGATCTTTTCCCTCATAGATCCGAAATTTGTGCGTATAGCCTGTGGCCCTTTCACAGAGCTTATACAATTTGACCCCATTTTGCTTGGGATGTACTGTTTGAAGCCAAGGCGCCCGGTAAAATGTATTAGGGACTCGTCTACGCAGATGTTTTGTGCGGGGGTATACAAATCTGCAAATTTCTGGTTGAAGTGGTCTATGAGGGGCCGAATTTTGTGGAGACGGTCAAAAGCTGGGTGGCCTCTGGGACGGGAGGTGGTGTTGTCGCTAAAGTGCAGGAAACGCAGGATGGTCTCAAAACGTGTCCTGGACATGGCAGCAGAGTACATGGGCATGTGATTAATTGGGTTCGTGGACCAATATGACCGCAATTTATGCTTTTTGGTTAGGCCCATGTTGAGGAGAAGGCCCAGAAAAGTTTTAAATTCGGAAACTCGGACTGGTTTCCACCGGAAAGGCTGGGCATAAGAGCTTCCCCGGTTGGCGTTTATAAATTGAGTGGCATACTGATTTGTTTCTGCCACGACTGTCATAGAGCTCCGCAGTGAAGAACAGCTCAAAAAACCCCAGTTCCGATTCGATCTGAGCTCTCTCCACCCGAACTCCTGACTGGGCGGTGAAAGGGGGAACTACTGGTGCGGCTGAAGTTGGGGGCTGCCAATCAGGGTTTGCCAGCACCTCAGGGACTCTAAGGGCTCTAACGGGCCTGTCTGCGCGGTGGCTGCGACGGGGGAATTACTGCACGTGCCACCGTACCAGCTTCAACTGCCCTTCTGGTGCTCGCCACTTCACCATGTTGTATGGCAGTGCTCGTAGAAGGTCCAGGATGGGCTGCGCTGCTGGTGTATGCCTCACCACGTAATCCGGCAGCGCCAGCCCCACTCTGCTGCCCTTGAAACTGATCCTGCGCTACCTGCGGTCTAGCGACACGGGGCTGGGTACGCCTGGTGCTATCAGGGACCTCAACCTCCTCGTCCGAACTTTGGGTCAGACTGCCACTGCTCTCTACAGGTTCATATTCTGACCCGCTAGATTTGTCAGATGAGGGTTCCCATTCCTCATGCGACTGGGTCAGAATCCTGTAGGCCTCTTCAGGAGAATACCCCTTATTTGACATTTGGGCGACTAAATTTAGGGGGTATTCCCTGAGACTACCCAAGAAACAGAGCAAGCCTGTCTTACAAATGGGAGGCTAGCGAAGTACAGGAAGCCGCTGCGATTGATAAAAAAGATCAAAACTGATTTTTTTAACGCCGCAGCGCTTGTGAAGTGATTGTGCAGTAATAAAAAAAAAAAAAAATGTTGTCACTGCAGCGGGGTGGGCGTGGGTAAACGCACGTGTGGGCGACCGATCAGGCCTGATCGGGCAAACACTGTGTTTTGGGTGGGGGGCGAGCTAAAGTGACACTAATACTATTATAGATCTGACTGTGATCAGTTCTGATCATTACAGATACTATAAAAGTACAAATGCTGATTAGCGCTACACTAATCAGCGAATCGGTGACTGCGGTGCGGTGGGCTGGGCGCTAACGGAAGCTAACTACCTACCAAAGGGACCTAAACTAACCTAAACATAGCAGTCAATACTAGTGAAAAAAAAAGTGACAATTTACACTGATCACTTTTTTCCCTTTCACTAGTGATTGACAGGTGATTGAAAGGGGTGATCAAGGGGTTAATTGGGGTGATGGGGGTGATCAGGGCCTGAAGTGTGGTGCTTGGTGTACTTACAGTAGAGGTGTGCTCTCTCCTGGGTCCAACCGACGAAAAGGACCCAGGAGAGGGCACAGAAGCCATTTAACACATTATATTTATAAATATAATGTGCTAAATAGCTTGCGATTCGTTTTTTAAAAAAATCATCAGCCTGCCAGGTCGTGGCAGAAAGAAGATGCTGACTTCGACTGCTGTGTGGTACCTGAAGCTCAAAGTGGAGAAAAGTCCCCGTGTGACTGCGGAGGAACTGAAAAAAGATTTGTCAGATGCGGGTACTGAAGTTTCAGCTCAGACAATAAGGTGCACACTGCGTAATGAAGGCCTCTATGCCAGAACTCCCAGGTGCACCCCCTTGCTGTCTCCAAAGAATAAGAAGACTCGACTGCAGTATGCCAAAAGCCATGTGGACAAACCACAAAAGTTTTGGGATAGTGTTCTGTGGACTGATGAAACAAAATTAGAACAGTTTGGATCAACGCTATGTTTGGAGGAGGAAGAACAAGGCCTATGAAGAAAAGAACACCTTGCGTACTGTGAAGCATGGCGGGGGGTCAATCATGCTTTGGGGCTGTTTTGCTTCTACAGGTACAGGGAAGCTTCAGCGTGTCCAAGGTACCGTGAATTCTCTTCAGTACCAGGAGATATTGGATGAAAATCTAATGCAGTCCGTCACAAACCTGAGGCTTGGTAGACGTTGGACCTTTCAACAGGACAATGATCCCAAGCATATCTCCAAGTCCACTAGAGCATGGTTGCAGATTAAAGGCTGGAACATTTTGAAGTGGCCATCGCAGTCACCAGACTTAAATCTGATTGAGAACCTCTGGTGGGACTTAAAGAAAGCAGTTGCAGCGCGCAAGCCTAAGAATGTGACTGAACTGGAGGCTTTTGCCCATGAAGAATGGGCGAAGATACCCGTAGATCGCTGCAAGAAACCTGTGTCAAGCTATGCTTCACGTTTAAAAGCTGTTATAACTGGAAAACGATGTTGTACTAAGTACTAAGATTGAATGTCACTTGGGGGTTGAATAAAACTGATAATGATGTGAGCACAGAAAAGACATTTGTGGTTATTTCATTATAAATGTTATGTTATATTTATCTGACTTACAAGTGCCTCTTTGATTTAATTGTAAACAAGATGACTGAAATGATCAAAATCAATGTCAAACTGGCCAAAACACTCAATTTCAGTGGGGGTTGAATACTTTTGAACACAACTGTATAAGGGGCCCATCCAGGAGGAGGAGGAGGAGGAGAACTAAAAGACTTTGTCAGGGCCCCTCAACAGTATTATACAATGAAATTATATACAGTGGCAGTATTGACAGTATAGAAAGCGGATGGAAAATTAACCCAAACAGCCTCACACCTTACACACTCAACACCCCCCCCCCACCCCCCCTTTCACTCAAACCATTAACAAACTATTTACAAATTTACTTAAATACATATTAAAATAACTTTAATGCAGCTAAAGTAACTATATAAACAAACAAAACTATATACATGCCTTAGGGCTCTTTCACACTTGCGTATTTGTTTTCCGGCATAGAGTTCCGTCGTCAGGGCTCTATGCCAGAAAAATCCTGATCAGGATTATCCCAATGCATTCTGTATGGAGAGAAATCCGTTCAGGATGCATCAGGATGTCTTCAGTCCAGGACCGGAACGTTTTTTGGCCAGAGAAAATACCGCAGCATGCTGCGCTTTTTGCTCCGGCCAAAAATCCTGAACACTTGCCGCAAGGCCGGATCCGGAATTAATGCCCATTGAAAGGCATTAATCCGGATCCGGCCTTAAGCTAAATGACGTTTCGGCGCATCGCCGGATCCGACATTTAGCTTTTTCTGAATGGTTACCATGGCAGCCAGGACGCTAAAGTCCTGGTTGCCATGGTAAAGTGTAGTGGGGAGCGGGGGAGCAGTATACTTACCGCCCGTGATCCATGCGCATGGGGCACTCTGACATCATTCTGGAGCGCCCCGGGAGCCTCACGGACTGTAAGTATACTGCTCCCCCGCTCCCCACTACTACTATGGCAACCAGGACTTTAATAGCGTCCTGGCTGCCATGGTAGCCTCAAAGCATTTTGAAGACTGATCAGGATCCTGATCAGTCTTCTAATGCGTTCAGGCGACTTGCATTCTGACGGATCCAGCGGGACGGAAGTGCCCGCCGGATCTTCAGAACGCAAGTGTGAAAGAGGCCTGATCCTTAACTTAAGGCCAGCCAATTACAAGTGGCTCGGAGGGTGGGTTCCTGGACCAACATAGGCCCTGGCCTGGAACACAATTGTCCAGCCAGGGCACAGTTCTGGTGGATGAGGAGGAGTAGGAGGAACGCTGGGGGATACAAAGGACACAGAAGATATACCTCCCTTAAAGAGGATAGCTTGTCCTTGCCTCCGGGCAGCCTGGCAGACATGAGCGACAACATGCTGCAGTGCCAACGACCGCCCAGTTACTGCCACATTCTAACTTTTGCTGATTACTGGGTAGCCACCCTGCTGCATCCCCGTTACAAGGACAACGTGCTGTCCTTAATTCCCTCACTGGAGTGTGATAGGAAGATGAGCCCGCTAGTAGACACGCTGCTGATGGCATTTACACCTGACACCGTGGACTCAGTGGAAACACAAGGTGAAGGCAGAGGAGGAGGAGGAAGAATTTGCCAGTGCAGCTGGGTCACCACCAACACCTCAGAAGGCAGGTTTATCATTGGCAAAATGTAGAAAAGCTTTGTCATCACGCCACAACAACCTGCACCACCAGCAGATCTGGAACATCTTAGCAGGAGGCAGCATTTCAGCAACATGGTGGAACAGTACACGTACTGACTGATGGGTCTGCCTAGGGGAATAGCTACAGGGGAAGCAGGGGAAGCTACTGCTTTGGGACCCTGACCTAGAAAGGGCCCATCTAGGAGGAGGAGGACTAACAGTATTATACAATGAAATTATATACAGTGGCAGTATAGACAGTGTAGAAAGCGAATGGAACAGCTGCTGGGCCTGGTCTGAGAGAGCGATCTTTAGTAGCCACAGGCATGGCGGCATGAAAGTAAGGGGTTGTGCAAAAATTACTGGGGGAAGGGGGCCCCATTCAAAAATTTGATGTGGTGCCCAATCATTTCTAGCTACGCAACTGGGTCTGGCCCATTCAACTTCTGGGTCTTCAAATTGGACACATGTCCTGAGGTTGCCCTTTACGCCTTGGAGGTGCTGGCCTACCCTGCAGCCACTGTATTGTCTGAAAGTGTGTTTAGCATGGCTGGGGGCATCCAACCTGTCAGACAATGTTGGCAACTAAGCTTTCGTTTATTAAAAAGAACCAGACATGGATCCCACAGGACTTGTTTAAACTTTATGCAGAATAGACATGTATACCAGCCTCACCCAACCATTGTTGTTAAATTAAAAATTAAAAAACAGTTATTGCAGACTACCTTTGGCTTCACAGCCCAAAAAGGCTTCATTTCATGCAAGAATGTAACCGCCAATTGTAAGTTCCCTGTCAGTTATGCAGTGCAGGGGATTGTACCTGGCAAAAATGGTAATATTTCACCCAACAAGTTAAAATCTATCCTTTGCCGGACAGTATTAAACGTGTCCAGCCACTGCTGGGACACCAGATTTACGGTATTGCTTTTTTGGCAATTGAATTTCCCCCCAGAACAAAATCTATCCTTTGACGGACACTATTAAACTTGTCCAGCCACAGCTGAAACCCCAGATTTACTGTATTTCTATTTTTGCTACTGACTCTCACCCCAGAAAATAATATACCCTTTACGGACACTAGGGAAATTGTCCAGTCACAGCTGGAACACCAGATTCAGGGTATTGCTATTTTGGCAATTAAATTTCACCCCAGAAAAAAATATATCCTTTGACAGACACTATGAAACTTGTCCAGTCACAGCTGGAACACCAGATTCAGGGTATTGCTATTTTGGCAACTGAATTTCACCCCAGAAAAAAATATACCCTTTTACGGACAGATTTAAACTAGGCCTGCAACAGCTGGAACACCAGATTTACGGTATTTCTATTTTTGAAACTGAATTTCACCGCAGAAAATAATATATCCTATGACGGACACTATGAAACTTGTCCAGTCACAGCTGAAACACCAGATTTACGGTATTTCTATTTTTAAAACTGAATTTCACCGCAGAAAATAATATATCCTATGTCGGACACTATGAAACTTGTCCAGTCACAGCTGGAACACCAGATTTACGGTATTGCTATTTTGGCAACTGAATTTCACCCCAGAAAAAAATATATCATTTACAGGACACTATTAAACTTGGCCAGCCACTGCTGGGACACCAGATTTACGGTATTGCTATTTTGGCAATTGAATTTCACCCCAGAAAAAAATATTTTCTTTTGCCGGACACTATTAAACTTGGCCAGCCAAAGCTGAAACCACTGATTTATGGTATTGCTATTTTGGCAATTGAATTTCACCCCAGAAAAAAATATATCCTTTGCCGGACACTATTAAACTTGTCCAGTCACTGCTGGAACACCAGATTTACGGTATTTCTATTTTTGCAACTGAATTTCACCGCAGAAAATAATATATCCTATGACGGACACTATGAAACTTGTCCAGTCACAGCTGAAACACCAGATTTACGGTATTTCTATTTTTAAAACTGAATTTCACCGCAGAAAATAATATATCCTATGTCGGACACTATGAAACTTGTCCAATCACAGCTGGAACACCAGATTTACGGTATTTCTATTTTGGCAACTGAATTTCACCGCAGAAAATAATATATCCTATGACGGACACTATGAAACTTGTCCAGTCACAGCTGAAACACCAGATTTACGGTATTTCTATTTTTGAAACTGAATTTCACCCCAGAAAAAAATATGTCCATTGCCAGACACTATTAAACTTGGCCAGCCACAGCTGAAACCACTGATTTATGGTATTGCTATTTTGGCAATTGAATTTCACCCCAGAAAATAATAAATCCTTTGCCGGACACTATTAAACTTGGCCAGCCACTGCTGGGACACCAGATTTACGGTATTGCTATTTTGGCAATTGAATTTCACCCCATAAAAAAATATATCTTTTGCAGGACACTATTAAACTTGGCCAGCCAAAGCTGAAACCACTGATTTATGGTATTGCTATTTTGGCAATTGAATTTCACCCCAGAAAAAAATATATCCTTTGCCAGACAATATTAAACTTGTCCAGTCACTGCTGGAACACCAGATTTACGTTATTTCTATTTTTGCAACTGAATTTCACCGCAGAAAATATTATATCCTATGACGGACACTATGAAACTTGTCCAGTCACAGCTGGAACACCAGATTTACAGTATTGCTATTTTTAAAACTGAATTTCACCGCAGAAAATAATATATCCTATGTCGGACACTATGAAACTTGTCCAATCACAGCTGGAACACCAGATTTACGGTATTTCTATTTTGGCAACTGAATTTCACCGCAGAAAATAATATATCCTATGACGGACACTATGAAACTTGTCCAGTCACAGCTGAAACACCAGATTTACGGTATTTTTATTTTTGAAACTGAATTTCACCACAGAAAAAAATATGTCCATTGCCAGACACTATTAAACTTGGCCAGCCACAGCTGAAACCACTGATTTATGGTATTGCTATTTTGGCAATTGAATTTCACCCCAGAAAAAAATATATCCTTTGCCAGACAATATTAAACTTGTCCAGTCACTGCTGGAACACCAGATTTACGGTATTTCTATTTTTGCAACTGAATTTCACCGCAGAAAAAATATATCCTATGACGGACACTATGAAACTTGTCCAGTCACAGCTGGAACACCAGATTTACAGTATTGCTATTTTGGCAATTGAATTTCACCCCACAACAAAATCTAACCTTTGCCGGACACTATTAAACTTGGCCAGCCACAGCTGAAACCACTGATTTATGGTATTGCTATTTTGGCAATTAAATTTCACCCCAGAACAAAATATATCCTTTGCCGGACAGTATCAAACTTTGCCAGCCACTGCTGGGACACCAGATTTACGGTATTGCTATTTTGCCAATTGAATTTCACCACAGAAAAAAATCTATCCTTTGCCAGACAGCAGACAGTATTACACTTGGCTAGCCACAGCTGGAACACCAGATTTAGGGGATTGCTATTTTGGCAATTTAATTTTACCCCTCAATAAAATATAGAAATTTCTATCCTGAGTTTCTAGGGGTGACAATAAGCACAGCCAAGGCCCTGATGTAGGATACAGCAAAAAAAAAAAAAAACCAGTATTGACTTGGTGGCAGCTTGTTCTGGTTTACCACAAGACACAAAATGGCCGCCGATCACCCCAGAAAAAAGTGACAGAAAAACGCTCTGTGCAGCCTAAAAACCAGTGAGCAATTAACTAGCAGAAGTTGAATGATTCACAGCTGTAGATCGATCACTTCATTAGGTGTTTTTGCTGACTTTTCCCTGCCTAATCTCGCCCTCACAGAAGCTGCGTCCTCTCCCTACACTAATCAGATCAGTGTGACGTGCGGTGCTACGTGACTCCAGCTTAAATAGAGGCTGGGTAACATGCTCCATTTGGCCAATCACAGCCATGTCATTAGTAGGCATGGATGTGATGGCTTCTTAGGGCAAGAAGTAAAACGCTAGCTGATTGGCTGCTGTGCAGCCCTTCAGAAAGTGGGACGAAATCGCCGAACAACGGACCCGAACCCGAACTTTTTTGAAAATGTTCGGGTCCGGGTCCCGAACACCCCAAAATTCAGTACGAACCCGAACTATCCAGTTCGGGTTCGCTCATCCCTATTTACAGGGCCTTAGGGGTTTGCAACTTCTCACCAAGAATGGGGAGCTCCATCTCTAACAATTCTGTGCTTCAAATCACCTGCCCTTACAGTCACCACCAGGCCGGTAAACCGTCGACCCAGCCAGTATTGCTACTTAGAGGCAGATGCTGGTGCTGTATAATATAATATATACATTTAATTTATATAATACAAATTACTTGTAAATTTTAGAAAATATGGTATTCAATTCCTCCTTAAAGGGGTTATTTAAGTTCACTGTCCCTTACCCAGACTGTTCCATTGCTGCAACTCTGATCCTCCCTGTTCCGTCTACAAATAGTATCCGTTTGTATACAGATTGCCGGATCCGGCAGGCAGTTCCGGCGACGGAACTGCCTGCCGGAATCCAGCAATGCAAGTGTGAGAGTACCCTTAGAAAGGTACATGTTGTAACAGTGACTGTATTTGTGAGTTATAATCTCCCTTTTGATCCTCAGCTGTGTCATGTCACGGGACAGGAACAGATTTCCAACTGACACAGGACAGGAAGTCAGTTACTTCTCTATTCATTCCTATGAGACTGACATTGAGGCTGCTATAGGAATTCAATAGAGAAATTGGCTTCCTGTCCAAACATAAGATGCTGTGTTATTTAGAAAGTCTGAGTGCTGGTCACATGACACAGCTGAGGATCAGAAGGAAGAGGATAACTCACAAATACAGTCAATCATAAGAAAATTACCTTCACTACGGTTTATATCATGTATCTTTCTAACAGCCATAGTAAAATTCCAGCTCACCTTTAATACATTTTGCCAGCCCCTTGTGCACGGAACAGGTAAGTAAGTCCTTTGGTAACAAAACAATAAATGTTGATCCAGCACTTAAGTATGCTCATTGTGTTGCTTGTTTCTTTATTCGTGGTAACAAAATTACAGCATGTGGCTCAATCCTCACACTCCAACATTGCCATTTAAGAACAGACCAAGTACCGATGCAGCCCGACAACTACCGGTGCAGCCCGACAAGTATAGGTGCAGTCTGGCAAGTACAGGTGCAGCCCGACAAGTACCGATGCAGCCCGACAAGTACCGATGCAGCCCAACAGGTACAAGTGCAGCCTGGCAGTCCGCAAAAAATACAGATGACATCCGTGTGCATGACGTCCGGAACGGAACAGCTGGCCTCTAATAGAACAGTCCAATCCTTGTCAGTAATGCGGACAATAATAGGACATGTTCTATTTTTTTACAGAACGGACATACGGAAACGGAATGCTCACTGAGCCATTTCCAGTTTTTTTGCGGCCCCATTGAAGTTAATAGTTCCGCATGAGGGCCGCAAAAAAACGAAACGGACACAGAAACAAAATACGTTCATGTGCATGAGCCCTTAAGGTCCTTTTACGTGGACCCTCATTTCAGGCAATTATCAGGAACAAACCAAACATTCCTAATAATTGCCTTATTGTGAGTGGAGATGAGTGCTGTATTTACATGCAGCAATAACCTCCGCTGTACGGGGACAAGTGATTCTGTATACAGGCTGACCTGCAGCACAGACATGATGATTTTAGGTGCGAGCCAAAAGACACGATTACCTGATGAACGAGCGCGTTCTAGTTCATCGGGTGATCACATAGGGTAATTGTCCGGAACAAGTGTTTCTACAAATGCTCATGCCAAACAATTGGACTGATTATCGGTCTGTGTAAACAAAAAAATTAAGTTCAAATTAAAAAAGGGGTTATCTCATGACTAATGTGAAAATGAAAATCAGACATCATATAGAACATGACAATCACTTTCAAACAAAGCTAGAACCAGCCTGGTACCTCACATGGATCCAGAGATCTCCACATTCATTGCTCCAAAAGCTCTGCTAGATTATATTAAGCTGGCAGCTCAGGGGGCATGTCTTTCTTGGGGCTTGTCCTTTCTGCTGCAGCCTTCTTTCTGCAACTGTCACAGATTCTAACAGTTGATAGGGCTGGTGGCAATTGAAGGATGTTGCTAAGCATATGCAATCTCAGTAGGTGGACAGAGAAATAAGGAAAAGAACAAGCAGCAGGTGGCGCTACACAGATACAATTCATTAAATAACTCCATGAGTGAGATTTATCAAAACTGGTGTAAAGGAAAACTTCCTTAGTTGCCCATAGCTTCCAACCAAATTCCACCTTTCATTTTTCCAAATGAGCTCTGAAAAATAAGGTAGAATCTAATTGGTTGTTGTGGGGAACTAAGGCAGTTTTTCTTCACACCATATACGAAATTTTTAATCACATGCAATTACAAAAATATTTATTATCCAAGGACTGGTTTTAAAAGTATACGATATTTGAAGTGAGAGGTTATACCTTGACAAGGTCCATGTTTAAGTAGTTTTTATTTAGTAGTCATTTTTTACAGCCCCATAGGATCATATAGGATCTGCAATATTTTATGCAAGACATTTTCTCTTTTATCTGACACAAGGTTGATTTCCAACAATGGTAGTCTAGATGAATATGAAAATAAATATGTTGTCTCTGAGGTCAGCATCTGAAGGGAAAGCAAATGAGAGGTGGGAAAATGTAAGCAGACTAATTATCAGTTATTTGAATATCAGCTTGACTACTAATTTATTATAGGGCTGAAGGTCAAGAACTCGGGAAGTAAGGTATTTCATTGACTGTTTTTACAGAAATTTCACTTCTCTTTATAATGGTGCTTTTCATACAGAATTCCATTTTAATGTATGTATTTTTAATGTATGTAATGACCGTATTTTCACCCTATAAGACGCACCTCCCCATAAGACACACCTATGTTTTAGGGAGGTAAATAAGAAAAAAATATTTTTCATCAGACCTCAGATCAGGTACCCAATCAGATCCCCAATGTTAATCGGACTTCAGATCAGACCCCCAATGTTAATCAGACCTCAGATAAGACCCCTAGTGTCAATCAGACCTTAGTGCAGACTCCAAGTGTTAATCAGACACCCAAACACACCTCAGATCAGACCCTCAATGTTAATTAGACCCCATCTTACACCCCCAATCAGAGCTCATATCAGACCCCAATGCTAATTAGACTGCAGCTTAGATTCCCAATCACATCTCAGATGAGGCAAAAAAAAAAAAAATCAAGTTATCTCTCCTGTTCCAGATGCTGCCGCTCTTGAAATCCAGCCACTTTCTCCCACACTGTGACCTGACTTCGCACAGCGTGAGGTCACAGAGCACTCCAGGAGAACACCAGGAAGTGGGGAGTACAGCCAGCACAAGGATTGCTGTATTCACTGCTCCTTTGTCCTACTGTACTAAT
The DNA here is from genome assembly GCA_033119425.1 of Bufotes viridis. Taxonomy (NCBI): domain Eukaryota; kingdom Metazoa; phylum Chordata; class Amphibia; order Anura; family Bufonidae; genus Bufotes; species Bufotes viridis. The sequence continues at coordinate 69,655,438 of CM065593.1, forward strand.
GAGTGCTTCCATAATGGAAATGCTTATTAGTATATGCCCCATAAGACGCACTGATATTTTCCCCCCACTTTGGGGGGAAAAGTGCGTCTTATAGAGCGAAAAATAGGGTAATTCATACATTTAAGACAGTGGTAGTGTCACGACGTCCCGAGACATACGAAAGTCCCGGCGACAGTGAGTGGAAGGAGATCTGTGAGATTGGCAACAAGTGGTTTGATCTGACAGGTTTTCCTTGTGGATCAATAGGTGTCTGTGTTGTTTCTGATAATAGCCACACCCATTGCCTCCAGGTGTTGCTTATGTGGTCATTTAACCTTCCTTATTTATAGTTGCTTCTCCCACTATGCTGTGTGGTTTATAGCTTCTGTGCCTGTGGATTGTTTGTGGTTGGATCTCGGCTAAATTCCTGGTGCTTCCATAGCCTCTTTGAATTTAAGTCTTTCCTTTCCCTTTTGTATTTTGTTTGGTTCTGTGTGTTGCATTCCCCTATTGTTTGTATTAGGCCTGAAGTAGACTCCTGTTTGTCCTTCCTTTCGGAGGAACAGGTAGTCTCATTAATGTCATTAGTACCAGGGTCCTATAGGGCTAGATAGGACTTTAGGTATTCCTGCATATGAACTTACCTATCTTTGGGGTCTATTCATACTGGTAGTTAGTCAGGATTTTGGTTAGGGTTTTCACTAGGAGGTGTCCATCTTCCTTCCCTAGTTCTCAGGCCTGATTCCCTGTTTCCCCTTCAGTCTTATGCTTGGTGTGGTATTTCCCTCCCACACCGAAGTGTGACATTAGAAATCGCCTTAACCATCATTTTTTGTTTGTTTGTGTGCAGCCATAGATCCTATTGCGGCACAGGCAGGTCAGCTGCAAGAGCTGTCCTTGGAGATAGCTGACCTCTGCACGACCGTCTCGCAGATGCAGAGATCACAGGCTGTTGGTCCTGGTGGTAGTGGTGGAGACAAGGCCTATCTGGAGCCTAAAGTTGCCATCCTAGACAGATTCTCTGGGGGACGTGATAATTTCATTTTGTTTAGGGAGGCGAGCAAACTGTATTTTAGGCTGGTGATGAGAAACAGCGAGTCGGTGTGGTTATTTCTTTGCTTAAGGGTCCATTCACACGTCTGTGGTGCATTGCGAATCCGCAATACACCTGGCCGGTACCCCCATAGAACAGCCTATTCTTGTCCGCAGCTGCGGACAAGATTAGAACATGTTCTATTTTTTTCCGGAGCCGCAGACTGGAAGTTTGGTGGCGCGTTCCAGAAATGCACAGTGTGCTCTCCGCATCCATTCCGTCCCCATGCGGACACTGAATGTGGATGTGTGAATGGACCCTAAGGGGGATGCGCAGTCATGGGCCTTTTTTCTGCCAGTTGGTAGATGAATTTTTCGAAACTTTGGGTCTTATCTTTGATTAGAGATGAGCAAATCGAAGTTGACGAAGTGGAATTTGATCCAAATTTCAGGAAAAATTCGATTCACATCGAATCCGCATTTCCTCACGCTTCGTGGTAGCGAATCGCATTTTTCCTAAAATGACTGCTGCACATGTGAGGACATGGAGCAAGGAACTCTGGTAAAGCGGGATCACCCATAATGCCATGCATGCAGCCGATCAGCCAGCCAGCCCTGTGTTGTCACAGCCCTATAAATAGCCTCAGCCATATTGGATTCTGCCATTTTCCAGTGTACTTAGTGCAGGGAGAGACATCAGCAGGTGCTAGGGACAGTGCTAGAAAAAACTTAATTGGGCAAAAAAAAACTATTTACAAGTTAAGGGAAAGATTATATAAGGTGTAGGAAAAGGATAGGAAGGAATCATTCCACAGCATTTATGTTGAACAGGGTTCAGTAGGGGAGGTTGCAGCCTGGGTAATAGGAACAATCCTATTATACCTTGCTGCACTGACTGGGGACCCAATTTGCCATAATACAGCTCTGTAATTCCAGCATACCGTTCTTGTTATTGGGGTGCAAGTGCTTTTTGATACAGCCATTAACAGGGTTTAATACAAGGAAATATTTCTATATCTTATTTGCCCTTGTGCGGTGCAGCTATATGTTCTAAAGCATTTTTTGGCTTGTATTAGTGGGAAAAAAGGTTTATTAGACGTTGTGTGGTGAAGTGCGAAAATTTCTGCCCTTTTTGTCGTGTATTAGTGGCAAAAGATAAATATATTTGCTGTTTAGCAGTGCAGTTATATGTTCTAAAGCCCTTTTTGTCGTGTGTTAGTTGCTAAAGAAAAATATATTTGCCGTTCATCGGTGCAGCTATATATTCTAGAGCCTTTTGTGTCATGTATAAGTGGAAAAAAGAAAAATATATTTGCCGTTCAGCGGTGCAGTTATATATTCTAAAGCTTTTGTGGCGTGGAAAAGTGAAAAAAAGAAAAAGATATTTGCCATTCAGCAATGCAGTTATATGTTTTAAAGCCCTTTTTGGCGTGTAATAGTGGCAAAATAAAAGTTTATTTGCCGTTCAGTGGTGCAGTTATATGTTCTAAAGCCTTTTGAGGAGTGTATACCGTAAGTGGAAAAAAGAAAAATTTATTTGCCATTCAGCGGTGCTGGTACTGTATATGTTCTAAAGGGCTTTTTGGCATGTATTAGTGGCAAAAACATATATATATTTGCCGTTCAGCAGATATGTTCTTAAGTCCTTTTTGGCATGTATTAGTGGGGAAAAACAAAAAGGGCTTGTTAACCGTTTTGTGTTGAAATGAGAAAATTACAGCCCTTTTTGGTGTCTATTAGTGGCAAAAAAAAAATTTGCCGTTCAGGGGTGCAGTTATATGTTCTAAAGTTTTTTTGGCGTGTATTAGTGGGGGAAAAAGTATTACAGTGGATATAAAAAGTCTACACACCCCTGTTAAAATGTAAGGTTTCTGTGCTGTAAAAAAAATGAGACAAAGATAAATCATTTAAGAATTTTTTCCACCTTTAATGTGACCTATAAACTGTACAACTCAATTGAAAAACAAACTGAAATATTTTAGGTAGAGGGAAGAAAAAATATAAAAATAAAATATGGTTGCATAAGGGTGCACACCCTTAAACTAATACTTTGTTGAAGCACCTTTTGATTTTATTACAGCACTCTTTTTACAGTCTTTTGGGGTATGAGTCTATCAGAATGGCACATTTTGACTTGGCAAGATTTGCCCATTCTTCTTTGCAAAAACACTCCAAATCGGTCAGGGCATCTCCTGTGCACAGCCCTCTTCAGATCACCCCACAGATTTTCAATCGGATTCAGGTCTGGGCTCTGGCTGGGCCATTTCAAAACTTTAATCTTCTTCTGGTGAAGCCATTCCTTTGTTGATTTGGACGTATGCTTTGGGTCGTTGTCATGCTGAAAGATGAAGTTCCTCTTCATGTTCAGCTTTCTAGCAGAAGCCTGAAGGGTTTGTGCCATTATTGACTGGTATTTGGAACTGTTCATAATTTCCTCTATCTTAACTAAGGCCCCAGTTCTAGCCAAAGAAAAACAGCCCCAAAGCACAATGCTGCCACAACCATGCTTCACTGTGGGTATGGTTTTCTTTTGCTAATGTGCAGTGTTGTTTTTGCGCCAAACATATCTTTTGGTTCAACCTTGGTTTCATCAGACCATAACACCTTTTCCCACATGCTTTTGGGAGACTTCAGATGTGTTTTTGCAAAATGTAGCCTGGCTTGGATGTTTTTCTTCGTAAGAAAGGGCTTTCGTCTTGCCACTCTACCCATAGCCCAGACATATGAAGAATACGGGAGATTGTTGTCACATGTACCACACAGCCAGTACTTGCCAGATATTCCTGCAGCTCCTTTAATGTAGCTGTAGGCCTCTTGGTAGCCTCCCAGACCAGTTTTCTTCTTGTCTTTTCATCAATTTTAGAGGAATGTCCAGTTCTTGGTAATGTCAGTGTTGTGCCATATTTTCTCCACTTGATGATCACTGTCTTCACTGTGTTCCATGGTATATCTAATGCCTTGGAAATTCATTTGTACCCTTCTCCTGACTGATACCTTTTAAGAATGAGATCCCTCTGATGCTTTGGAAGCTCTCTGTGGACCATGGCTTTTGCTGTGGGATGCGATTAAGAAAATTTCAGGAAAGACTAACTAGAGCAGCTGAACTTTATTTGGGGTTAATCAGAGGCACTTTAAATGATGGCAGGTGTATGCTGACTCCTAATGAACATGATTTTGAATGTGATTGCTTAATTCTGGACACAGCTACATCCCCAGTTATATGCAACCACATTATTATTATTTTTAAAATAATCGAGTGGTTCAGTTTATAGGTCACATTAAAGGTGGAAAAAGCTCTGAAATGATTTATCTTTGTCTAATTTTTTTACAGCACAGAAACCTGACATTTTAACAGGGGTGTGTAGACTTTTTATATCCACTGTATTTGCCATTCAGCGGTGCAGTTATATGTTCTAAAGCCTTTTTTGGCGTGTATTAGTGGGGAATAAAAAGGGCTTATTAGCCGTTGTGTGGTGAAGTGAGAAAATTACAGTCTTTTTTGCCGTGTATTAGCGGCAAAAAAAAAGTATTATTTTCTGTTCAGCGGTGCAGTAATATATTTTAAAGCCTTTTGTGGCGTGTATTAGTGGCAAAAAAGTATTATTTGCCGTTCAGCGTTGCAGTTATATGTTCTAAACCCTTATTTGGCATGTATTAGTTGGAAAAAAGGGCTTATTAGCTGTTGTGTATTAATAGGATAGATACGTATGTCCTATTAGCCGTTCTGCGGTGAATTGTGATTGTTATATCTGTTTTTGGGGGGGCTGTAATAATAGGAAAAAGAATAAGGGAAAATTATTGGGTGTAGCAATAACAAAAGACAAAACAGGTGCACACTGCGGTCTTACTAAGCCCTCAAACTGATGTTAAAATTGAGAGATTAGTCAACATGTCCTGCAGTGGAGGACATGTCTTAAGCCCAAGCACCACGCCAAGGTTTCTCAAGTAGCTCGGGACCTAACACTCACCTACCTGTGCCATATGGGCAATACCAGGGGCCAGTGGGCAAAATTACAGGAATTTATTAGGCCGACTCCTCAGTTACCTCCAGCATGTAACCATGTAAATGTAGCCTGTTTTCCATCCACAGGCTATATTTAGGTGCACCTGTGAGGCCTGGGCCATATCAGCCAGTCTTGGGTGGGGCTCACAGCCTTCTCCCTCCTTCAATTGCAGGCATGGTTACATGCTGGAGGTAACTGAGGAGTCGGCCTAATACATTCCTGTAATTTTGCCCACTGGCCCCTGGTATTGCCCATATGGCACAGGTAGGTGAGTGTTAGGTCCCGAGCTACTTGAGAAACCTTGGCGTGGTGCTCGGGCTTAAGACATGTCCTCCACTGCAGGACATGTTGACTAATCTCTCAATTTTAACATCAGTTTGAGGGCTTAGTAAGACCGCAGTGTGCACCTGTTTTGTCTTTTGTTATTGCTATATTGTTGTGTTACTTATTACATCCACACAATTGCCATCTTGTGTAGGATGTCTATTGTGGTACTTGTGGTCCGCTGCGGGCATCCTCCACCGTATGCATTTTTGCTGGGGATCGCCATTAGCAACGGGCCACAAGTGCTGGATCTGCTCCCCTGTATATATATGCACAACTGCATTTTTGGGTTGAGCACATCCTGCTTCATGCCACCTTTCAGTTGGTTTGTGAAAAATTATTGGGTGCTTGTAGACTTTCTTCTGTATGAACCAAATTACCTTGTTTAGCCAAATAGCCATTCATTTATTTTTGAAACAGCCTTTTATGAGAAAATTTATGGTTGATTATAGACTTTCTTCTGTATGAACCGACTTACGTCGATTAGCCATTCAGTGGTGAAATTTGTTTGTGATACAGCCTTTTTTAGGAAAATTGTCCAAATATATTTCCTTTACGGCCCACTGGGTAAATGTGGTTCCTGCCCAGCCGCACCAGCAACTTGGCCATGTCACGCCACTTCCGCCTCCTAGATCATCCATGGTGCCACACCAACACTTTGACAAAAGAGACAGGTTTCTTCTGGCTACCTGCCTCAGCTAGTATTCTGATGCTGCCACCCGCCTGATGCCACACATTTGATGCCAAGTGCTCCTTCTTTCACCCACCATCTTAAGCTGGTACTCGTATTGCCACCCACCTCCCCACTCTGTCACTGGGTCACTCTGTAGTCTACAGATGCTGCTGCCACCTCCTCGCTGTGTCACCTTGTCACTCTGTGGTCTCCTGATGCAGCTGCCACCTTCACACTATGTCACCTTGCCATTCTGTGGTCTCCTGATGTTGCTGTCACCTCCACACTATGTCACCTTGCCACTCTGTGGTCTCTTGATGCTGCTGCTACCTCAACACTATGTCACCTTGCCACTCTGTGGCCTACTCCTGATGCTGCCGCCACCTCCAGACTCTGTCATTGGGACACTCTGTGGTCTCCTCATTCATGTGTCATCTCTGTTTTGGATCCACTCCTGTTTTTTTTGGCATTAGCAATACTGATAGATTACTGACCAGATGCCGAACCAAGTGAAGGCAGATGCTTAACAGACAGGATCCGTTTTTTGGAGGTTATTGTTATGACGGATCAGAGGAAGGGCAAAATATTCAGTGACGGCAACATAAACTTACTGCTGACACCATCTCCACTCTGTCGGGGGGCTCTACTTGTATAAGCGTTTAATAGAACTGGTTCTGTAGACATCTATGTGGAATCAGCTGACGACGGTGTAAAAGGAGTGCGCTTTTTCTTGGCACTAACATCGACATGTAAGGATGAGTTGATATTTAAGTTATTTGGTCAGTTTTGGCCCCATGACTGCCCAAATAAGTGAAGTGTGCAGTGATTCTAAGAGCGACGTCTGTCATCTGCATGTCATACTGACTCCCTATGCGTGTTACTGCAAGTCACAGTGTTCTACACCACTATAAAGGCTCTCTGCAGCAAGGAAATAGCTGTTTTTTTAACATGATTTGCCGCAAATGAATTCAAATTGAACCAAATTTTTTCCAAAAATTCGGCGAGCCGATCGATTCGAATTTTGAAAATTGGTTCGTATCTATGGTGATTCGGATCGGACCTGTCTAGCTAAAACCAAGCTGCATGGCCTTTGTCAGGGTGATCGTTCCACAGAGATTTATTGCCCAGAGTTTAGGAGTTGGGCTACGGATATGAAGTGGAACGATCCTGCCCTCCGTAGCCAGTTTTGTCAAGGGTTATCAGAGAGGCTGAAGGACACTTTGGTCTTTCATGAAACCCCAGTGTCTCTGGAGGCTGCTATGTCTCTGGCTATACGCATTGATAGATGGCTGAGAGAGAGATCTAGGGGCCCCCACTCTCAGGACGTACTATCACATGATGTATCGTCCACCTCTGACACTTTGGGTGAAGATACTCCTGGGTTTATGTCTGAGGATAAACCCATGCAATTAGGGGGAGCTACTCCTGGATCCACTTTTAAGCATACTGGTAATAGGAAGGGAGTGTGTTTTTTCTGCAATATGTATGTCCATACATTCAACAGCAAAAAGAAAAAAAGAGGGATATTTAATTCCCATCTGAGAGTAGAGTCAGAAAATGTGCATTTGTCTTTGACTGGTAGTACCTGATTTTTCCTGACTGCTGAGGTGGCGCTAGAGTAAAAAACTGTGAGGATTGAGGTGTTTATCGACAGCAGGGCCGGGGTCAATTTAATGGATGCTCAGTTCATCCGTATGCACGGGTTGTCACTGAGTGCATTAGAAAAAAACATTTCCATTTTTGTTATTGATTCTGCACCTGTAACTCAGAAGTGTTTATCTCAAGTGGTGCATGATATCAGATTAAGAGTAGGTGACTTTCATCAAGAATTTATCTCGTGTTTTGTGTTAGAGCGTCTCCCTGCTCCGGTGGTTCTTCGTTTTCCGTGGTTCAGCAAGCACAATCCAACCATCGATTGGCAAGCTAGACAGATTCTGGATTGGGGTGACTATTGACAACTGTCTGAATACATCTTTTTCTGCTTTAACTACTAAGACATTACCCTCTTTTATATCTGATTTTACCAATGTATTTTCTGAGATTGGATGCCGGGATTTACCTCCACATCGGGAATATGATTGTCCTATCAACCTTATTCCCGGAGCTAAGTTGCCAAAATCTAGATTGTATAACCTTTCTGGACCTGAAAGACTGGCCATGAGAGAGTATATTGCCGAGAGTTTGGCTAATGAACACATAAGACATTCCAAGTCTCCAGCGCCAGCAGGCTTCTTTTTTGTTAAAAAAATAAAGGACAGAGGTCTTCGGCCATGTCTGGATTTTTGTGAACTCAATCGGATTACTGTCCGTGATCTTTACCCTCTACCTTTGATTCCCGATTTCTTTAACCAGATTGTTGGTGCCAAGGTGTTCTCCAAGTTGGACTTAAGGGGGGCTTATAATCTGGTTAGGATCAAGAGAGAGGATGAATGGAATACAGCTTTTTATACTCCTGATGGGCACTTTGAGAACCTGGTCATGCCTTTTGGGTTGACCAATGCTCCTGCGGTTTTCCATCATTTTGTGGATTACATTTTCCATCACCTTGTGGGGAGGTTTGTAGTCGTGTATTTGGATGACATTCTAATTTATTTATTCTCCAGACGTGGAGATACATCGAGATCACGTTAGACAGGTGTTACAGATCCTAAGAGATAATAAATTATACGCAAAATTAGTGTGTTTTTGCTGTATACGAGGTGCAGTTTTTGGGCTACCTGCTGTCATCTTTGGGTTTTCTAATGGATCCAGAGAAAGTCTGTGCTGTATTGGACTGGGATCAACCCGAAAATATGAAGGATCTTATGCGGTTTTTGGGGTTCACCAACTATTACCGAAAATGTGTTCAGAACTATTCGATAATAGTAAAACCCTTAACTGACATGACTGAGAAAGGGACAGATGTTGCAGTGTGGCCTGATTCAGCGTTCCAAGCCTTTTCTATGATTAACCGATACGTCCTGATGTCCGAATCCTTAAGGACACAGGACGTACCGGTACGTCCTGTGTATTAATTGCTATTGCGCCCGATCCGGGTGTGATAGCAACATGGTTCCTGCTGATATAGTTCAGCAGGAACCATGTTCTAATGCCGAGGGGGGTCCTGTGACCCCCCCGTATCGGCGATCGCTGCTAACCGCACGTCAATTCAGACCTGTGGTTTGCAGCGTTTTCTGACATTTCTGATCCCCACGGTCTGTGACCGCGGGAATCAGACAATTAATTGTGCTATTTTTTACATTTTCATCCCCCCCTGCAGCCTTCTTACTGATTGGCCGGCGGACTGTGCAGGGGGTTGCGGGCGGCGCTGATGTGCGCCGGGAGGAGGTGCGGGAGGTGGGCGTTATCGCGATCCCCACCCGCCTCCTCTGTAACATCGTTGGTGGCTAGTGGTTCTATCAGAGTGTCCGCACATTACGGACACTCTGATAGAAACGGCCGGCGTCTGTGCTTGTTCAGATGCCAGCCGTTTAACCCCTTCCATACCATACGGACCGCAGTATGGAAGGGGTTAACAGGAAGGGAGCATCCTCTCTCTCCCATTTGGGGGCTGCTGTGCCTTTGCAGCCCCCCGACAGGATGGGATTGCAGAGGGAGGGAGCTCCCCTCCCTCCCCATCACCCGCTGCTCAGTTCTGGCAGCGGGTAATTGTTACCATGGCAGCAGGACTCTTTCAGAGGCGTCCTGCTTGCCATGGTAATGTAACTCTGATCAGACTTCTGCTAAAGGCAGAAGTCTGACCAGACTAGTGAAAAGTTAAAAATACAGTACAGTACATAGTATAGTGTACTGTACTGTATTATATAGACATCAGACCCACTGGATTTTAAAAAACCAAGTGGGTCTGAGTCCCAAAAAAATATAAAAAAGTGAAAAAAAGTAAAAGTAAAAACAAAACAAAACACAAATCACTGAATAAAAATTACCAAGCGAGCAAAAATGCGTATGCCTCACTAAATAGTATCAATCAAACCGCCATCTCATCCTGCAAAAAATGAGCTCCTACATAGGACAATCGCCCCAAAAAATTTAATAATATGGCTCTCAAACTATGCAGACATTAAAACATGAATTTTTTTTTTAAACGCTATTATTGTGTTAAAGTAAAATAAAAATAAAAAAGTATACATATTAGGTATTGCCGCGTCCGTAAAAACCTGCTATATAAAAATATCCCATGATCTAACCCCTCAGGTAAATACCGTAATTTTTTTTAAAATAAAAACAGTTTCAAAAAAAATTTTTTTGTCACCTCACATCACAAAAAGTGTAATAGCAAGCGACCAAAATGTCATATGCACCCCAATATAGTGCCAATCAAACCGCCATCTCATCCCGCAAAAAATGAGCCTCTACATAAGACTGTCGCCAAAAAAAATAAAAAAAAATATGGCTTTCAGAATAGGGAGACACTAAAAAATGAAAAATTCCCAAAAAATAGTCATATTTGGTCTTGTCGCGTCGGCAACAACCTGCTCTATAGAAATAGCACACGATCTAACCTGTCAGATCAACTATGTAAATAAAAAAATAAAAAACGGTCCCAAAACAGTATTTATTTTCAAATTTACCATTTTAATTCATTTTTCCACTAACAAAGCAAGGGTTAACAGCCAAACAAAACTCAATATGTATTGCCCTGATTCTGCAGTTTTCAGCCATATGTGGTTGTAAACTGCTGTATGGACAAACGGTAGGGCGTAGAAGGAAGGGAACGCCATATGGTTTTTGGAAGGCGGATTTTGCTGGACTGGTTTTTTTACATCATGTCCTATTTGAAGCCCCCCCCCACCCCGATTCACCCCTTGAGTAGAAACTCCATAAAAGTGCCTCCATCTAAGAAACTACACCCCTCAAGGTATTCAAAACTGATTCTACAAACTTTGTTAACCCTTTGGGTGTTCCACAAGAGTTATTGGCAAATGGAGGTGAAATTTCAGAATTTCTATTTTTTGTTACCTTGCCTCAAAAAAAGTGTAATATAGAGCAACCAAAAATCATATTTACCCTAAAATAGTACCAACAAAACTGCCACCTTATCCTGTAGTTTCCAAAATGGGGTAATTTTTTTGGAGTTTCTATTCTAGGGTTGCATCAGGGGGGCTTCAAATGGGACATGGTGTCTAAAAACCAGTCCAGTAAAATCTGCCTTCCAAAAACCATATGGCGTTCCTTTCCTTCTGAGCCCTGCCGTTTGGCCATACAGCAGTTTGCGACCACATATGGGGTGTTTCTGCAAACTACAGAATCAGGGCAATAAATATTGAGGTTTTTTTGGCTGTTAACCCTTGCTTTGTTACTGGAAAAAATGGATTAAAATGGGAAATTTGCCTACAAATCGAAAATCTGAAATTTTATCTCCATTCGCCTTTAACTCTTGTGGAACACCTAAAGGGTTAACAACGTTTGTAAAATCAGTTTTGAATACCTTGAGGGGTGTAGTTTTTTAGATGGAGTCAGTTTTGTGGAGTTTCTACTCCAGGGGTGCATCTGCCTTCCAAAAACCACATGGCGCTCCTTTCCCTCTACGCCCTGCCGTGTGCCCGTATAGTAGTTTACGACCACACATGGGGTGTTTATATAAACTACAGAATCAGGGCAATAAATATTGAGTTTTGTTTGGCTGCTAACCCTTGCCTGGTGATTTAAAAAAATGGATTAAAATGGAAAATTTTCAAAAAAATCGAAATTCTGACATTTTGTCTCCATTTTCCATTAACTCTTGTGGAACACCTAAAGGGTTACCAACGTTTTTAAAAATCAGTTTTGAATACCTTGAGGGGTGTAGTTTCTAGAATGGGGTCATTTTTGGGTGGTTTCTATTATGCAAGCCCCACAAACTGATTTCAAACCTGAACTGGTCCCTAAAAAGTGTGTTTTTGAAAATTTCTGAAAATTTTCAAGATTTGCTTCTGAACTTCTAAGCCTTGTAACCTCCCCAAAAAATTAAAATGGCATTCCCAAAATGATCCATACATGAAGCAGACATATGGAGAATGTAAATGAATAACTTTTTTGGCGGTATTTCTATGTATTATAGAAATAGAGAAATTGAAACTTGGAAAATTGCTAATTTTTCAAATTTTTGGTAAATTTGGTATTTTTTTTATAAATAAAAATAAATTTTTTTACTCCATTTTACCAGTGTCATGAAGTACAATATGTGACGAAAAAACAATCTCAGAATGGCCAGGATAAGTAAAAGCGTTTTAAAGTTATCACAACATAAAGTGACACTGGTCAGATTTTCAAAAAATGGCCTGTTCCTTATGGTGAAATAGGGCCGTGTCCTTAAGGAATGCTTCTCTTCTGCCCCTATATCAGTGCAGCTGGATGAATCACAACCTTTCATTGTGGAAGTGGATGCTTCTGAGTTGGTGGTAGGAGCAGTTTTATTGCAGGGCCCATAGATGGCTTCCATGTGCCTTTTTCTCTAAAAAAAAACCCCTCTCTTCTGCAGAGAGAAATTTTGATGTAGGTAACAGAGAGTTACTGGCCATTAAGTTGGCTTTTGAGGAATGGTGTCATTGGTTGGAAGGGGTGATTCATCAGATCACGGTGTTCACTGATCACAAAAACCTGGTTTACCTGGAGTCGGCTAAACGACTGAACCTGAGGCAGGCGAGATGGTCTTTGTTTTTCACCAGATTCAATTTTACTACTAGTTAAGAACGTCAAGGCAGATGCCTTGTCACTTAGTTTTCCTGGAGGTGGTGATTTTGAAAATCTAAGTCCTATACTGTCGGAAGGGGTGGTGAAATCCGCTCTTTACCCTGACCTAGAGGTCAAGGTGTTAGAGGCCCAGGGAGACGCACCGGACTCTTGTCCCTCTGGGAAACCGTTTGTGCCATCGGAATTGCGTCACAAGGTGTTTGAGGAACATCACTGTACGGACAGTTCTTACGGGACACCCTGGCAGCAGATCCACTCCCAACCTCGTCTCTCGTAGATTCTGGTGGCCAGGGTTGCGTAAGTGTGTTGAGGACTATGTGTCAGCCTGTAGTACCTGTGCACTCGCTAAGGTGACACATACTCTGTCTTCCGGATCTCTACTTCCATTGCCCATCCTGTCCAGACCATGAACTTACTTATCCATGGATTTTATCACTGATCTAGCTAATTCTTCAGGAAAGACAGTTATTCTGGTGGTAGTTAATAGCTTTAGTAAAATGGTGCACTTTATAGTGTTGCCAGGCCTACCTAATGCTAAAACACTTGCACAGGTGTTTGTTGACAACATTGTGAAACTCCATGGCATTCCCACTGACGTGGTCTCGGATCGTGGGACTCAGTTTGTTTCCAGATTCTAGAAGGTGTTCTGTACTCGACTGGGGGTACAACTGTCCTTTTCTTCGGCTTTTCATCCTCAGTCGAACAGACAGATGGAGCACACTAATCAGAGTCTAGCGACTTACTTGAGATGTTTTGTCTCTGAGACCCAGGAGGAGTGGTCTTCGTTTTTGTCTTTGGCAGAGTTTGCCATAAATAATCGTAGACAGGAATCCACTTGGCAGTCGCTGTTTTTTTGGGCATATGGGTTTCACCCGCAGTTTGACATCTTTTCTGGTTCAGATACTTTTGGTATCCCTGAGGAGGAACGTTTTTCGGCATAATTGTCATCTATATGGCTTAAAATGCAAGATTACTTGTGGGCAACAAGTATAAACGTGGGGCTGACAGGAAATGTATAAATGGTCCGGACCTAAGAGTTGGTGATTTTGTGTGGCTGTCCACAAGAAACATTAAGTTGAAAGTACCTTCTTGGAAGTTGGGTCCAAGGTTTATTGCTCCATATAAGATCACTGCCATAATTAATCCTGTAGCTTTTCGTCTTCAACTTCTTCAGGCCCTAAAAATTTATAATGTGTTTCATAAATCTTTGTTAAAGAGATATGTTGAACCTTTGGAGTCGTCTTCCTTCCCACCCGCTCCTGTCATGGTGGACGGCAGTTTGGAATTTCAGATCACCAATATTTATTGACTTTCGAGTTCTCCGTAGATATCTTCAGTATCTTGTTCACCGGAAGGGTTATGGCACAGAGGAGAGGATGTGGGTACCGGTATCTGACGTGAATGCCAGTCGTTTGGTGAAAGATTTTCACAGGTCTCACCCGGATAAGGTCGGTCCTGGGTGCCCGGAGGTCACTCATAGAAGGGGGGATACTGTCACGGACGTACTGAGACATATGGACATCCCGGCGACAGTGAGTGGCAGGAGATCTGTGAGACTGGCAACACATGGTTTGATCTGACAGGTTTTCTTTGTGGATCAATAGGTGTCTGTGTTGTTTCTGGTAATGGTCACACCCCTTGCCACCAGGTGTTGCTTATGTGGTCATTTAACCTTCCTTATTTATAGTTGCTTCTTCCACTATGCTGTGATGTTTATAGCTTCTGTGCCTGTGGATTGTTTGTGGTTGGATCTCGGCTGAGTTCCTGGTGCTTCCATAGCCTCTTTAAAGTTAAGTCGTTCCTTTCCCTTTTGTATTCTGTTTGAGTTCTGTGTGTTGCATTTCCCTATTGTTTGTATTAGGCCTGAAGTAGACTCCTGTTTGTCCGTCCTTTTGGAGGAACAGGTAGTCTCGATACTGCCATTAGTAGCAGGATCCTATAGGGCTAGATGGGACTCTAGGTTTTCCTGTGTATGAACTTATCTACCTTTTGGGGTCTGTTTATACTGGTAGTCAGTCAGAATTTTGGTGAGGGATTTCACTAGAAGGTGTCTATCTTCCTTCCCTAGTTCTAAGGCCTGATTCCCTGTTTCCCCTTTCCCTCCTATGCTCGGTGTGATGTTTCCCTCCCACACCGAAGCATGACAGGTAGTCAACCTGACATATTTTGGGGACCTAAAATAGGGCCATTGAGTTATCACTTTAAAAAATAGAAATGCTAATTGTTTAACAAACAAACAAACATACAACCAATGTCATTAAGAACTATCTTCAGCATAAAGAAGAACAAGGAGTCCTGGAAGTGATGATAAGGCCTCCACAGAGCCCTGATCTCAACATCATCAAGTCTCTGGGATTACATGAAGAGACTGAAGGATCTGAGCAAGCCTACATCAAAGGAAGATCTGTGGCTAGTTCTTCAAGATGATTTGAGCAACCTCCCTGCTGAGTTTCTTCAAAACCTGTGTACCAGTGTACCTAGAAGAACTGATGCAGGTATTGCAAATATTGATTGGATTTAGAATTCTCTTTTGTTCATTCACTTTATACTTGATACAAAATAAACTATTAACACTGCTATTTTTTAGTGGAAGTAGTTTTAAGTATTTGGGAATAAATATTGCAAAGGATTTGGGTGATTATATAACATTGAATATAGTCCCCCTTATAGATGAATTGAAAAAAAAAATTCACATTTGGAAGAGGTTACTAATGTCAATGTTGGGACAGATCAATCTGATAAAGATGGTCTTTCTCCCGAAAAATTTGTATGTGCTGCAATGTGCCCCTGTGTAGTTGTCACCTAAGGTTTTCACTATTATTGATAGGGTGATGAGGGATTTTAATTGGAATGGTAGGACTCTAGGATAAGGAAGGAAATTTTGCAGTTACCAATTAAAGAAGGGGGAATGGCACTTCCAAATTGGTATTTATACTTTTTGGTCGCACAATTTTGGTTTATGACTCGGGATAATGTAGCACCTAGTTTGAGATGGCACTTGGAGAATTTGGGCTGGAAATATTATCAGTTTAAGACAAAACAAAGCAAAACTATTTAACAGGAAAAATTGTTAGGAAACATTGTTTCCTGTATATTCAGTTGTATATACAGTGCAAGTGCTGCCAAAAATTACAAGCAAGAGGCACTCCGAAACAGCCTTTATATCTCATAAAGGAGGGCCCTGTTCACATTGTGGGACAATTGTTCAGTTAGTGGGACTCCTATACTCATAAAACTCATAAAGCCTATGCACTAAGTGAAAGCGCTGCCAAAAATTAAAAGGAACAGGCACTACAGTACACCATTTATTACACACAAAAGAGGGCATCATATACACCCTTGAAAAATTATGATTGGTGGCCTGCTGGTGACCCTCAAAAACATTTGGAGCAAGGGCCTGCTGGTGACTCTCTAAAACATTAAGGGAGAGGGCCTGCTGCTGAGCTGACCCTATAAAACATTATGATTGAGGGCCTGCTGGTGAGCCAACATGTAGAACGTAGAGTTCCAGCATGTGCTCACATCGCACAACAGTCGGTGAGCTGGAAGCCGCAATGCACGACTTGCACGCCTTCACTAGTAGCACTGCCAAATTGGTATAGGTTTTTATAAACCGCTAAACCACTAAGTTTAAGACGTGGGCTAGGCATGGGATGTGTGTCAGGTTGCTGAGCTCCAAAGCTGCCACCAAGTGACGGCCATTGTCAGACACAACCATGCCTGGTTGTAGGTTGAGTGGCGAGAGCCTCAGCTCGGTCTGATCCCTTATACCCTGCCACAGCTCTGCGGCGGTGTGCTGTATGTCCCCTAAGCAGATCAGCTTCAGCATGGCCTGTTGATGCTTACCCACAGCAGTGCTACACTGCTTCCAGCTAGCGACTGATGGCTGACGGCTGTTGGAAGTGGAAGAGGAGGCGGAGGCGGCAGAGAAGGAGAAGTGGGGGTTGGAGCCAGTAACATAGCTGCTGGCGGAGATGCTGATGGACGTAGGGCCCGCAATCCTGGGCGTGGGTAGCACCTGTGCCATCCCAGGGTACGACTCACTCCCGACCTCCACAACATTCACCCAGTGTGTGGTCAGGCAAATGTAGCGTCCCTGGCCGCCAGCACTTGTCCATGTGTCCATGGTGAGGTGGACCTTCCCAGTAAGTGCGTTGGTCAGGGCACGGGTGATGTTCTGGGACACATGCTGGGACTGCGTACCGATTGACGGCCGCCAACATTAGGCTGCAGAAGGCCTTAGTGTCCACAAGCCTAAAAGGCAACATTTCAAGGGCCAGTAATTTCGAAAGTTGCGTATTTAGTGCTATGGCCTATGGTTGGGTGGGTATTTGAGCTTGCGTTCAAATGCCTGTGTTATCAACATTTGGACGCTGCGCTGGGACAGGGAAGTGGATGTTGTTGATGACAGTTCATGTGAAGGTCCAGGTGCAGGGCGAGGGGATTGGCCAGCAGTGCATAACACAGGGGAGGAGGAGGCAATGGTGTGACCCGTAGACCCAGATTGTGGACCCAGGCATTCGGCCCACTTATTAGGGTGCTTGGATGGCCCACTTATTAGGGTGCTTGGATGCCATGTGGCGGATCATGCTGGTGGTGGTGAGGTTGCTAGTGTTCACGCCCCAACTCATTTTGGTACGGCACAGGTTGCAAACTACCACTCTTTTGTTGTCGGTGCTTTCCTCAAAAAAGCGCCATACTGAGGAACATCTACCCCTTGGCAAGGTACACATGGGGATGCTCCCTGTAATGGTTGCAGGCCTGTTTGGTGTTGGCCAATGTCTCCCTTTTGCAACCCCACTGCCTCTTCCAGACTGTTGCGGTGCTGCGGATCCCTCCCCCTCTGTACTGCTGTCACCGTCATCTTCTTGAGACTATGAAGGCTCAAGAGGTTGGGAATGAGGGCACAATATCTTAGGTACCTCTTCAAGCGTGCTTGGCGAGAGAGCCAAACCAAGTACTGGCGATGAAAAGAGGTTATGTGAATATCCGAGTGTGGGATCACTTGTTTGGCAGTGGAAGAGAGGGTGGTGCTTAACTGACTGGAAGCCTTATCTTCTGCAATCCAAACGACCACCTGTTCGCACTGGTCCGACTCTGACAGTGTTGTCCTGCGCCGCCCAGCTAAGTTGAACATGAAGCTGGGTAAGGTGGATTTTAGTTTTTTCTGGTGCACTGGCAGCAGACACAGTTTCATTACGCCCAGGGCCATGGCCTTTGCTTGCACCATCACGCCCACTTCCCCATCCCTTTGTGCTTGCCTTCTTCATATTAATGGTTTTGTCTGTAGATGTGGGGGAGATTGTTTTACTGTCCGCTAAAGACACAGTTTTCTGATGCAGGACTGTATTGGATAGAAAAACCCACAGATTGTGGACACTTTACTAGGCCCAGATTAATGCAAGTTGTAATATAGACAGAGTTTTTAGATTCTGTTCAGTATGGGATACAAAAACCCACAGATTTTGTACACAGTTTACTAGGCCCAGATTAATGGAAATTGCAATATACACAGTGTTTTCAGATTCTGTTCAGTATGAGATACAAAAACCCACAGATTGTGGACACTTTACTAGGCCCAGATTAATGGAACTTGTAATATACACAGTGTTTTCAGATTCAGTTCAGTATGGAATACAAAAACCCATACTGATGTGCCTTAGGTTATTATCTGACACAGAGACGTATGCCAAACATAAGGAAAATCCTATGTGTCAGTATCAGTCCAAACTCCATCAGCTTCTACTTGAAGCGAAGAGATAAGTTCAGTTCAGTATGGGATACAAAAACCCACAGATTGGGGTCACTTTACTAGGCCCAGATTAATGGAAATTGTAATATACACACTTTTTCAGATTTATTTCAGTATGGGATACAAAAACCCACAGATTTTGTACACAGTTTACTAGGCCCAGATTAATGCAAGTTGTAATATACACAAGGTTTTCAGATTCAGTTCAGTATGGGATACAAATTTGTCCCAAATAAAATGTATTCTCTGGAATACTGTATATGTGGTTGGGGCCTAAACGCACACACAGATGTGCCCCAAACTAGTTACATTTGTCCCAAATACAAATAATTCTATGCTGGAATACTGTATATATGGTTGCGGCCTCAACTCACACACAGATGTGCCTAAAACTAGTTAAATTTGTCCCAAATAAAATGTATTCTCTGCTGGAATACCGTATATAACGTTTGTGGATTAAAAGCACACACAGATGTGCCCAAAAGGGGTTCAATGTGTCACAAATACAAAAAAAAATTCTCTGCTGGAATACTGTATATAACGTTTGTGGATTGAACGCACACACAGATGTGGCACAAATTAGGTTAATTTCCCTAGAAAAAATAATTTCTCTGATGGCGCGGTGTATATCTCACTAGCAGGCACACTCTAGTGCAGTGATGCCCAACCTACGGCCCGCGAGCTAAATGCGGCCCGCTAAGCTGTGTAATGTGGCCCATGCAGTGACCGGAGGCCTTAGACTTTTCCCTGCTTCTTATCAGCTCAGGGTGCGCTGTGAATAGTACAGGCAGCGCAGCGATGCTGCCTGTGCCTGCAATAACCAATAGCAAAGCTCCGGACAGCAAGGAGCTTTGCTATTTGTTAGCTTGGGCGGGCGCCGGAGCGATACTGCACTCTGCAGTAGGGGAAGCTGACGGGAGCTGGAAGGAGGAGGGGCCGGCTCCCAGGGGTGGCTGAAGCAAAGAGTGCCGGGCGTGCTGCGCAAGCAACCCGAGAAGCATGGTGGCGGAGGAGCTGAAGCCTACAGCTTAGACATCAAGATGGACCTGCAGAAGAAGGTGACAGCACAGGGTGTAATGTATCGATGTATGTAATGTATGTTGTGCAGTGTGTGATCATCACATACATCATACATCACATACTCCACTACATACATCATACACATGTCTACATCACATACCCCCTAACAGTAATAATGGCCAGATATGTGCCCTCTTCACAGTAATAATGCTCACACGTGCCCCCTTACAGTAATAATGGCCAGATATGTGCCATCTTCACAGTAATAATTGGCCAGATATGTGCCCTCTTCACATTAGTAATGCTCACACGTGCCCCCATTACAGTAATAATGGCCAGATATGTGCCCTTTTCACAGTAGTAACGCTCACACGTGTCCATCACAGTGTTTGCATTTCTATCTGGCAAAGCTACCTGGTTCTGGCCCACAAAATTTATACCAAGTCTAGTGCGGCCCTCAGACGAAAAATGGTTGGGCACCACTGCTCTAGTGAATAAGCCTCTTTTTATAATGTCTGCTAAACACACTGCTTTCTGATGGCATATTGTAGATCTCACTTGCAGACACACTCTAGTGAATAAGCCCCTTTTTATAATGTCTACTAAACACACTGCTTTCTGATTGCGTACTGTAGATCGCACTAATATCAACTCTTTTAAAAGCTTTTGGGTACTTAAAAAAGCGATTTTCCAGCCCTACACTATCTGTCCCTTCCTGAAGACGCCTGTCCCTGATACTGCAGAATTTAACCCCTGGTAAAAAAAAAAAAAAAAAATGGTGCTGCAATGCTGTCAAACACACACTGTAGTCCTTAAGAGGACTGTTTGGTCTTTCAACAGTTTTTTGGGAGTTAAATCTGTGAATTTCCAGCAAAGTGCTATCTGTCCCTGCCTACTGTCTGCTCTCCCTGACGCTGAATGATCCGAGTGCGGGACATCGGCTCCTATATAAACTGGTATCACGTGTTCCGGCCAGCCAATCAGTGTAAGGCTACATTCACACGACCGTAGTGTATTACGAATCCGCAAATTGCGGATTCTCAATACACCCAGCTGCACCCCCCATAGAAATGCCTATTCTTGTTGGCAGCTGCGTACAAAAATAGGACATGTTCTATCTTTTGCGCAGCCATGGACCGGAAGTTCGGGGATGTGCTCCGCGGAAGCAGAGAGCACATAGTGTGCTCTCCGCACCTCGTCCGGCCCCATAGAGTGTGAATGGGTCTGCCCCCGTTCCGCAATAATGCGGAACGGATGCGGACACATTCACGGTCGCGTGAATGTAGCCTAAGGCTAATAGCCAACATGGTTATGGCATTACACTGAAGGGAATTACCTACCTGAATGTTGATTGGCTGCTTAGGAGGCACCAAACATGGGGGGAGGAGACTCGAGCAATGCGACGAGCACACGTGGTATTCGGCCGAGTACCATCACGTGCCGAGCATAGCGATGCTCGAGCTGAACCGGTACTTGGCCGAGCATGCTCGCTCATCACTAATATTGACGGTTTATCGAAGGAGCAGTGGAAAGATATATTGAGAAATAGGTCTCTGGTCTCAAAGAGGGCCTCCCATGGGGTCTCCCAATTTTTCTTTTTTCATAGGCTGTACTATTCCCCACTGTTACTTAAAAGGATGGGTCTGAAATCCACTGATGAATGTCCTAGATGTGGTATGGAACAAGCGGGTCTTTTTCATTTAGTGTGGATATGTCCCAAACTCTTCCGTTATTGGACTGGAATAGAGGATATTATAAAAAAATGATGGGAGTACAAATAGAAAAAGATCCAGTGGCTTGTATCATAGGAGGTACAATACAGCTGTCAATTTCAAAAGTAGATAAGAAGGTACTTTGTAAACTCTTGTTCCAAGCAAGACTTATAGTTAAAAAATGTATTGAAAAAGACCCACCTTTGGTGGCGGAGTGGAAGAGCTCAGTGGAAAATATGATAAAGGTAGAGAGAATAATATATAAGAACAGGGGAAAGATAGATTACTTTGTTAAATTTTGGAATTGCTGGTTGGAAAATATGGTCTAAATTATTATAATTTTTTTTTCCCTCTCTCTCTCAGAGTACGAAACGGTGGGGGGAGGGAAAGAAAATAAAAAAAATAAAAAATAAATGCTATTTTTGAAAACACATTCTTACTTTGAAAGATTTGTGACTACACCTAAAACTTTTGCACAGTATTTTACACATGACAAATTTTGGAGATGGGAAATATACTCATGTTATTTCTAGATCTACTTGAACCCTAAAATAGAACATTTTTAAGGTTTATTGTCTGTACTAGTTTTTGAAACTACATTTACTATTACTGGCACACCATGCAAATAAAGTGCCTGTATCTCCCCCAACGCAGTTTCAACAACAGGGCATACGATTGGTTGATGAATTTGTCGTAAAGAGAAAATGAGGCCAAATCCAACCGGGAATGTTGTAGAAAAATGTTAGAAATGTTGAGTAAATGAGTAGTGATTGGAGCGACTTTGAAGCCCCATCAACCAAACTTGGAGATTGGCCTAAAAGCCCAATTTATCAATGCCTTTAGGTCAGAATATTAGCTTGACTACGATATATCTGCCTAAGTGTATTTGTGACGTATCATTTCTTCATATATGACTACACTGTACAAGACCCTTATAAAATGTCCGTCGTGTATGACCTGGTAGATGCAGCCAGGGTCACAATGGCCAACCAGAATACCAGAGGATCCTCTGGTGGGCCCAAGCTCTTAAGATAATGGACCCCTAATAAAACAGGGCCCTTAAAGGTCCTGTATGCCCAGGGGGTGGGCCCTGAGAATGTTTTCCTCTCGTGGACCCAATGGACTTCAGTCCGACATTATCAGCAGCATAATAATTTTTATAAACCACTACCAAAACTAAAAACATCAGACAGAAGAAAAATAGGCAAAAAATGGCATCCAGATACTGTATAAATAGGACGCTCGTGCCGCCACTATTTTTACTATATATCGTTGCTGTGAAGACATTGGTAGTTTATATAAATGTATTCAAATAAATTGAATGGTTAGGAAACATCAAAGAAAGTACCCTAATTTCCTACCGTTTAATGCTTCTCATTACAATGAAGTCAAACTTAACGAATGTCACAGTGCCTCAGCTTCTTCCATAATAAACGGCTTCGAGATGACAAGGTGTTTGTCATTATAAAAGATTAAGGAAATGAACAATAAATGATTCACTAAGGCAGAATAAGAAATTATGGCACCTCTGATTCAGCATTGTGCTATTTATTAAAATCTGAACTTTTTATATCGGGAGCATTCATGTCAGGTATGCAGATCTTCACTGACGGTTTCTGTATAATTAAGAAGAAAGCAAAGAATAAATCTAAAGAAAGAAGAAAAACGATGAAAATACAGTAATGATTACAAAATGAAGTGACGGGTGTATAGAGAACACATTGCATCTCTATGGAAACAGTAGACTGCAAGTCTCAAAATCTGCAGTAGATCCCCCACCCACAAAAAAAATGGGTGTTTTACTTATTTACAGGTTACTTTATATCTTTATAGTCATGTTACTGTGTCTCTGTCTACGTACGTGGATTAGGGCCCTACTAGACTGCACAATTTTGGTCCAATTATTGTGAATATACTCATTCCAGATAATTGGCTCATATAATCGATCAGCCGATGAATGAGCAAGCGCTCATTCATCGGCTGGCGGGCATCTTTCATCAGGATTATCACCAGTACATTTTCCTTTGTAATTAGCGATGTGCTGTTGATTATCTATAGAAGAAAATGATGAAGGAAGTGATTGTTCCGACCTCATTCAAAGTTTGCCTCGGCCTGTGTAATCAGGCCAGTGCAAATGAGCGACGATGCCTAATTATCATCCATTGACGCTCACACTGCTGAAGATTGGGCAGTGTAATACCATCCTTAGTTTATAGACAGACATAGGGACACATGCGGTAACTCATCCTCTTAACGTGAATTTGCATGTACTGACTGAGCACGTAATAATAGGGAAGGAACAGTTTCTTCCCGATAATTGCCTGCTAATCAGTGGAGGTAAGAGCTGCATTAACATGCAGCAATCACCTCCAGAGTATGGGGATAAGGGATCACAATTACAATCCCTTGTCCTCTTATAGATTCACTCTTTCTGGGCAATAGATCAGAGGCTGATCAGGCGGAAGTGTCGTCAGAGTATGAAGACAGAAGTCAGGGCAGGTGGCAGTCAGGCAAAGTCCGTAAACGTAGATCAGGGTCAGGGCAGGAAGCAATCAGGCAAAGTCCATAAAAAGTAATCCAGTCTGGTACAGAGATTGACAAGAACCAACAGAACACCTTAGCTCAAACAGGAAACTAGACAAGCTAGGAACCTAAGTTGCTCCGATGCCTTCCTGTAGAGGGAGGCGCCTCTAAATACCTCCTGCAGGCCAGCCATAGACTAGGGAAGATACTGTAGGAGGCATGTGCGTGCTACTTCACATAAGGAAGAGAGACACACCCGCACACACTCAAAATACACACAAGGAACTCTAAACCAGGGTGCAAGCTCTGCTAAGAACCCCGCTGCCCGCAACTGTCAGCACGTTGTGCAGAAGCAGGGAGTAGTAAGGGTGTCTGGCGCCTGTACCTGCGTGTGGGGACAGAATTACAGGCATGGGAAGCTAGGTTAACAGTACCCCCTCTCTTTCACCCCCCTCTGCACAGGCCTGACCCTAGGGGAAAAAAAAAAAAATCAGAAGAGGGGCATTGATGTTCTCTCTTGGCTCCCAAGATCTCTCCACAGGACCAAATCCTTTACGGTTCACCAGGAACAAGATCCTGCCTCTACTCTTCTTCATGCCCAAACTACCTTAAGCTTTAGATGTAGATGTTGTCCACACAGACAGGAGCAGGAGAAGGAACAGGTTTCTTGAAGAAGCGATTAAGGATGACAGGCTTCAGCAGAGAGACATGGAAAGAATTTGGAACTTGGAGAGAGGCAGGCTACTTCAACTTGTAGCATACATGATTAATCCTACAGATTACTTCAAATGGACCGAGGAACCGAGGACCCAATTTATAGGAGGGTACTTTAATTACTTGGATGAAAGCCATACTTTATCACCAGGACGGAACTGAGGACAACTTCTGCTCCTCCTATTAGCAGACACCTTCATCCGTACAGACGTTTCTTTCAGAGCAGTCTCGGTCTCTTTCCAAATTTTTGGAAAATCTCTAGTAGCCTCATCAGCTGCAGGAATACCAGAAGTAGAAGACACTGTAAGTGGGATGTTAGGTTGCTGACCATCAACAACACAAAATGAAGACTTTTTGGAAGCCTCGCTAACATGATTGTTGTAAGAAAATTCAGCCCAAGGTAATAGTTCGACCCAGTTGTTGTGTTGAAGATTAGTGAAGTGATACAAAAAGTTGGTAAGAATTTGATTGACACGCTCCACTTGAACATTGTACTGCGGATGATATGCCGAAGAAAAGTCCAGAGATACATTTAATAGCTTGCAGAGAGCTCTCCAGAATTTTGATGTGAACTGTATGCCTCTATCAGACACAATGCAGAGAGGAAGTCATGGAGACTTAAAATGTGTTCAATACATTTCTTGGCCAGTTGAGGATCAAAAGAGAGTCCAGGCAGAAGAACGAAATGCGCCATTTTAGAGAAGAGGTCTACCACTACCCAAATCATGCAACAACCAGAGGAAGTGGGCCAGAACCGTAATAAGGTCCATGGCTATTTGTTGCCAGAGAGCCTCAGCAATAGGAAGCAGAAGGCCAGCTGAATGTTGTTTGGAAGTCTTATTTTGCGCACAGGAAGGACAAGCAGCAACAAACTATTGCATATCTTCTCACATGGACAGCCACCAATGCCACTTCAAAATCATGGACAGCTTCTCTGGATCCATCTGCAGGCCAGTTTTAGATATTATGTACCCCAGGAATGGAAGTGAGGACTGTTAAAAAATACATTTTTCGAATTTGGCGCAAAGTCTTTTTAGGACCAGGTGGCCTGTTTCCGGTGGGAGACCAAATCTGAGGAGAAGATTAGAATGTTATCAAGATAGACCACAAGGAATAAAGTAAGTCTCTGAAGATATCATTGGTGAATTCTTGAAATACTGCCGATGCATTGCTAGATACTCATAGTGACCATCACAAGTGTTGAAGAGGTCTTCCACTTGGATCAAGTTGTAGGCACCACATAGATCTAATTTGGACAAGATCTTAGCTCCTCTGAGGTGGTCAAACAACTCTGGAATAAGGGTAAGAGGGTATATGTTCTTGATTGTGATCTTATTGAGACCCCTATAATCGATGCATGGCCGGAGAGAACCATCTTTTTTTCTTCTCAAACAAGAAGCCAGCGCCAGCTTGAGAAGAAGATTTCCCCATAAATCCTCTATGAAGATTTTCTTTAATTTATTCGGGCATGGCTTGCTGGTGACAGGGGATAAATGCGACCACGGGGAAGCGAAGAACCAGGAACCAGGTCAATAGGACAATCATAGGGTCTGTGTGGAGGTAACGTCTCAGCCTCCTTCTTATCAAAGACGTCCGAATAGGCGTAATACGTCACAGGCAGATCTTGAAGATTTGGTGGTACCCGAGGTGACCGAGCAGGCTGATAAGGAGAAAGACATTTTCCAAGGCAGGACTGTCCCCAACAAAGCACCTCTCCGGACTTCCAATCAAGAACAGGTTCATGGATACGGAGCCATGGTAGTCCCCAAAAGAGAGGATGAAACAGACTTGGAAGAATCAAGAACAAAATCTCTTCAGTATGGAGAGCTCCCACCTGCATTTTTACAGGTTTAGTAGTAAATTGTACAGACTTGGATAGAGCCCTTCCATCGACAGATGACGCCATCAATGGTATCTACAGGTGTCGGACTGGAATACAATATCGATCCACTATTGTTTGCTGCAGAAAGTTTCCTGCCGATCCGGAATCCAGAAGAGCCATCTCCGTTAATCGGTTATCTCCAAACTACAAAGTTGCCGGCAGAGTCAGAGAGGAATTATCTTCACCTAGGGTCGCCTCTCCAACCGACCCCAGGCTCAGGAGTTCCCTTGCTTCAAGGGACAAGCACTGTTGACAGGCCTTTTTTTTCTGTCATACATAATGGAACAAAATGGAACAGTTATTTGTGCCCATAGAAATTTATTAGGATGGAGCAAAACTGAATGCCTCTAAAGGGTTCTGTTTTGCATTCCATACTTAAAGGGGTTCTCCGGGAATTAAGAAAATGAAAATACGTAAATATTACTTTATTATAAATATATTCCCAAATACCTTTCATTAGAAATAATGACTTGTTTTGTCTAGGGAGCAATCATCAGGGGAAACAAAATGGCCAGTGTCTTATTAGTACACACAAAGCCTGTCCTAATCACACAAGAGGAGTTACTTCGCAACACTAAGCTAAAGAGCTGCCTCATCTTCCTCTTCTACTTGTCAGGGATTATAATCCTGAATACAAATGAGAAGATCTGCAACTGAATCTATGTAGGAATGAAGATCATGAGGAGATGTGAAGTACAGAGAGGAGGGACAGGACAAACTGTGGTAATGGAGACTGCATACGAGTGCTGCTGCTCATGAACTCCATTCCTACAGAGATTCAGCTGATGACCATATTAAACTGTGTTCATAATCCCTGACAAGCAGAGAGGAGGATGAGGCAGCTCTTTAGCTCAGCGTTGTGAAGTTACTTGTCCTGCTGTGTGATTAGGACAGGTTTTGTCTGTACTAATAGGACAGCGGCCATTTTGTTTTTCCTAATGATTGCTCCCTAGACAAAATGAGCCATAATAACTAATGTAAGGCATTTGGGAATATATTGATAATGAAGTAATTTTTAAGTATTTTCAATTCCTGGAGAACCTGTAACGGTCACGTCCACCCACACAGGGGGAAGGATAGCGACCACTGCGCTCCACCCTCACCCCTGGCCCTGCCTACTTGCCTCACGAGTCCTGATGACAGGGGACAACTGGACGACAGTCCCTTACTTAGGATATGTGCAGGGAAGACAGACAAGACAAAATACGGAACGTGAACGGACCGGGTCAGAACCAAGAGAGCTACGCAGTACAAAGGGTTAGGCAAAGAATGGTCAGGAGAAGCCGGGGTCAAATACCAGGTAGTAGAGAAGTACCAGAGGAGTCCGCAAAGAGTAGTCAGGTGGGAGCCGAGGTCACAATACCAGGAGGGAAGCACAGTACAGGAGGAGCAGGCAAAGGATCGTCAGGGAACAGGATCAGGTGAGTAATTAGAAGTCCAACAAATAGCCAGGAACCTAGAATTAACAGACAACCTGTGGTCAGCAGGCTGCCTGTATTTATAGTGGGCTCTGAGGGTCATGTGACTGTTACTCAGCTCATTGATATCGGCTGGACAGTATATTGTTTATATCCTTGTACTGTTTTAGGGTACTTTCACACTAGTGTTAGAAGAATATGGTAGGCAGTTCCATTGCTGGAACTGCCTGCCGGATCCGGAAATCCGTATGTAAACGGATATCATTTGTAATGATCTGTAATGGATCTGGTTTTATATTATATTTTTTATATTATATTATTATATTTTTTTTCACAATTTTAAAGATCTGCGCATGCGCAGAACGGAAAACCAGATCCATTTTTCCAGAACACTTGGTGCTGGATCCGGCATTAATACATTTCAATGGAAAATAATGCCGGATCCAGCAATCCGGCAAGTGTTCCGGAAATTTTGGCCAGAGAAAAAACGCAGCATGCTGTGGTATTTTCTCCGGACAAATACCGTAAAAGGGATGGAACGGAAGACATCCTAATGCTTACTGAACGGATTGCTTTCCATTCAGAATGCATTAGGACAAACTGATGCGTTTTTTTCCGGTATTGAGCCCCTATGACGGAATTCAATACCGGAAAACTTTAACAATAGTGTGAAAATACCCTTACTTGAAAACTAATAAAAATAGAATAAAAAAAAAATTCTCTTTACTTCTCAAGCTGATGATGGAGTAGGTAGGGAACCAGTTGGGAACTCTCTCGAATCGAATCGAATCACCCAATATTCAAGTTCATTAGAATCAGAATTTTTTGAACAATTCAGGTCAAATTTTAATAAAGAAAATAAAAAAATATACTATACTATATATATATATATATATATATATATATACACACACAGGGGTGGAATTAAAATTTTTAACAACAGGTTCCCTACTCAACTCGGACACGCGGCGTCACGATATATGTTTACATATACATACACCATATATATGAAACACATATACCACCCAACTTTCACTCATATCCGGCTGCCGCTGTATTTTAACAACCAGATCTGGAGAACCTGAGGGAACTGGCTGAATCCCATGCCTGTATATATATAGCCTGAGGGGGCCCAAAGACCCTTGTGCCGCATAAGAAGACACACAAAGCACTGAGGGAAGGGGGGCCCAAGCTGAACTCTTGCACCAGGGCCCATGAGTCGTTAGCTATGCCCTTGTACATACATATATATATATATATATACCGGTATATATTAAAATATTCATTATATAATACAAGATTAGCATGCATTAAAATCAACACCTTTTGAGGCATGTATTAGCTTACTATTGGAAGCGTATATAACGTGATTTGCTTGCTTATTACAAAGCACATTTAGCTATTGGTACTTATGTTTTATGTGCAAATTTCAATGAGTTCATTAACTCCACCATTTAATACACACAATTCTAGAAATGGAAGCTAAAGTGCTATGAGATCAATCTGATTTGCAATTGAATAAAGTGAATATAATTATGGATGTTATCATATAAGCCTCATCACCGGCTTCATCCTCTCAAGATTAACATGGAAAATCAGCAGAAAGGCCATGCATGAACAATTGTCACTTTAATGTGCTGCAGAGCCGGACATGAGAAGATATAGTGAAAATTAAAACTCAGTCTGTACAGTGGTAGAAAATACATCATTGATTTAGAAGTAAGAAAGAGATACCAGAGTCGACAGTGCCAAAACGTAATCCTACCATTGAATGAAAGGGAAAAAAACATTACTTTTAATTGATGTCTGATAAAAGATGGAGATCCATATAAAGATCCACATAATATAGACAAAAACAGACCCAGACACAAATAAATCATAAAAACAAATCAGAATTCACAAATCAGGGGTGCAGTAAGTGGGGTAAAAGGCTGGGAAAGTGGGGTACTGTCCATAGATGCACTCTGGAGGCCACTAATGCACCCTAGAATATCCCCTACACTGAGCCTCCTCATTTACCCTGCCCTCAAAGGCTTTAGAACATATAACTGCTCCGCTGAATGGCAAATAATACTTTTTTTTGCAATTAATACACACCAAAAAAGGCTTTAGAACATATAATTGCACCGCGGAACGGCAAATAATACATTTTTTTTTGCCACTAATACATGCCAAAAAAGGCTTTAGAACATATAACTGCAGCACTAAACGGCAAATAATAAATTTTTTTGCCACTAATACATGCCAAAAAGGGCTGTAATAATTTCACTTCACCACATAATGGATAATAAGCCATTTTTTTAACCATTAATACACGCCAAAAAAAAGCTTTAGAATATATAACTGCACTGTTGAAAGGCAAATAATACTTTTCTTTGCCACTAATACACGTCAAAAAGGCTTTAGAACATATAACTGCACCGCTGAACGCCAAATAATACTTTTTTTTGCCACTAATACACGGCAAAAAGGGCGGTCATTTTCTCACTTCACCACACAACGGCAAATGAGCCCTTTTTTCCACTAATACATGACAAAAAAGGCTTTGGAACATATAACTGCACCGCACAACGCCAAATAATACATTTTCTTGCCACTAATACACGCCAAAAAAGCTTTAGAGCATATAACTGCACCGCTGAACAGCAAACAATTCTTTTTTTTTTCCACACTAATATACCCCATAAAGGGCTGTAATTTTCTCACTTCACCACACAACGCCCCCCCCCCCCCACTTATACACGCCAAAGCTTTAGAACATATAATTGCACCGCACAAGGACTAATAAGACATAGAAATATTTCCTAGTTAATGGTTGTATCACACAGCACTTGCATCCCAATAAAAAGAACGGTTTGCTGGAATTACAGAGGTATCATCTATTGCAAACCAGAAAGCAGCAATATAATGGCAATTTGCATCCTCAGTCAGCGCCGCAAGGTGTAATAGGTTTGTTCCTATTACCCAGGCTGTACACTCCCCTATTGGACCCTGTTCTCCCTTTATAGTGTGGAATAATTCTTCCCTATCCTTCTTTACACTTCCAATGATCTTTTCCTGAACTTCTAAATAAAATAAAAGTTTTAAAGTCTTTCCTAGCACTGTCCCTAGCACCTGCTTACGTCTCTCCCTGCACTAAGTACACTGGAAAATGGCTGAATTCAAGATGTCTGAGGCTATTTATAGGACTGTGACATCACAGGGGCTGGCTTACTGCTGATTGGCTGCCTGCATGGCATTGTGGGTGATCCCTTGTTCCCAGAGTTCTTTGCTCCATGTTCTAACATGTGCAGCAACTATTTTAGATTAAAATGTGATTTGTTCGGCCAGCCAGATTTAGCAGCATCTGTTCCAGGACATGAATCAGTGGAATGACATTGTTCATCCCGTAGTCCTTTAGACTAACAAATAAAGTGGCTTCTTTAAAGGGCCCGAGCAAACGGCAGGTGTCACGCATGAGCTGCCACTGTCTAACATCAAAGTTACACATGGGAGTACCTCTGTACGCCTGTATCATTTAGAAATCGTTTATGGCCTTTCTCTGTTCATATAGTCAGTCCAACATATGGAGGGTGGAATTCCAATAGGTGAAAACGTTGCATATCAGTCTATGTTGTGGGATACTGTTTTTCCGCTGCAGCTCAAGGAGGGTGTGCTTTGTGGTGTACGAGTGGCTGAAGTGCATGCAAAGTTTTCTGGCCATTTTCAGGATGTCTTGCAGATGGCTTTACAACCAGATTGAACACGTGCGCCATGCAGGGTGCATGGCTCAGCCCACCTTGACGCAGCGCCAACACCATGTTCTTCCCGTTGTTGGTCACCATGGTTCTGATTTTGAGTTGTCAAGGAGAAAGCCAGGATTCGATTTCTTGATGAAGGACGTGGAGCAGCACAAATTTTTAACTATAGCCTAAAAGGTGTAGGGATCACTAACACTGGGTCTCTTATAACTATTTGACCCTCCAGTACAGATGCCCTGAAGTAAAGGGGCTATTCCAGTCCCAATATACCAAGGCCAAGTTACCTACAAAGTCCCTGTCTGTCCCTGTGCCGCGATGGGGACTGCCCAGCTTTGTCCAGCTAAAGCGGGACCCTGTTAACATTTACAAACACACAGTTGCCACAATAAAAATGTTCTGTGGCTGGGCAGGAACCACATTCACCCAGTGGGCCGTAAAGGACATATATTGTCCTTGACCGAAGTTACAGCTCCCCACGTCGGTGCTGCTGTGCACTTTGGCAGACACCTACAGGCTCAAGGACTGGCCCACTTTCTGTTCTACATATGTGTGCAGGGCTGGTACTGCCTTTTTGGCAAATAAATGACGGCTTGGGACTCTCCACCTCGGCTCGGCACAAGCCATCAGTTCTCTGAAAGGTGCAGAGTCCACCACTTGGAAAGGGAGGGACTGCAGCACCAGCAACTTGGCCAGGAGCACGTTCAGCTTCTGCGCCATTGGATGAGTACACGCATACTGTTGTCTCTTGGCAATCGCTTCGATGATCGATTGCTGACAGAATGACTGACTGCATCGTAGGAGGAGCAGGAGCATCAGGACCAGCAGATGATGGGAAGGACAGACAGCTCCCTTCGGCTGAGGTGGTGGAGTCTTGACTGCATGAAATTGGGTGTGTGCCACTGGGTGATGCAGAGGTTGCTGTGGCAGGCTGAACCACAACATCAGAGCCACGGTTCTCCCAGGTCACTTTATGGTGATGCTGCATGTGGCACCCTTGGCCACGCTTCACCTTCTGCCCACAAAGGTGGGCAGATGGGCGGGAAGAGCAGGAGATTATGAATAAACATGACTCTTCTCGGGTAGATTTGACTCTTTTCCAGGCCCAGTCTGCAATGATTGTGATGTTGGTTCTCGGCAACCACTTTCTTTAGTATGGGCAGCACAAAGTTGATGACAGGTTCCCTTAATAGGATAGATACATACGTCCTATTAGCCGTCATAGTTTGATTTTACATTGTTTAACTTTTTTTGGGGGGATGTATTAATAGAAAAAAAGAAGAAGAAAATATATGTCTTATGTCGTGCGTTATAAAGCGCAAAATGCTTTATAAAAAAAAAATGGATCAAAGGAAAAAATATCAAAATGTATTGATCCGCAAGGTGGACATAACATCTTGAGCTCTTGACCGAGAACCTTAATTATTGTGTGCAATCAGCAAAACAGGGACAGGCGTCTATGCAAAATATATAAATAATTTTATTATACAATAATTTTAGAGCAATAACATCAATGAAAATATCTATGTAGAAAAAAAAATGTTGCAATACCAAAATCTGCCACTAGAACCAACACACCATAAATAGTGTTGAGCGCGAATATTCGAATAGCGAATTTTTTTAGCGAATATCGGCACTTCGCTAATTCGCGAATATTTCGAATATAGCGCTATAAATTCGCTATTTTTTTTTTTTTAGTTATATTTTTTTCTTTCCCACTTTCCAAAAGTAGTTCTTACCTGTCCTGAGGATTACTGGCTTCCTGGCTGCTCTAGTCAGTGCCCGTTGCCGCTTCTGCCGACTTCCGTGCTCATGGAGCGTCCCCATCACCATGGGAACGTCTCCATATACTAAAATGTACTGTCGGATTTGAGGAATTACGTTGAAATCGCAATGCGATTAATTTAAGTTATATTAATCGCATTGCGATTACAACTTAGCACTGCTATCTTACATAGGCTAGAATTAACGAATATGGAATATAGCACTAGCAGTGCAAAGTTGAAATCGCAATGCGATTACTTCAAGTTAAATTAATCGCATTGCGAATTCAACTTAGCACTGCTGCTATATTCCATATTCGTTAACTTTGTTCATTCTAGCAAGCTGACCCATTATAAACCCAGCTCTAAGTTGAAATCGCAATGCGATTAATATAACGAATTAATCGCATTGCGATTTTAACGTAATTCCTCAAATCCGACAATACATTTTAGTATATGGAGACGTTCCCATGGTGATGGGGACGCTCCATGAGCATGGAAGTTTATGGTTGGCTTGGTAGAATTAGCGAATAGCGAATATGACGAATGTATTCGTCATATTCCTCAAAACGAAGATAACGAAGTATTTTACATCTTCATTTCAGCTACCCTATTCACTTCGCTAATTCTAGCAATCAAATAGAAAAGTTGACTGACTACAGCTTTGTTTAATTCGCTATGCGATTATATTACTTTGCCACTTTTTTTTTAAATAAATCAAATAATTATAATGATTATCAAGTATAATAATTATACTATATTTATTTAAAAAAAGGTAGTAGTAAGTAAGTAATATCATCGCATATGATCCGAATACTATTCTCCATATTCGATAATATTATCGCATTGCGAACAAAAACTTAGTGCTATATTCTCCATATTCGATAAGCCACATAATAGGAAAGTTGACTATAGAGACCAAGTTTTTATTCGCATATGCGATAATATTACTTTGCCACTTTTTACTATATTCTGTGGTAAGGTGCAGGGTGCCGTCCTAGATGGCAGGTACGTGTCACCGAGGTTCATAGCCTCGGTGAGGTAAGAGCCGTTTGTTGATGTCAGTAGCAGGTAGTGCTACTGACACATTTGCTAAATAGCATGGCTGCAAAGCCGATCCGGGCCGGCTCTTACCGGGAGCAGCTAAAGTGTAGGGTGGGTGGCTGCTCCCCACGACCCAGTCCTGGTTTTGGGCTGGGTTTAAAAACTCAGCCAGCACCAGCAGCTGGGAGAGTGTTTTGTCCTGGAGCTGATTACAGTGCTGTGGAGCTCTCTGACCTGGAGGAAGGAGCTCAGCCAAGTGGGGTTATTCCTGGAAGCCTGACGGTGGATTGTCCTGCGGCTGGGCTGACAGCCAGGTGCGACCCCGCACCTCAAACCTCCCAGGTGATTGGAACCTGTGTTTGGACTTTTTGTTTTCCACTCGTTTTCTGATGTGTGTGTGACTTAACACCAAGTGACTGTCTGCTGTTAATTTGATGCAAGTGTGAATAAAACACTGTTTTCCGCACCTTCTGGACTCCCTTGTGCCTCTATACTGCACCCGCACCGCTGTCTACCAGAGCGACTCCCACATTTGGTGTCGGATGCGGGCATGCGCAGTGAGGCTGGCGTGAACGCCGAAGTTTGTTTTTTCTGGGAACGACTGGATGTCCTATATTCGGCCGGCAAAGTTGCAGCCTGTGTTCCCTGACAAAATGGAGGCGGCGGTGAAAGCTCTCATAGAGGCTAACGTGCAGCAGCGGGAGACCAACCAGCTACTGCTACAGCATGTGATGGCGTTACAAGCCGCAGGAGCGTCCCACCACGACCATGATGCCCGGAAAGCGGTCCGTGCGGCGGTCCCAAAAATGACCCCTCAGACGACGTTGAGACATACCTGGCGGTCTTTGAGAAGGTCGCCGTGAGGGAAAAGTTACCCCGTGACCAGTGGGCCGAGGTGGTTGCTCCGCTCCTGGCATCCGGACCCCAGCAAGTTTTTTTGATTTAGCAGATGACCAGGCTGCTGATTATCCCACGGTGAAGGGGGAGATCCTGGCCAGACTGGGGGTAAATGTGTTGGTCCGGGCTCAGGGGGTCCACCAGTGGGACTTTAAAGCGGCTGAACCCGCCAGGCCGCAGTACTATGAGTTGCTGCACAGGTTGCAAAAATGGCTGCAACCTGACATTCTAAGTCCGACTGCTATGCTGGACCGTCTGCTGGCTGACATGTTCTGGAGGGCCTTGCCTTACCCCCTTCAGCACTGGATCGGCCAGGTATCACCCACCAATGCCCTAGAAATGGTCGACCTGGTGGAGCGCTATGAGGCCACCCAAAACTTGAAAGGGGGTGTTGTTGGGAGGGGGCCAGTCAAACCCTGGAGGACTCCCATCCAGTCCCGGCAACTGGTACCCGAGAAACCGGCTCGGCGTGTACCCCCTGTAGACCCGGCCCCGATAGTCTGCTGGCGGTGTCATGAGCCTGGCCACGTAAGGGCCAACTGTCCACAGTGGGGAGAACCCATGGAGGTTAATTATGGGTACCGGGCTTCCATGTATGCCCGGAGACTGTGTGCGACCGGCACCCCCGAGACAATAGACAATCGACATCTGTGCCAGGTGCAAGTCGGGGATAACCTGGCAGTGGCGCTGTTGGACTCAGGGAGCCTAGTAACCCTGGTAAGTGCTGCCCTGGTACAGCCCACCCAGTATACGGGCCGGAAAGTTGGTGTGGTGTGCATACACGGAGACTTAAAGGACTATCCCACTGCTGTAATGTCTCTGTCCACGGCGGCCGGCACATGGACTTGTGAAGTGGCGATCACCTCAAAGCTACCCTATGAACTAATAATTGGGAGAGACTTCCCTGGTTTTCCGTCACTATGGCCTGAGGTGAAAGTGACTAATAGCCCTGAGACAGGGGTAACCCTAGCTGAGTGGCCTGGTTCCAGTGGGAGGCCAGAGCCCTGGGAGCCCGAGTCCGAAGGGCCTGCGGTAGGGGTGACCACCACTTCTGTGATAGAGGGGAGGCACCCCCACTGAGTGTAATGGTGGGAGACATGGAGGACTTGCCACCAGGACCTGAGTTGGCAGACCTCCACGTCTCCGGAGATAATTTTGGGACTGCCCAACACCGGGACCAAACCCTAACCAGGGCCTGGGAGAATGTGCTGGAAATTGATGGTAAACCCCAGAGACCAGGGGCTGAGGTAATATTTCCCGCTTTGTTGTTCACCAAGAAATGTTATATCGGGTGAACCAAATCCGGGTGAACCTGTTGAACAGTTGGTGGTGCCCACAGCGCATCGCAAGCTTGTCATGGAGCTTGCCCACCAACATGTTCTTGGGGGACACTTGGGGTGGCAGAAAACCCAGGACCGCATACTGCAGCGGTTTTATTGGCCCAGTGTGTTCAAGGAGGTAGAGAATTATTGTAAGTCCTGTCCCACCTGTCAGATAAATAGCCCCCAGCCACATTTCCGTAGTCCTCTGGTACCTCTTCCAATTATTGAGGTCCCGCTTGAGCGAATCGCTATGGATCTAATTGGGCCTGTACCAAAGTCTGCCCGGGCCACCAACACATTTTGGTAGTTCTCGACTATGCCACTCGGTATCCGGAGGCGGTGCCTCTGCGACATACCTCAGCTAAGCTCATTGCCAAAGAGTTAATGGAAATGTTTTCCCGTGTGGGCCTGCCAAAAGAGGTTCTGACAGACCAAGGGACCCCTTTTATGTCCAAAGTTATGAGGGAACTGTGTAAATTATTGCGTATAAAGCAATTATGGACGTCCGCTTACCATCCGCAAACGGACGGTCTTGTCGAGAGGTTTAACCAAACTTTCAAAAATATGTTAAAAAGGGTGGTGTCTAGAGATGGGAAGGACTGGGACCTGCTTCTGCCCTATCTCATGTTCGCAGTGCGAGAGGTACCCCAGGCCTCTACTGGGCTCTCGCCCTTCGAACTGCTTTATGGCAGACACCCTCGGGGCCTGTTGGATATCGCCAAGGAAGCATGGGAACAACAGCCTGTCCCCCACAAAAGTGTCATTGAGTATGTCACCCAGATGCAGAACCGGATGGAAAGGGTGTTGCCGCTGGTCCGGGAGCATATGGAGGCAGCGCAACAAGCCCAGAGTAGGGTGTACAATCGTCAGGCTCGGGTACGGGGCTTCAATCCGGGAGATCGGGTTTTGGTTCTGGTACCCACCCTTGACAGCAAATTCTTAGCTAGGTGGCAGGGCCCCTATGAGGTGATCGAGAAGGTAGGGGAAGTAAATTACAAAGTACACCAGCCAGGCGGCGCAAGCCGGAGCAGGTGTACCACGTGAATTTACTAAAGCCGTGGAAAGATAGGGACACGGCCGACGACCACAGCCCCGGCCAGGGCTTCTAGGTGAAAAGGGTCCAGCCCCACAGTTCGAGGCCTGTGAAGCCGTAACCACGGTAAAATTGCAGACAGCCTGTCTTCCAAACAAGTTCAGGAAGTCAGGAGTTCATCAGTCGGAACACGGATGTGTTCTCGGACCTCCCTGGCCGCACGCCTCTCATCCGACATGACATCGTCACTGAGCCTCAGGCCAAGATCCGGTTAAAACCATACCGGGTACCCGAGGCTCGGCGACGGGCCATCGCGGAGGAAGTGCAATTAATGTTGAAGCTCGATGTCATTGAGGAGTCAAAAGTGAGTGGGCCAGTCCCATAGTCCTAATACCCAAGCCGGATGGGACGCTGCGGTTCTGCAACGACTTTCGCAAGTTAAATGAAGTGTCCAAGTTTGACGCGTATCCCATGCCCCGGGTAGACGAGCTTGTTGAGAATTTAGGACAAGCCCGTTATTTTTCTGTGCTGGACCTCACTAAAGGGTACTGGCAGGTACCCTTAACGGAGTCGGCCAAGGAAAAACGCTTTTGTTACTCACGCAGGGCCTGTATCACTACAAGGTGTTACCCTTTGGCCTGCATGGCGCCCCGCCACCTTCCAAAGGTTAATGGACATAGTGCTGCGACCACATCGTCGGTACGCCTCGGCCTACTTAGATGATGTAATCATCCACAGCACCGACTGGGAAAGCCATTTGCCCAAAGTGCAGGCGGTAGTGGATGCCCTGAGGAAAGCTGGTCTAACCGCCAATCCAAAGAAGTGTGCGATTGGGTTGGAAGAGACCAAATACCTGGGGTATGTCATTGGGCGGGAGTCATCAAGCCTCAGGTAAATAAGGTAGAGGCACACGGAGTTGGCCCCGACCGGTCACCACCAGGCAGATAAAGTCGTTCCTGGGGATTGTGGGGTATTACATGAGGTTTGTGCCCCACTTTGCCACTATCGCTCGCCATTGACAGAGTTATTAAAGGGGCGTAAGACAGGGATGGTCCGCTGGAATGAGCAGGCGGAAAAGGCTTTCTCCGCCCTGAAATCGGCCCTGTGTGGGTCCCCGGTTTTGGTGACACCCGATTTCAGGAAAGAGTTCGTTGTCCAGACCGACGCCTCTGAGGTTGGCCTTGGTGCGGTACTTATCGCAGGAAGTCAACGGGAGGAGCATCCCGTTGTCTTCCTCAGCCGCAAGCTCACCCCAGCCGAGACCAGGTACAGCATAGTCGAGAGAGAGTGCCTGGCCATCAAGTGGGCACTCGAGGCCCTCCGTTATTACCTGTTGGGCAGAAGCTTCCGCCTGGTGACCGACCACTCCCACTCAAGTGGATGTGCCAAGCCAAAGAGAGGAATGCCCGGGTCACTCAGGTGGTTTCTGTCCCTACAGAATTTTAAATTCACGGTGGAGCACAGAGCGGGCCGGTTGTTAAAAATGCAGACGCACTCTCCCGGGTACACTGTTTGTCGTGTGTCCACCCTCAGGGTTGAACAAAGGGGGGTATGTGGTAAGGTGCAGGGTGCCGTCCTAGATGGCAGGTACGTGTCACCGAGGTTCATAGCCTCGGTGAGGTAAGAGCCGTTTGTTGATGTCAGTAGCAGGTAGTGCTACTGACACATTTGCTAAATAGCATGGCTGCAAAGCCGATCCGGGCCGGCTCTACCGGGAGCAGCTAAAGTGTAGGGTGGGTGGCTGCTCCTCACGACCCAGTCCTGGTTTTGGGCTGGGTTTAAAAACTCAGCCAGCACCAGCAGCTGTGAGAGTGTTTTGTCCTGGAGCTGATCACAGTGCTGTGGAGCTCTCTGACCTGGAGGAAGGAGCTCAGCCAAGTGGGGTTATTCCTGGAAGCCTGACGGTGGATTGTCCTGCGGCTGGGTTGACAGCCAGGTGCGACCCCGCACCTCAAACCTCCCAGGTGATTGGAACCTGTGTCTGGACTTTTTGTTTTCCACTCGTTTTCTGATGTGTGTGTGACTTAACACCAAGTGACTGTCTGCTGTTAATTTGATGCAAGTGTGAATAAAACACTGTTTTCCGCACCTTCTGGACTCCCTTGTGCCTCTATACTGCACCCGCACCGCTGTCTACCAGAGCGACTCCCCACAATTCTTTCATTGCGAATACAAACTTAGCTGTCTATAGGCATCTTTCCTTGTGCATTTTTTTCGTGTCATAGAATATTCCTGAATATTCTGAAAATATATAGCATTAGCATTATGTTGAATATAATGATATATATTTCTATTTTAGAATAGTCGTAATTTTTTATTTTTTTATTTGATTTGGCCAGAGTGTGACCACACATGATTCCTTCCCGCTTTTTGACTGAGAGCGAATATGTAGAGTATAGCGTTATTCAGTGGCGTAATGAGAAAGGACTGGGCCCCACAGCAAATTTTTGAATGGCCTCCTACCCCCACAACTACTCCCCCACAAACTTCTACACAACCCACTCCTCCCATGCAACCCCTCTCCTTTGGCTAGTCACGATTGCTCTCTGCGATGAGACCCGAAGCTCCTCCGTCCATTTCATGCATTGTTTCTGTATATAATATCATTGTATAATACTGTTGAGAGGGCCCTGACAATACCTGGGTGCGCCCTACTGAGTTTGGGCACCAAATCAGCCGCTTCCCATATAGTTACGCCCTGGCCAGAGGTGTAACTCTGACCAGCATGCACTTTCTATAACGCTGGGTTCACACTAGCGCGTCCCGTCATGCAAGCATCGACGTGCAGATCTTTACTTCTATTTTCGCATTAAAGTAAGAATTACGCGTCGAGCACGCGCTTGCGTATATATCCCTATGGGGACTAGCGTAACGCCACGCTCCCAAAGAAGATCCTGTACTTCTTACGTAGAGTGCTTTGCAGTCTCTTTCAAACGCCAAGCTGGTAAAACGCTCAGGTGAGAACCATGCCCATAGGGAAACATGGTTTTTCACTTCCGCTGAGCTGCCTTTACAGCGCATTTGAACGCACTGTAAAACACCCAAGTGTGAACCCAGCGTAATACCAGTGTCTTGTTATGCGGCACAAGGGTCTCCTGGGGCCCCCAGGCTCCTGGGCCCACTAGCAAACTGCTAACCTCTGCACTCCCATATAGCTACGCCCTGGCGTTATTCATATATATATACACTCACCTAAAGAATTATTAGGAACACCTGCCCTATTTCTCATTAATGCAATTATCTAGTCAACCAATCACATGGCAGTTAAGCTTCTAATGCATTTAGGGGTGTGGTCCTGGTCCAGACAATCTCCTGAAAATCAGAATGGGAAAGAAAGGTGATTTAAGCAATTTGAGCGTGGCATGGCTGTTGGTGCCAGACGTGGCCGGTCTGAGTATTTCACAATCTGCTCAGTTACTGAGATTTTCACGCACAACCATTTCTAGGGTTTAGTGAAGAATAGTGTGAAAAGGGAAAATATCCAGTATGCGGCAGTCCTGTGGGCGAAAATGCCTTGTTGATGGTAGAGGTCAGGAGGAGAGTCAATGACTGATTCAAGCTGATAGATGAGCAACGTTGACTGAAATAACCACTGCATAGAACCGAGGTATGCAGCATGGCATTTGTGAAGCCACAACACGCACAACCTTGGAGGCGGATGGGCTACAACAGCAGAAGACCCCACCGGGTACCACTCATCTCC